>OX439048.1:16197363-16687363 GCA_949317995.1 Acholoe squamosa
AACATATGACATGGAAGGACATGAGAGGCGTGCGGGTTATCCATGGATAACCGCACGGCATTCAGGTTATCCATGGATAACTGCATGCCTCTCAAAAGTGATGTTACAGCCTTCAGGGTGTGCAATATCGACAGGTATGTGCATGGGAATATCCAGAAAAAAAAATGATATAACCTGTGTTGTAACCAATGGGTTTTCAAAATTCAAACCCCATTGAGATCAGATCTCCCCCATCCCAAAAGCTCAATCAAAGATCACTCTGTACTTTGACAAGGTACACCTGATCTTCATAATAATGTCACTTGATCTGCAGATTGTTCTGATGAGCATGAGTTCCAGTGCACCAATGGTCGCTGTGTGGACAATCCGTTAAGGTGTAATGGTTATGATGACTGTGCAGATAACTCTGATGAGGAAAACTGCAGTGAGTAGACTGATTTACAATGTCTCGCATATACCTATCATTGTTTTGCAAGGAATAAGGCATTAAGGTGTGATGATAATGCTGGCTGTGTTGATAACTCTGAGGAGGAAAACTGCTGGGGGTCGTTGCACAAACAGCGTGCCTTCGTTCTGCTTTTCTCTCTCGTTAGTACGACATTCACAAAGAGACTTATTTCTGACCGTTGCACAATATGTTCTGCCTTTTCACAACGAGAGTCGTTGTGACAGTGAGACAAAAAAAACAGGACTTGCTGTGCTTTCCTCGCTGCTGCAGCGAGACTCTAGCACAGCGAGAAAAAACGACAGGGCACCCGCATATTTTGACCCAGTTAGGCAGAACGTCACTTCCGGTGCCCGCGCTGATGTCAACAAGAGGCCGGCTTCGATCAACGAAACAGAGGGATATATCATGTCTCACTACGCTTCAGAAGTAAGTTTTCTTTTAAAATAGTGTTCTATAAGGTAGATGTTGTTCAGAAGAAGACAATGACATGCTGTTCTTAGACTGTTATTCCTTTTCCGTCGTTCTGTTAGCTTTCTTTCTCTGCCGGGTCGGGCGATAATAGGGTAATTTGGTTCGCTCTAACGTCTTTTGAGCGTGTCTCTCTCTCTGTCTTGTTATTTCTTTTCATTTTCTTTTTTTTTCTCCCTCTCTTCGAATTTTACGGCAAAGAAGAGAAAAAATCGAGTTATTCAGACATTCTTAGATTCATTTTTTCATAATTAACAGTACCTGAAAAAAAGTCCCCCTCTCCTCCCCCCTAATTTTCTTTTTTCCTGAAAATAAATATTCTTTATTTTCTTTTTTCAGTACGACCGTTGTTATGCTTTGTCTTCAAGCGACGAAGACGATGAGGAAGAGGAGTACGATCTTGCGACCCAAGCGGGCAGCAGGTCGTTCGAGTTACCAGAAATTTTGAAAACTAACACCCTAACAGAAGGATCAGACGAGGAGGAAGAAGGACTAGAGCAAGGAGAGGAAGAAGAGGAATACATTTTAGAGGATTCTAGTGAACTCTCAGAGGAAGATAGCCCTGTTCGAAAGGGTAAGGTGAAAAAGGCTAAGGCAAAACAACCTAAGGCGGGTCCCTCCAGCAGGCCTGAAACGAACTTAACTTCCCGGGGGACAGAGAGGGCCAGAGACGTATACTGGACTGAAGCTGAGCATAGAGCGCTCTTCTTTGCCCTCCTCAATCAGAAGCCGTATATCAAGGCTAGGGGGAAGAATGGAGCACAGCTGAGGAGAGAAGGTTGGGACACAGTTCTAGGTGAGTTTTTTTTTATTAAGTTTGAAATTATGACAGAAAAAAATCTTTATCTTTTCTCTTATCCTCAAAGTTAAACAGAACTAAGTGCCTTCTGTGTGTTTTTCATGAAGAGAGCTGTTCTTTTTCTCAGATATTCTATGTCTCCTTTGATCTCTTGCAGCCACAGTGAACAGCATCAAGAATGCGAACCGGGAGTTAGACAAAATGCAGCATCACGTGAATGATTATTTCTCTAAGCTTAAGGCAAAGGTGAGCGAACAAAAAATATATTATACTCTTGATAGTGATTTCCTACACCTTTCAAAATATAAGTTAGTGTAACTTAAATTGATGTCTTATTTCTTCTGTATCTTTCTGACCTCCTTCCCCATTAATTTTCATTTTCTTGTCCTCATTATTTTCTCATGCTTTTCAGAACGAGGAATATCTATACCTGATAGAGAAAGGAAAACCATGTGAAGGATGCTCCTTGACCGACATGATGTTGTTGAAGTATAAGGGAGTCGAGAGAATTGCCGGTAAGACAGAAAGAAATTTCTTTTAAGAATGAAACTAGGCCCTATCTTTAACTTATTGTGAGCGTCCTGAATTTTACTTTTATTGAATATTGTGTTTTCAGCACAGGCATTTTTTTTCCTTTGAATAAATAAATGTTTTCAAGAAACATGCATAAATATTAGGATGGGTCTACGCTTTCCCAAAATTCATAGTAAAACACAGCAGACCTAATATTGTTTGTTCTTTTGACCTATTTTCTTCTTCTTTCTCTCTTCGATAGCGATACCTCACGTTGTTCTATTCTTGACAATGTGTATTTTCTTGGACCACAATTTCCCTTGAACAATAGAATTTTACACGGATCCCGTGGAAGAGGAAAAGAAACGAAGGCAACAGGTGAAAGTCCCCTGCTGTGCAGTCTAGAGTTAAAGCTAAAGGTGCTGCTCCGTCTCCCCTTAAAGTTTTGGTTGTGCCTTCAGAGAAGGAGCTGTTGGCACAGTTTCAGTGTCCCATGCCTAAAAAAGGGAAAGGACCTGTGTCTCCGGCAGTCAAGGTGCCTTTCAAGAAACCGGGTAAGGCTGCAGCAGCAGCAGGTGGGGCCAAGGTCACTGGCACACCGAAAGCGACAAAGGCCAAAGTTGCTGCAAATACAAAGGAAGCGAAGGCTAAACCTGCTCCTTCTCCCTCTGGAAGAGGTACCGCTAAGGCTCCTTTCAAGAAACCAGGTGTTCGGGCAGTCAGGAACGCTGCTGCCTTTGACGTTGATTTGACAGGAGACGACAGATCTGATGACATGCAAGTAGACGTTGTGTCAACAGACACCGACATAGTGGACTTGACCGGTATTCAACAGGAAGTCCCCCTCACTTCTACTCCAAAGTCGGAAGTCAAAAAGGAAGTACGGCGTAGTCCACGGATTCTTGAGAAGAAAAACTCTGGGGGCAGAGGAAAGAAATTAGACTTTGAATCAAAAACCACAGATGCCTCGAGTAAAGAAGAAGAAATAGCAAATCAGGTTAAGAACCAGGAAATCAGATTAGCCAATATCGAGTCTTTTATGACCACTATGGAAGTACACAGACGGGACAACGTGGATAACATGATGTCCTTCCTGAGTCGATGCACAGAGGTGCATGAGAGGCTAGGAACAGTGCTTGAGAGGATAGTGTCAGACAGGGAGTCCATCGTGAAAACGCAGGAAACTACCAGCCGTCACTTGCAGTCTATCATTGACACTCAGGCAACTTGCAGCCGTAATGTGGCTCAACTTATAAACGGTAAGGCTTTATTTGGGTGGACATGTCATAAATCGAGAAAAAAAATATGTGTAGCAGTAAGTGTCTAGGTGTCTGGCATTTCCTTTTTTTATTTCATTTTCACTCTCATCTGAAGTTTTTCTTGACCAACAAAAATACTTATATTTATTTGTTTGCACAACGAGACAGATCGTCACAGCGTGACTTATACAGTTGGCATAAGTTTTTTTATTCGTTTCAACTTTTTATATCCTACAGTTTCCGGTAAGGTCATTCACATGACCGACGGGCTCCAAAGGAGGCCTGTCATGATGATGTGTGAAACCACGCAGACCCCGCCTGTTCCTGAGTTTCCTACTTTTCCACTTGTTGTTAAACCTTTGTCTTCAGGTGCCTTGAAAGGTAAGTATTTTTTTTTTTTTCATAGTCTAAATGTATCTTGTCCTATCCAATAAGTCTCTTTGTGAATCTCGTACTGACGAGAGAAAAAAGCAGAACGAAGGCACGCTCTTTGTGCAACGACCTCCAGGCCTATCTGTGCTTCTTCATATAGTTAGTCCAAAAAGATTGGGAAGTTGTAAGTTATTGGAAAAACAGAATAAAAGAAAACACCGTAAAGACAGAAACTGCAGTGAGTAGACTGATTTACAATGTCTCGCATATACCTATCATTGTTTTGCAAGGAATAAGGCATTAAGGTGTGATGATAATGCTGGCTGTGTTGATAACTCTGAGGAGGAAAACTGCTGGGGGTCGTTGCACAAACAGCGTGCCTTCGTTCTGCTTTTCTCTCTCGTTAGTACGACATTCACAAAGAGACTTATTTCTGACCGTTGCACAATATGTTCTGCCTTTTCACAACGAGAGTCGTTGTGACAGCGAGACAAAAAAAACAGGACTCGCTGTGCTTTCCTCGCTGCTGCAGCGAGACTCTAGCACAGCGAGAAAAAACGACAGGGCACCCGCATATTTTGACCCAGTTAGGCAGAACGTCACTTCCGGTGCCCGCGCTGATGTCAACAAGAGGCCGGCTTCGATCAACGAAACAGAGGGATATATCATGTCTCACTACGCTTCAGAAGTAAGTTTTCTTTTAAAATAGTGTTCTATAAGGTAGATGTTGTTCAGAAGAAGACAATGACATGCTGTTCTTAGACTGTTATTCCTTTTCCGTCGTTCTGTTAGCTTTCTTTCTCTGCCGGGTCGGGCGATAATAGGGTAATTTGGTTCGCTCTAACGTCTTTTGAGCGTGTCTCTCTCTCTGTCTTGTTATTTCTTTTCATTTTCTTTTTTTTTCTCCCTCTCTTCGAATTTTACGGCAAAGAAGAGAAAAAATCGAGTTATTCAGACATTCTTAGATTCATTTTTTCATAATTAACAGTACCTGAAAAAAAGTCCCCCTCTCCTCCCCCCTAATTTTCTTTTTTCCTGAAAATAAATATTCTTTATTTTCTTTTTTCAGTACGACCGTTGTTATGCTTTGTCTTCAAGCGACGAAGACGATGAGGAAGAGGAGTACGATCTTGCGACCCAAGCGGGCAGCAGGTCGTTCGAGTTACCAGAAATTTTGAAAACTAACACCCTAACAGAAGGATCAGACGAGGAGGAAGAAGGACTAGAGCAAGGAGAGGAAGAAGAGGAATACATTTTAGAGGATTCTAGTGAACTCTCAGAGGAAGATAGCCCTGTTCGAAAGGGTAAGGTGAAAAAGGCTAAGGCAAAACAACCTAAGGCGGGTCCCTCCAGCAGGCCTGAAACGAACTTAACTTCCCGGGGGACAGAGAGGGCCAGAGACGTATACTGGACTGAAGCTGAGCATAGAGCGCTCTTCTTTGCCCTCCTCAATCAGAAGCCGTATATCAAGGCTAGGGGGAAGAATGGAGCACAGCTGAGGAGAGAAGGTTGGGACACAGTTCTAGGTGAGTTTTTTTTTATTAAGTTTGAAATTATGACAGAAAAAAATCTTTATCTTTTCTCTTATCCTCAAAGTTAAACAGAACTAAGTGCCTTCTGTGTGTTTTTCATGAAGAGAGCTGTTCTTTTTCTCAGATATTCTATGTCTCCTTTGATCTCTTGCAGCCACAGTGAACAGCATCAAGAATGCGAACCGGGAGTTAGACAAAATGCAGCATCACGTGAATGATTATTTCTCTAAGCTTAAGGCAAAGGTGAGCGAACAAAAAATATATTATACTCTTGATAGTGATTTCCTACACCTTTCAAAATATAAGTTAGTGTAACTTAAATTGATGTCTTATTTCTTCTGTATCTTTCTGACCTCCTTCCCCATTAATTTTCATTTTCTTGTCCTCATTATTTTCTCATGCTTTTCAGAACGAGGAATATCTATACCTGATAGAGAAAGGAAAACCATGTGAAGGATGCTCCTTGACCAACATGATGTTGTTGAAGTATAAGGGAGTCGAGAGAATTGCCGGTAAGACAGAAAGAAATTTCTTTTAAGAATGAAACTAGGCCCTATCTTTAACTTATTGTGAGCGTCCTGAATTTTACTTTTATTGAATATTGTGTTTTCAGCACAGGCATTTTTTTTCCTTTGAATAAATAAATGTTTTCAAGAAACATGCATAAATATTAGGATGGGTCTACGCTTTCCCAAAATTCATAGTAAAACACAGCAGACCTAATATTGTTTGTTCTTTTGACCTATTTTCTTCTTCTTTCTCTCTTCGATAGCGATACCTCACGTTGTTCTATTCTTGACAATGTGTATTTTCTTGGACCACAATTTCCCTTGAACAATAGAATTTTACACGGATCCCGTGGAAGAGGAAAAGAAACGAAGGCAACAGGTGAAAGTCCCCTGCTGTGCAGTCTAGAGTTAAAGCTAAAGGTGCTGCTCCGTCTCCCCTTAAAGTTTTGGTTGTGCCTTCAGAGAAGGAGCTGTTGGCACAGTTTCAGTGTCCCATGCCTAAAAAAGGGAAAGGACCTGTGTCTCCGGCAGTCAAGGTGCCTTTCAAGAAACCGGGTAAGGCTGCAGCAGCAGCAGGTGGGGCCAAGGTCACTGGCACACCGAAAGCGACAAAGGCCAAAGTTGCTGCAAATACAAAGGAAGCGAAGGCTAAACCTGCTCCTTCTCCCTCTGGAAGAGGTACCGCTAAGGCTCCTTTCAAGAAACCAGGTGTTCGGGCAGTCAGGAACGCTGCTGCCTTTGACGTTGATTTGACAGGAGACGACAGATCTGATGACATGCAAGTAGACGTTGTGTCAACAGACACCGACATAGTGGACTTGACCGGTATTCAACAGGAAGTCCCCCTCACTTCTACTCCAAAGTCGGAAGTCAAAAAGGAAGTACGGCGTAGTCCACGGATTCTTGAGAAGAAAAACTCTGGGGGCAGAGGAAAGAAATTAGACTTTGAATCAAAAACCACAGATGCCTCGAGTAAAGAAGAAGAAATAGCAAATCAGGTTAAGAACCAGGAAATCAGATTAGCCAATATCGAGTCTTTTATGACCACTATGGAAGTACACAGACGGGACAACGTGGATAACATGATGTCCTTCCTGAGTCGATGCACAGAGGTGCATGAGAGGCTAGGAACAGTGCTTGAGAGGATAGTGTCAGACAGGGAGTCCATCGTGAAAACGCAGGAAACTACCAGCCGTCACTTGCAGTCTATCATTGACACTCAGGCAACTTGCAGCCGTAATGTGGCTCAACTTATAAACGGTAAGGCTTTATTTGGGTGGACATGTCATAAATCGAGAAAAAAAATATGTGTAGCAGTAAGTGTCTAGGTGTCTGGCATTTCCTTTTTTTATTTCATTTTCACTCTCATCTGAAGTTTTTCTTGACCAACAAAAATACTTATATTTATTTGTTTGCACAACGAGACAGATCGTCACAGCGTGACTTATACAGTTGGCATAAGTTTTTTTATTCGTTTCAACTTTTTATATCCTACAGTTTCCGGCAAGGTCATTCACATGACCGACGGGCTCCAAAGGAGGCCTGTCATGATGATGTGTGAAACCACGCAGACCCCGCCTGTTCCTGAGTTTCCTACTTTTCCACTTGTTGTTAAACCTTTGTCTTCAGGTGCCTTGAAAGGTAAGTATTTTTTTTTTTTTTTCATAGTCTAAATGTATCTTGTCCTATCCAATAAGTCTCTTTGTGAATCTCGTACTGACGAGAGAAAAAAGCAGAACGAAGGCACGCTCTTTGTGCAACGACCTCCAGGCCTATCTGTGCTTCTTCATATAGTTAGTCCAAAAAGATTGGGAAGTTGTAAGTTATTGGAAAAACAGAATAAAAGAAAACACCGTAAAGACAGAGAAACTGAGCTGTAAGGTAAATCTGGCTGGTATCATAAAGAAAAAGGGGCGAAGGTCTCTTATTTTCTCTACGGGACATAAGGGAAGATTTTTCTTCTCACCTGTGTATAGTTATGTATCACTCTTGTTCTGAAGAAAGCACAAAAAAAGTTTTTGCCTTGTTTTTCACAGTTTTGACGCTCGATCCCTCTGCAGACCAGTCAACAGTGGCCCAAAACCTCCTTCATGTCAATGGCAATGGAGAACTAGTCACAGGTCCCACCGTAAACCAAGCTTCCCCTCTAACTTTGGTTTTAGCGGGGGAACCTGCAGCCCAAGAACAGGAAGAGCAGCAGGGAGGATCGTATGCTGGTTGTGTGGTTAAAAGCGAGCCTCTAGCGCACGATCAAGGAGACGCGGGAAACAACGTGAACAGAGAGGTTGTTTACCAAGAGGTTCTTTATGAAGAGGAGGGAGAGGAAGGGACTCAACTTCCTTCTCCGCCAGGTGATGACCCTCAAAATCAGGTCACCCAGCCATTGAATGTACCGCATAACGAGCTTATTGAGCAAGGCAATCAGGGGCATACCTCTCAGAGCCTGGAAAAGACTCCCATAGTGACGCGGGTGATGCAGGTTCTAACATAGAAGCACAGGGAGGTAGTGATCTTATGAAAGAGGGAAGCACTGACATGCAGGCTCATAACGAAGGACTAGAACAGGGAGGGAATGATGTCCTTGAGGATGGGGGTCAAGATGGCCAAACTCTCAGAGGAACTGACTTACAGAAAGAGGCGGCAGAAGGAGATAAAACTGAAGGTGTAAGCTGTGAGGCAGGAGAGGACAGCGAAGTAGTAACATGTCCAAAACTTAAAGAAGATGGAGGTGAAGAGACAGTGAAAGAGGTAGCACAAGACACCCAAAAAGAGGCTGGAAAAGAACAGCCACATTTGCAGCAAGGCGCTATTCAGACTAAAGAAGACCTCGAGGTTTCTCTCATAAACGTAGACGATGAAGTTCCAGAAGGAAGACTTGGTTTATGTGTGGTTCTTTCTACATGTGCCAGAACACACCCTCCTCCACGTAAAATCAAGAGGGTCCACATAGATATATCTCAGGGGGGAGTAGTGCTCGACTGCAGTAACATAGAAGGGGTACTGAAGAAGGAGAAGCCTCTAGAGGAACTAACAGAGCCTGAACCTGACAAAGAGGTGATCACAGCGGCAGAAACTCTCCACTCCCTTCACCTGGCTGTTGATCCTAAGCCGGGTCCTGCGACCAGGAAAAGGGTAGCAGAGGCTACCAAAGGACAGCCTAAGAAAAAAAGGAAGGCCCCAAAGAATGGATCGAAAAAGAAATAGAAAATGTTACTTTCATGTGACTTTCACAGTCAGAGTATTCATGTTCGTTTTCCACTTTGTTATGATACAACGGTTTCAGATTAAGAAAATCTAATTTTTCAAGAGAGAAACAAACTGACTATGACGCTGCATGTTTTATGACTTCAACCTACATAGAGGAATGTTTTTATTTGGCCACAACGAGACTCCTTCTGTAATGCATGATGCGGTTGGAGAGTGGACAGACATATTTTCATGTAGGGAACATTTCTTTCGGGTGAACAAAAGAGAACACCCACTTTGGTTTACTTTACTAGTACTTAAGCTTAAAAAAACAGATACTTCCTAACATAATAAGTCACTGATGTCTTATACCATGACCCCTTCACTAAGTAGTCTGAAAAGTCATGAGGTACAGTGTAGTTAAGAGTTTTATGCCTTTGAAACAGTTATCGGCTTTTCCTCGACCACAAAACCATTTGAAAAGCAATAAGGTGCTACAGTGGCCACACTATTGAAGTCCACTTTTCCTAGTCACTTTCTGGTCATGATATGTAATAAAAAGTTTGAAGTGAAAGCCTGTGTGACCTCTTGTTCCTCTGATAACGTACTGAATAGTATATTAGCTTGAAGTTAAAGAAGTACAAGACTGAAAAAGCTTTGTTTATCTATTCTAATGCTATGCCCTCCTTCACAAGGACTTTTTAGAAAAAAGGTCGTTGTGCGTAGGGGGCAGCACTCTCGATTTCATGTTATGACGTCATAATTGACAGAACGTCGTGGAACAAGATGTCCAAATATACAGGTGATATGCCTCCTAAGAAGCACAAGGTATGTAAAAAAGCTTGACCAACTTCAAGTCTGAACATCAGAGAAAGTCCTGAACACAAAGGAGAGCATGCAGAGCATAAAAAAAGGGCCTAAAAGTTAATTTAATAAGAGGATAATGGCGGGTCACGTATGACGTAGCACAACGTTAAAAGTTAGCCAATAGTCGCTGTGCTTTGTCCCTTACTTCTCTCGTTGTGACACCGGTTGGCAAAGGCTAATAAATAATTTTTTTATTCCATGTTATGACAGCAGGGTCAGCCTGATAAGAGACCTAAGAAAAGAACACAAATGATACTGAAGCATAAGGATTTCTCGGTTGACTCAGAGGCCTCTACAGTCCTTTACCAGCCAGAAAATGCACATCGAGAAAAGCAAGCAAACGATACCTTGGTAGGAGCTTCTTACGCTGACCATCAGTCCAACGCCAGTGACTCCGAAAGTGAAGCAGAAGATCTCCCTATGCGAAACGACCTTCCTGTCTCCAGAGAAAGGTGGAAGACGAAAGAAGTAGAAGCCCTAATGGATGCAATAAACTTAAACCGGGACACTATAAAGTTCCACTTCAGCGGCACAGGAGGAGGGAGGGACATAAGGCGGCAAGCATGGAGAGACGTGGCATGTAAGTTTATTACTTCGATAGAATAATCTTATATCTTCCCCTTTTTTTTCAAGGCAAGTTACTTCATAAAAAAAGAATTTATAAATTTAATACTTTCTTCTTAATTCTTTCAGTGTACGTTAACTCGGAAGCGCACACTCACCGGACTGTCAGACAGTGCTCTGATAAGGCGTCTGATTTCACCCAAAAGATGAAGCAAAAGGTAGGAGAGAAGTGAAATTTTTCTTTTTCAACATAACAATAAAGTTAGTGAAGAGAAATAAGCAAAATAACAAAATTTTTATGCTAATCTATTTACTTACAGTACAATACACTAAGAAGGGAGATCAAAAAGACAGGAAGCGGACCACCTGCAAAGAAGTTGCTTTTGTCCAAGACCCAGCAGAAAGCTTTAGAATATCTGAAACCAGAGGCAGTTCGAGGTGAGGATGGACTACCGTAGTCACTGTACCCTACCTTATTCAACCTCTTATTGAGTTTAGAATAAAAGACATCTAATTTTTTTTTTCAAACACAGCGAGAAAAAAAAAATATTATGTACTTTTGAGACTCAGGAAACATCTGTATGTTTTCAGGTATTCCAGGAGTTACTCCCATGGAGCTGGACCCTACCAAACCAAAGACACAGTCAGGCATAACAGAAAACCATCTGTGGAGACCAGGTACTGCCGACTTCTCCAAGGCTAAGACCAAAATGAAGACCACTAAAGTACCAACAAAAGATAAAGACAAAGAGAGAAGGAAGGAAGAAAGAAAGAAGAAAGAGGAGAGAAGGAGGAAACATGAGGCAAAGATGAAGGAGGAGAGAAAGAGGGAGAAAGAAGAAGCAGTATTAAGGAAGAAAATGGAGGATTTATCCAAACAGAAAGCAGCAGCGAGGAAGAAAGACGAGTCAAAGACTGCTCTACCCAAAGTTAGACCTAAACAAGGGCAGAAAGTTGTGGTTTGCACCAGAAGCGAATACCTGCAGCTGTGTGAGGAGAAGAAAAGGAGGAAGGCAGAGAGGGAAGCCATAAGAGCTCAGAGAAGGCAAGCCAAAAATCAGTTATGAAGTATGGATTAAATGTGACAAAGATATATATGATAAAGAGAAATGGACAATCTTATACAAGTTTGACAAAAATACAGTTTATTTACAGGTTATTATGTATATGTACATGAATAAAACTTTTTTTCTTTCACGGCGCGTGTTCAAGTTTTCTTTCACAAAAGGAACAGGAAAAAATGTCAGAGAAAAATATTTCATGTGAGGCCTGTCCGCCAGGTACATCTTTATGTACATTAAGGTAAATATCTCAGACAAGCTGAAACTCTCTCGTTGTGACATACATGTGTACCACATCCTAATTATAAGGTATCACAGACAAAGAGCCAAAGTACTTTCGTTGTAACTTGAAGCATGCAAGGTGCCACACTTTTCAGAAGTATTTGTTGCAGTACTCGTCCCGGAAGCACTTGATACGCTCCTTTTCCTGTTCTCGGGAAAGCTGTCTTGGTTGGGGAAGGGGAAGACGGACTGGTGTCCAGGGATCAGCAGGGTCATCTACAATCCTTATGCCATGATCCATGGCCACGTTGTGAAGGCAGGCGCAACTGGTTATGATGTCTGAAGACCTCTTTGGCTCGTGCCTCATGTAACCTGCGGAGGAGTCCAAGATCCTGAAAGACAAAAAAAAACAGAAAAAAAGGAGCTTTAGACAGGGACAAAGGATGACACAGAAAAAAAATATTGGAAGGTAATATGTTAAAGCGCAGATAATTAGTTCCTTTCTTTTTCTCATGAGTGGGAAAGAGTTACACTCACCTCCAACGCTGCTTCAGGATACCGATGCACTGCTCGACTCGAACCCGGCTCTTCTTATGCCACTTGTTGAATGCGGTCTTCTTGGGTGAAGTCTCGTCCTTATAGGGCGTGAAGAGGTGCCGACGCAACCCATATCTGCCAAAAGTAGAAGATAACCACATGTTATAGTGTTTTGCATGCTGTGAAAGAAAAGTAGAGACAAAGACTAAGAAAGGAAGCTCACCCCGAGTCTCCTAGGAGAACAAAATCCCCCCAAATCTCCTGGTCGAGCTCGTCTCTAACGGGGCTCGCCGCGAGACAGTAGGCATCATGCACCGATCCTGGGAAGCGAGGGTCTATGAACAATATCCGTTTGTCATAGTCACAGACAATCTGCACCAAGAAAGAAATAAAAATCAGGAAAAGGGAAATAAATTCCATCTAACCATATTCTGTTACAGATGATATGTTTCATAATAATTCTAGAGGTGCAGGACAAAAAAAGAGGAAGATGAACCTTATTTTATTAAGGAAACAAAAATCAAGAGGACTCCACAAAAGGTAAGAAAAAGGTGAAAAACTCACAGTGGTGTTGATGGAGTGATACTGATTTCTGTTGACGTATGCGCTCTCGTTTCTGGAGGGGCACTTGATTGGGATGTGGGTGCCATCCACGTATCCAAATACAAACGGTGTCTCTTGTTCGACCTCTCTTTGGTTCCTCTTGACTTTGTGGCGGTATAACTTCAAGGCCGCAAGCAGTTTCGATTCAAAAGAGTGGGGCCACTTCACATACTTGTGCCGGTTCTTGACGAAGTATTGAGCGACATCTTTCACTGAATTACACACTACGGACTTGGATACCTTCTGGGAGTCCCCAGTCAGCACGAAGAAACTCCCAGTGGCAAAATACCGTAACACTAAACAGAACTGAAAGAAAAAAAAGGAAATCAATGTCAGAGTATTAGGAAAAGGGGAGAAATAAATAAATAAATTAAGAAAATTTCTTTCTTCCTGATAAAAGGTCGTCTAGTCATGGGTGTGGACTACAAAATTCTACTGGTGACATGCTCTTTTCTTGAAACAGACATGTGACATGGGATTTACTGACATGACTAAAAAAATTATTGACATAAAATTATTAAAATTGACATGTTGGGCCATGACAGAGGTGACATGTGACATCAAGTGATATGTGACATGACCATTTCATCGAGTCGACATGTCAGAAGGGGGACCCCCCCCCCCATCCAGACCACAATGAAAAAAAGAAGGTATTTCAGCTTACCCTGTCTATGCAGGAGAGGCCTCCCCCACGTTTGCTCCCCTTGAACTTGCTGTGTAGCCTGTAGTCCTGGCACAGCTCCATCACTACCTCCTTGCTGAGCCTGTACCTTGCTGTAAACTCTTCATCAGAGAATAAAGTGAAGGGAGTATCTCTTTTCTTGCACTTTCGCTTTCTTCTTCCCAGACTGTCTCTTGGGACATCCATTGTGACACAGTGTAGTTGTCACACTTTAAATTTCCCTCCAAAATGTTACTCTGGTTCCATTCCAAATCACAGAACGACTGTCCCCATAGGGACCAATGTTAAAAACCAAAAAGGCGGTGACTCCAGAGTAACTGCCTTTTTTTTCTCGCTGTGCACCCAAAAATTTTAGCACAGCGACTTTCGCACAGCGAGGAAAAGATTGTGCAACACTTTTTTTCTCGCTCTGCAAAAACGGACCAAATGGCAGAGCGAGAAAACATTTGTGCAACACTTAGACACGAGCAGAACGAGGAAACCGGTTTTCACGCTGATTGTGCAACGGCCCCCTGGTCTCACATATCAATGAATTAGAATACAGGAGCCAGACCTTTTATTGAAGAATAGATATCTACATATATAGGCCAGATTTCCTGGGAACGTACAAATCTCCCTAAGAAGGCCCCAAATATGAAAGTCAGAAAAGGAATTAATCACTTTATTACATTGAAAGAACAATGTCTCGGCTCCTTGGAACCACCAATTATACACAGTTATCCCTACCGGTTCCACTTTTTATAGCTGTGTGATAAAATGCTTAAACACTTATTAAAATCAATCTACATTAAGGTTGGCATGCCTACTCTAAGAAATAATGATCATCACAACCTAATGGACCACCAACTCGGCACAGCATTAGCTTAGAATGACCCTAAAATTCAGACTTTATCTGTCGGATGGACACTTTTTTTCATATTAGAGTGTATAAAACACACTTATGGGGAGACTTATGGTACAAATGTTATTTAATAGTGTTCAAGGGATGACTGTGCTTGATTTAAAACATAAAGGATGCATCCAAATGCATTACTTTGAGATTAAGAAATTTGTCCTTCCTACAGCAAAAGTGTAAAATGTCCATCCGACAGAAAAATGTGTATACGGATGTACTTATTGGTATAAGAGGAAGACTTTAGGCTACAGCAAAAAAATCTTTGCGGCAGCTCAACCACCCTAGTGCCCCTCAATTCTGAGCAGAGTAAGGATAATGTATTAACTGTCTTAGTTTAGAATAAGGGACGGTTTTAGTTTTACTGTCGGATGGACATTTGAGTGTCATTTTAAACTGAATGTGAATACCCAAAAACCTTTTGAATCATTAACACAACAAATATATCAATGAGAAAAAGCTATATCTGAGGTTCTGGAACCCCTCTGGGATATATGCCAGGGCTGTAAAAAACCCGCTTTTTCGTCAAATCTGCCTTTTTTCACCATTTTTCAACTTTGGAAGCCAACTAATCCAAGTATTTTATGGTTGGATATGCAAGAGAGTACATGCATTTGAAAGGTTATGGTGTTCCCTTCCTATTGGGACCAAAAAGCAGGATACTGGTTCATAAGTTTTTATTCTGTAGGTGCATAAGCATACAAAAGTGTAAAAAATGCCAATTGTACGTGCCCCGAAAATCTAGCCCATATAAGTGTGATTTTTCATGTATAATGATGTAGCATGCTGCAGCAAATACAACGGGAAGAGAAAACCTAAAACTGATTAAGATTAGAGTAACTTTTCATACTTCAGTTAAAAGAAAAATGCTTTTATTTTATTTTGGGTGCTCTATAGGATATTGCTATATGAATAAATATTATTATGAACACTTTACCTCAATTGTTTGACATAAAAATATGTTGCCAGCTCTAATGGTTAGAAAAACACAGACATCTGACACCCCCATACAGAAAGATCCTCCTGACAGGAAGTATGACTACAGGGAGGTTCCTACCATGGACCCTGATGGTAAGGAATGATACTCTCAGGGATAGTGTCGTTATATCAAGTTTTAATGTTTCCATTGGTTTCCCACTTCAGAAACATAAAAAAGTCCTGAATCATGTCTCTGATCTAACTCAGTCCAATGATAAAATTTAGGAAATGTGGTGCAGTGACATATCGAGAATAGATAGATGTTAGAACAGGTAGATTCCTACTTGTTATCCTTCTGAATTATTTTCATCCTATATTCTATATTTAACCATTCAGAGGAAACTGACTTTTCCAATTTATATTGTGGAGAAGATGAAGTTTTTGTAGGCTTTAAAACAGTAGTGAAAAGGCACGCATGCAAGCATAATCATCACTTATACCATGGTCCTGCACCTTTAGGATGCATTAGAATGCATCGGGATGCTTTCTGCATACACTGGCATACAAACATATATAAAATATCCATAGGGCCCCAGACATAGGACTCATCTAACTCAACACCCTGGATCGATCTACCTCATGAAATCCAGCCTTAGGCCATTCAATAAAATTCTTTAAGCTTGATGTAATTTGATGTGCCATCAAGTTGTGGCTTTAGGAGTCATCCAGAAATGACATCATGAAAAATTTGACCATTTTTGATCCCCCATCCTCCCCCCTTGTCATGTTATTTGCCAATTTTGCAATGCTGAAGGTATATGGAAAATCAATTACTTTATGCCAGGCCTGACCCCCCCCCCCTCCAGCATGACGTCATTTCTAGATGGCCCCTTATGAGAGAAAAGCAGCAAGTAGTAAATGAAACCCCCTGTTGGTTCCAGTCAATACAACATCTGGCAATTATAGCTGTAATTGCCCTGAACAGTGTGAGGAGTTCACCTATACAAGCCATATCTCTGCTGCATCCCTTGCCAAGAGAGCCCGGGAGGAGATCCTGGAAGGTGACTTATCAGAGCTGCAGGCCCAAGTGGAGGCTGCAGAGGCTATTGCAAGGGTGAAGAATGTGAGTATGTATCTACAGGAGCTGGCATTCTTCAAATCCCTCTTAGATATCCAACAGGAAGTAATGCATATTTTGAATGGCGTGATCTCTAATCCTACCAAGAAAGAGTATTCTAGTTATGGACTGTGGGGTAGTCCTTTGAGGAAACTGATGTTTGGACCTGAAAGATCTCATACATCAGATATCCAAAGCAAACTTGTAGATGTCATCAAGAAGAACCTAACAGAATATCGTAGAGTGAGTAGACAAATAGTGTTTTTCACTGAACAAGTTGAGTACAAATTCCTAGAGTTGATGCTTAACCTTAGACCAGTGTCATCTGATGAACCACAAAACACCACACGAAAAATCATGTTGAACAATGATATTGTTGATCTGTTGGACTCATTGATTACCTATATGTCTGAACACATAGCTGACAGTGAAATTGGTAAGTGTCTCGCCTCAAATGGTACCTCCGAGTTTGTGAACTACACTGACTCAGTCAGATTAAAAATAGCACTGGGCTTGTTTGATATGAAGTCAATAGAGGCAGTATGGAAAAATGTGGAAGTTCATTTGAGGAAGCTAGAAAAGTCATGTATCAATGATCCCGTTGATGTCATGACCAAGGTAAAAGAGATATTGACAACAGAAGCCTCTGGGAAGATTAAAATGGATGAAATGTTCAAAGAAATGAGCAGCCTCTTTAGACAGTTGCAACTTCAGAAACTGCATTCACACATTGACCAAACTGAATGTGCTTATAAAGTCATCTTGGGTCGGCTATCAAAGGGAAACATGACAATGAGCAACATGACCAAGGAGGTGGTAGAGGACATTCTGCCTGTTATGGAGGTGCACATGGTGTACATCTTACACACCATCAGAGCTGACATTATTGACCCACTTATGAGTCTTACTGATGATGTCTTTAAATATCTCAAAGAAGATTACATCTCAATAACATCAGCGCTATATCAGTTACAGCCGGTAATGAATGTTAGTTACCTGAATAACATCTTGACATCGCTAGATGTGTGGGATCGGAATGTGGTTAAATATGATGACTATACACCAGAAATTGAACGTACACGATATGAATACGTAAATATGAGTATGTCAGAGTCAAAACTACAAAGCTTGATAGAGGATAATGTCGCTGCCTTCAAAGAAGGAATGACTGTCAGTTTCTCAAAATACAAGTGGGCTTTGGCTATTGTTGAGAACAACCTCATGAATGCAGTGGTGTAAATGAAAGCTCTCAATTATCAACAACAAAAGATGGTAACAGCACGAGAGCTAAATGAGGAATTCATACAGTGAGTCTTTTTATTCTATACTTTTTATGCACAAACTATTAACACGAGCAAACTGACTACTAGTACATTGTGTACTTTTTGTAGATGAATGGTTTCTAATTGATCTGATTGATGAATTGATGGCTTGTTAGAACATACAATAGTACCCTGCATTTAAGGTGACCCGGCATATAAGATGCACCCAGAGTTTGTGGACTAGTCCCAAAAATAATGAAAATACATGACTTTTGATCTACTAAATGAATTTTCAAAATCCAAAAAGCTATTTTTTTACTAGGGCCTTTCTGGATCCCCCTGATTCTGTATGCTGCTGTTGGAGGAGTGTAACATATCAAATAAAAGATCACCACATACAGGCAGCACCTTATACACAGGGCTCTATGGTAGGGGAATAGGAGCTACCATAACGTGCACCACATTTTCAAGACATTCCGGACATGTTTGAAAAGTTTTTCTGTTCTCACCAATCAATTTTCCCCACCCCCTTTAGAAGGAATTTAGAAAAAGGTTTCCCCCCTTATATAAGGCACAGCCATGGTTCATCCTCACACATAAGCCATGACCTGTATGTTGGATATTACAGTACTTATATGTTCTGATATCTTACTGGTTTCAGGGATAATTTCCTTATAGCAGAATTCTACTTTGCACAACTCAACATCCGTACGGTGGCAGATCGTAAAGCGATCACCATTGAAGACATCTTTGGTAAGTTCTACTCTTCTATATTTACAGCACCAGGCAGAGTTAATAGAAATTGACAAATAACAGGAGTTGTAAGGTTTGTGTCTTTTGATGAGAGAGTAAAATAATAGGACAGGCAGCAGACCTAACTGGTGCAGCCTATGACGTCACAAGACACTAAATGAATCTTATGCTGCATAGTTTGAGCAAGGAGGCTATTGCAAAATGTGTTTGTAATTATATAGAGTTTAAGTATCTAACATGATTAAATCATTTACTATAACTCAGTGGAACTACTTAGTACTGCTGATGAAAGAATATGCCGCACTATTGATAGACAAGTATTAACAGCATTGATTTGAAGATGGGCTGTACTCTGAAGTAGGGTCCATCCTGCCACTTGTGACATCATAGGTTGCTCAGGTATGCTGATAGGGGGTAGTATGATGTCACTCATCAGACCTGGTTATCATTAGTGTACCTAGCTTTAGTATACACATTTTTTCAGGTACAATTGGGGGTTACTCAGGTATGCTGATAGGAGGCAGTATTATCTCTCTGATCGAGGTCCTGGATCTGCTGCTCATGTACTGTTGTGGTCGCTTCTGGATCAAGGACAGGATGGAGGTTGGTGAAATTTATGAGGAAGATGATGACCCTGACTGGTCTGAAAACAGCAGTCTGAACAAAAGCACTACTGCATAATAGCAAGAAAAAGAAATCTTCTGATTTTTATTAGCACAAGCGATGTACATCCAGATCTGGGTATCATTATTATATGGTAGCCAACAAAGATTTTTCATCAATGGTATTTATTTCTTGTTGTAAATTTTCACGGTTTTGCCAGTACACTATGATTGTTATTACCGCTAGTGTCCTTGATGTCCATATCTATTGCAGTGTAGATTTACTATGTGTATAAGTTCCAGTTATACACTTGTACGGTCATTACATTATTACGACAAAAGTAAACACAATGTATTTATAATACACTACAGGGCTATTAGCATGATAATCTGGTTTAAGTCTTGTTATGTGTATAGAATGTTTAAAAAACAGAATATAGATCTATCTTAAAGAAACAAATATAAATACAAGTGGGTTCATTCTGAAGTAACTTGTCATTTAGAAAACAAATTCAGACATTGAATGTCACATGATTCTTCCAGGCTTATGTTCACTTGTCATTACAATGCATTATTTGGGAGTGGATCAATTAACCCTGTAAGAAATGTATCCCTGGAAATTTACTCTCAATGACAAATTTAAATACTAGTTTAGCAGTGCTTACCGTCATGGCAGTCTTCCTGGGGTATATGGGTAGAGCAATTCTGGCACCTAGTGGCAGAATTCTAAACTAAAACAAATGGTTGCAATGAAGAAAATGGTACACACTATACATTAATGCATCATAACACACAATTACAATGATCATTTTCTATATATCACACCAGACATAAGAGACTCATGAATGTTTCCAGAATAACAAAGGCTAACCCATAATCCTGTCTAAACAAGCTTGATTAATTGAACATTTTCCCTTTTTACAATACTTATGGACATTTTAGGGTAATCTCTTAAGCATAGCAAATGGATAAAGTTTAGTAAAAAGTACTGGATAAAATGCATGCCTTATGTCAATAAACCTATTTCAACATACTCATAACACAATGTAATAGATGAGCTGATAAAACAATTTCATCCTCTACATGCTGTAGTGTGGAGGTTTTTTTTCCCTTGAGGGATAGTAGGGGGCAGCCACAGTATAGGGTCCAGGTGCTACACCTGGAGGAGGGTAGGACGGCTGGTTGTAGGGGGCAGCAGCAGTAACCATGGGTCCAGGATAGCCCTGCGGATAAGCAGCTGTGGTTGGATAGGGCTGATTCATAGGATAGCCCATCCCTGGTGGAGGATAGCCAGTCCCTGAAGGATAGCCTGTCCCTGGCGGAGGATATCGTACTGCCCTGGCATTACTAGCAAGTGCATTTCTTCCTGAAATAGTATTGGTGTATGAATAATTGAAAGCAAATAATTAAACTGGTATACATCAAACTTTAAAATCACTGATGTATCGAGTGAACAGTATAGTGTAAGGTATTGCCTCATTTATTTCATGTGGTTACTTTGAGGACCTTGTTTTTTTCAAATATTGGTGACTTCTGAAACATTTCACTGCTTTGGTATGATTAGTATATCTAAATTCATCTGTCAAATAATCTGAAAGGAAATATTTATAGATTCTACTGGTATACATGATAATGCATTTCTCTTCCTGAAATAATTCTGTTTGCCCACTGCATTTTATTTTAGTCCTGATTACAGAATACTATGAATGCCTTGTATTTATTTTTCCTCAGAAGGTATATTCTAACCTCATGTATATTTTATCTCCTTGTATCATTTTGATATAAAAAAAGTACTTACTTTGTCTTCTGCAACAGTAAATTATGAGCACCACAATCAGTGTTATCAAAAGAATAGCACCAGCAGTAGCTCCACCATAATACCCATAATACCCATAATAAACCATGGTGATTGACCTCCCTAAAAAAGACCATCAAAATCCTGTATGACACATATATAACACCGAATCATATATATCTTATTGCGGTCAGTCAGGTGAATTTTCTTCTATACATTTGCTTTGTAAAAATAAGAACAGTTCGATTAGCAAGAATTCACCCAACCGACAGCAATTGAATTAGCCTTAAACAGGGCATTCCACTAGCTTGATCTTCATTGGCCTGAGGCCGATTCGACGACTTGTAATATTGTAAAAGTATTGAGTTAATCAGGCAAGACCTACACAATAGAATACCCACGTTATGAGTGATAAGTGGTCTATTACAGACTAGACTACTCAATCCGTAACAGAAATATCCAGCCATACTGTTTGAGATATGCTGTTTGGGTAAAGAAAACATGAAAAATGCTGTTCTTACGTTTAGAAATATTTGATTCAAACTTTAAAGATAAAAACTAGTTGTTTTTACAAGTAGATTGGTTCAGTGTTAGTGTTTACACGCTTGTGGTTAAATAAACTACATACTACTGCATAGACTAGGACAGGTGTAAGACCCTCCAGTAGGGTGTAGGGAAAAGCAAATAAAGTTTATCAGAAGCTTTTTTTCTGTCTCTTTTATTAACTTTACCAACAATGGAGAGTGGAGAGCGACTACAAAAAGGGTAATCTTCTCTGCATGTATTCTAGTTTTAGATGTGAGTGGTTGACGCGAATCATGACTCATTGTCGAGTGGCAAAGAGCGTAATGTGCCCCAACCCCAGCCAATCCTTCTCTGACTGTACCCCTGACTGTGCACTGCTACCCTAGACCACCCCTTCTGGGTGTGCCCCTGTGTACTGCCACCCTAGACCACCCCTTCTGGAGGTGCCCCTGTGCACTTCCACCCTAGGCCACCCCTTCTCAAGGATTCTGGGTGTGCCCCTATGCACTGCTACCCTAGACCACCCCTTCTGGGTGTGCCCCTTTGCACTGCCACCCTATACCATCCCTTCTGGGTGTGCCCCTGTGCACTGCAACCCTAGACCACCCCTTCTCAAAGATTCTGGGTATGCCCCTGTGTACTGCCACCCTAGACCACCCCTTCTGGATGTGCCCCTGTGCACTGCTACACTTGACCACCCCTTCTCAAGGATTCTGATTGTGTCCCTATGCACTGCCACCCTAGACCATCCCTTCTCAATGATTCTGGGTGTGTCCCTATGAACTGCTACCTTATACTACCCCTTCTGGGTGCATCCCTCTGCACTGCTACCCTAGACCATCCCTTCTCAATGATTCTGGGTGTGTCCCTATACACTGCTACATTATACTACCCCTTCTGGGTGTGTCCCTCTGCACTGCTACCCTAGACCATCCCTTCTGGAATGATTGATTGATTTGTGTTTTACAGCACTTTAGCGGCACTAAGTGGCTATCCCGTGCTTCACAGGTTGATAATTTAAAAGAGGAATGTGTCAGTGTCCGCGCATATGTCCACCACACACATCCTGAGGGGATAGGAAGGAAGTAGAAATAGACCCTTTTAAGTGGGTTAGGGATGCCCTTCTGGACATGTCTCTATGCACTACTACAGCACCCAATTAGCAGCTTTTATTAATGGGGATTATGATAAAGTATAATGTGACACAAGTGGGAAAACCTAATATTATGGGGATTTAGTGCCATTCAGGGTCTCTAGGTGGCATGGCCAAAAAGAACAAGAAGGTATATTTGCTGTAACCTTTCAGAATACTTTATCCTCTCACATATTTGGACAATCACAGACCCTGAATAATGGGCAAAGTCCTACATTACAACACAGATAAGCATGTTATCATGCCCAACATGAATAATATCTATGCAGGTTGACAGAAGTTGTGATATTCTTAGTTCAGGTATATCTATCTCGTTTGAGTAAGCAGTTGACCAAGATATATCAAATGAACATATTAAACCATACTTGTTTTCATAGATATGAGGTCTCAAGGATCATTTTGATATATGGATCATCAGAATGTGACAAAGGGAGGTGTGAGAAAGTTCCATGACAATGTGTGAGGTTGTACCATGTTTAGCACTGGTTGTGCCCCCTGGTGGCAATAAATAGTACTAAATCCCCTTAATGTTAGGTTTTCCCAAGTTTCGTCACTATAAAAAAGGGTTTTTCTGCCAATGGGAAGCCCCTGAGGGCTAAGTCTGTCCTACTACATAGGTGTCTAGAAGCAACAGTGCTGCAAATAAGAATTGGATAAAGAAAGTGGTCATAGAGGCGTTTTGAACTGAAGTATGATCCCTGTTATGTTGACCAAATAATGTGTACTGACACTTACCTCACAATAGTTTATTCTAATTGGAGATCCTAGATGAGTAATGTCCTAACACCTTCTGCGTTTATAACTTAGAACTTGAATAACTTAGAACTTGTACACAGACATCTAGCGGTAGGACAAGTCTGAATATAGGGTGCCTCATATTGACATGGGGATTATCCAGATGATATGACAAATTCCACTCTGCATCTGCGCATACGCCACATCCTGCCTTGAGGAGAAAGTTATAAGCTGCACATGAAGCCTGAAAAATGATAGTTTGGTACTAAACTACCTGCCTATAAGCCACACTCAGACTTTGGGAATTAAACATTCTATAAGCAACTGAAGGCATCTATAAACTGTCGCTTATAGAGTTTATGGTAAGACTGTAGCTATACAAACACATGAAAAACCATGTAGAAGTCTTAAAACAACTTCCTTGTCACCAAATGTGACCTGACTAGCATTAAATATGCATTTACCTCTCTTTGATTAGGAGGTGTGCCGGAATATGTTTTGAAATTGGGGGGGGGCAGAACCGCAAAAGTTTAGGGTGTTAGCTTGACATTTGCAGAGACATCGTTTATTGTCTATGCATGGTCAGCAGTGGAAATAACAAGTTTGTGTGTGTGTCAACCCCACTTCTTTCTATTTTGTCCATACCATGGGATGCCTCAACCTCATTTCTACCCTCAAGCAATCTATATATGGGCATAAATTTAGATTTTATGCCTATTTTGACCCTAAAGACTGCTCAGAATGAGGGTAATTTGACAAAATCAGGCCAATTTCTGCCCCTATCTGAGGTTTGTAAAGCAGACTTTTATTTTTGCAATTTCTGCCAAACTGTGAGTTTTCATCCAATTTGCACATATGAGAAGTTGATTTTGTGTAGAATTTTCCTGGCTTTCAGCTCAGATAACTTGCGAAGCTGTCAGATGCCTTCTCAAATGTCTTTCAGGCCATTAATGTAAAAGAAAATGTCACTATATAATAAAAAAGAAGTTTACAAAAATAATTCTGTAGCATGGAGTTTTTAACTCAACTTCCTGTGTCAGTCATCAAAATAAAGCTAAAGATATGCCCTATAAGCATAATAGATCTCACAGAAGAATTCTGAATAGTTTTGGAAATAGAGCTAGCAGAAGAAAAAAAAACTTTAATCATTTCTTTATGCCTCAATAGTGCTCCATTCTAACATTTTCAAAAGCTTCAAAAGTAGAGATGCTGCAGCAATCATATTGGGCTCAAAAAAAGTGAAATTTAACTCTACAACTTCTGTATTGCCAAAGGTGACAGTACTTTTTCTGCAATGGACTATAATGCATTGGATACAGTAGCACTGGGGACTACTTCAATAGGAGGACATGGTGTCAAAGCATACGAATGACACACCCTCACAGAATCAACATGACTTTTCTATCTTTCACATGTTGTTCATTCACCCTATAAAAATCATAGCAATTCTTTATCATAGCAGTGTTCACATCTTATCAGACTGGATATAAGGACCAAGGTCAAGTTTAGACATTCTGTCTTGCAGCTTAAACCTTTACAAGTCTTATTAGATTGATAGTATATGTACGAGTTTGAGGGTCAGAAATAAATATTTGTTTGTCTTCAACTATCTTACCTGATATATCTATAATTTTAAATTTCATACCTGTATTGGGATAGTTCTACCACCAGACACTCATTTCACACTCACATGCACACTGAATTTTACACCACACTTGGTGACAATCTTATTCTTTGCTGACTAGGCTGCATCCATTCTTCTAGAGACATTTCAGTGATTACATAGCCGAGAGGAGAGAGAGAGAGAGAGCAGCGCTTGAAAGCACTTACTGCTGTGGCAGTCTTCCCACAGTAAGTGGGTAGACCAATGCTGACACCTAGTGGAAGAAGTCTAAACTAAGACAAATGGGATTTCAGGGCCTCAGTGAAGACAATGGTCCACACTATACATAAATGCATAATAACACACAAAAACAATGATTGGTGTATTTTCATTTTTAATAGAACACCACAGACATGATAAATACAACCTTCCTGGATAACATATACAAAGTTATTGTAATCTACAACTTTTAAAAATGATTTGATAAAGTATCAATGCTTAATTGGATACCAAAATGACTTTTTTCTCTCTTGAAAATGTGTCGTCATAGGAATTTTCACGTCTTCTCTTTAACGTTCAAATGAACAATATACTGTGATAAGTACCAGGTGATGTTCTGATAATGATGATGTATACTTAGAATTGATCTGCAATAAACAAGGAACTTACTGATATTTGCATCATGTAAAATGTAGATTTATCCTGATTGCATGTACATATGTGTTTTTAAGATATATGCAGGTACTTTGTGTATTAGGAACAATATGACTCAAATACTATCTCCCTCATAGCCAATTGTCCATTGTTGATATCATTAACATATCTATGCTCGTTTAAAATGTAGAGTATGTGTATAATAGAAATTTACCCATAAGGCTATGCACAGCATTAGATTGAAGTTGACATATGAATACTTGTCTATAATATATGTCAATAACTATATTTCGAAATAATGATAAGACAATGGGATATACTACTAGTTATATATAACAAGTTCACCCTCTACATGTCAGAAGGTGGGGGCTTGTTCTCCATTGGAGGTTGGTAGGGAGCAGACAGTGGGTAGGGTCCAGTTGCTCCACCTGGAGGAGGGTTGGATGACTGATTGTAGGGCACAGCACCAGTAGCCATGGGTCCAGGATAGCCCTGCGGATAAAGGGCTGCAGTTGGATAGGGCTGATTTATAAGATAGCCAGTACCTGGTGGAGGTTATACCACAATTTCGGGACTTCCAGTGGGTTTATATGCAGTTTAGCCGTGCATTATTCTGCGTATACCACACATGTGCATTTTTTGAATTTTTGGTATATACTTTTTCGAGGTCAAGTTGGACTTAGAATATTTTGGGAAATGCTGGCGGACATACAAATTCAGTCTCGCCATTGTTTCAATGTGAAAAATCGTCCCAACTCGTAGGTGAATTGAACCCCGGCCGCAGTGGAGGTAGGCGAAGACCTTAGCCATAGCGCCACACTGAATGGTTTTAGTAAACAAAAACATCTTTTAACAACAAAAATGTGCCTGAGACTGCACACAAACCCTTACCCATATAAACAAATAGCTCTCTCAACATTCTATTTCTAACAATTTCTAATAATAATAAACAGCACTTTATTTTTGTTTTGAATTCACTTTTATTTGCCTAAATATACTTCATCATACACTCGTAGCGGTAGAGACAATATTATTAACAATCACAAGTATTTCAAGGTAAATATACAGATAGTCAGTTTGTTTTAACAAGAAGCGAGTGAAGGACAATAATATTATAATATAGATTTCAATTGAGACAAAAAAGAAGGCAGAGAACCTCATCCCCACAAAAGTGTATGGGTTGGTACTTCTGGTCCTACCTGACTTATAGATAATGTCTGAAACTTATGACACTTTAATGTATAGATACAAATGGAGAAAAGATACATAGGGATGTAAATCCGGTAATCAAAAAATCAGTAACAATGAACCTTATTTCAATGGATAATTTTACATACACACACATCATAATAATAATTGATTAATCCTCATCATAGGGCAGTAACCTTTTCATAAGAGTAATTGTATCACTTTTAAATTTGGCAATTTCTGGGGTATTTCTTCGATCCCTTGATAAGGAATTCCAACCAATGGCACCATGGAACTCAACACTCCTAGCATACGATAGACAATTTGGGGTAATACATTTAACAGTAGGAGCATCATGTAGACGAGTAATTAAATTTCTCTTATCTCTATACATGTCACATCTCGATCTATTGTACATATGGTTTAATAGGTGGGCATCTCTTCTTTCCTCCAGCATGTTTACGCCAGTGATATTGTGCACATATTTTGTATTAGTTAAATGTGGAACTTTTAAACAAATTTTTAAACATCTATTTTGAGCATATTGGAGAGGGTCCAGATACTTATCATAGGTTGACATGAAACAGATGTCTGCATACTCCATATAGGGTAGAATAGTAGATTTGTATATTTGTATTGCCAGTTTGACATCTAGATATCTTCTTAGTAGACATAACTTATAAGTCTTATATGCTATGGTTTTAACTTGAAATGTAGGTTGTAATGGAGAAGCGGGTCCAGTATAACACCTAAGTACTTATAACTGGGTACCACTTGTAAAAGATGATCATTAAGTCTAATGTTGGCAGTTAAGGTATTCAATCTCCTTGTACTAGAAGAGAAGAACATAATTTTTGTTTTAGAGGTATTGATAGATAGTTTATTTTGAATACACCAGGTTTCATAAGCCTCTAAGTCATTCTGCAAATGAGTTTTAGCATTTTCAAAGATATTTTGAGATGAATATATAACTGTATCATCAGCGTAGAGTCTAACCTCACAATTTTTCACACACTTAATAACATCATTAACATAGATTAAAAATAGTAAAGGACCCAATATCGAGCCCTGAGGTACGCCACATAACACTTTAGCTCGATCAGAAAGTATTCCATTTGCAAAGGTTGTTTGATACCTATTATCTAAATAATTTTTGAACCAATGATATGTATTGGAGCGAATGCCATAATGGTGTATTTTGGTTAAGAGAACTGAATGGTCTACAGTATCAAAAGCTTTCTTGAGATCTATAAAAGCAGCTACTGTTGAATTGCCCACATTTAAATTTCTTTTAATATCATCAGTAAACTTTGCCAATGTATCAATTGTACTAAAGCCAGATCTAAATCCACCCTGTTTAGGTGTTAGTATATTTTCTTTAATAAAGAAACCATATACATGATTATGTACAATTTTTTCTAATAATTTACATGGTAAGGGTAGGAGTGAAATCGGTCTATAATTGTTTACTAATTTCAGATCTCCCGTTTTGGGGATTGGGGTGACTTTTGATATTTTCCAAGAATCCGGGATGTAATTTTGAGTAAAAGCCAGGTTAAAAATTTTAACTAATTTTGAGGGAGCGTGCAATTAATTTCTTCTAGCATCCTGTAGACGAATTTCTTCTGATGTTGGTAGTGGGTTTTCATTTGTATGCTTGTACCTGATTTTCATGAGCATTTCCCCGAGTCTATTGGAACATTCAAGTTGGTTGTGGGCCACATTTTTAATGGTTATTTGGTCTCGCTGACCTAGATGAAAACCTATACCATAGGTATTGTGGTATGTGGCCTCGTATAGGTATTTTCCTTTGGAGTTGACTAATGCTTAAAGGAGGTTTGGCTGTGCGAACTTAATTTCAAGTAGTCTGCTCATTACTTCTTCATCGATGTCATACCAGTCGTTTAAGATGTTACATTGTTTAGCTGCATACATACTGTCCATTGGAGTTTTAGCAGCAAGGACGCTTCTCAAGATGTTCATCTGGTTACTAACTATGCATTTCTTTGCATGGTAGGCTCTTTCCACAGAATCGTACTGCTGATTTTCAAATGTGATGGGGCATTTGTATAGATTAGAAAAAATAGAATGTTCTCCTTGGAAAGCTAGCCCATCTGGGGTTTCAATCGGCATAGCATTCGTCAGGGACAAATCGTATGGTAGGTTGTTGATTTCTTTGTATGAGAATAACTTGCCTTCAATCACCAGATTTGTACCTTTTGCACTACAGTCAATACCTTTGTTCCTAGCTAGAGCCTGTATAGCTCTTACGTCTTTCTGCATTTTTTTCTCCTCAGGTGAGATATCGTCTGCAAGGTGTAGTCCCTTCCATGTAGGGTTTCCTTGTAGATTCTTGATATTCCCAAACATCCTCAATTTATATTGTGAAGAGGAAAATACTACAACTACTGGTCGGTTTGGTAGTTTGAAGTGGGGATTCTTTTTTTTGCTGTGGGGTTGGAGTTTTCCTTTTACCACTACGATATATTGCTTCAGCAGCAGTATTATTAAAGTCAAGTGAGAGGTCATTCAGGAGCTGATCCAATGTTTCTCTTAAGCTCGCAGGCTTATCTTCATTCAGACCTTTGATTATAAGTATTTTTTCTTCCGATCTACATCGATACATGAGAACTGGTCTTCATGTTTATCAGTTATACTACGAATTTTAACTGTTTCAGATACATTACTTTCAATTTTATCACTATGAGTTGACACCGATTCCTCAATTTCAGTGATTTGTTGTTCAATCTTTGGTATTGACATTGACTCATTTGCAGGGAAGCCATTGGGGCCAAACAGCCGAAGTTCCATTCCGCGTAGCAACCGAACCGTGCTTTGATTTATGGATTCCTGGGATTTTAAGCGAGCTTCTAGTTCATTTACCTTGTCTACCAGGTCCTTAGTGCTCGCTTTGTAGTTTAATTTGGGTAAATAATTTGTTTCTTCTCTCTCAGAATCAGAATTTTCAGATTGTAACACGTTAATTTTGGTTCTACCGGAAGCCGCCATCTTGGTTCTGGTTGGGTTAGGTAAAGCTAAGTGCAGAGAAAGTTTCGTACTTCTAGTGGCTTTTTGAGACATAAGTTTCGGAGTTGATTTAAACAAAATGGAATACAAATTTGTACAAATATACTATGTAAACTGCTCACAACTCCTCAGGAAAAGAGAATCCTTCAACCTTATGTAGTGTAGTTGATGTTTAGACATCGATTTAGTTTGTTTACAAACCGTAACAATCGACAAATCATGGGCGCCGCCATGTTGGATTTTCCTTCAGTCTCTTGAAGATGGATCATACAAACACCAAAATATCCAAGGTAAGGACATGAATCATTTCATAGATTCCATAGACACTATCACACATCCTTCCCACATCGTTGGTTTGTAAAAATATAAGCCGAGCAATGAGGTTTCGCTGTTAAACCGCTGTATGCTGCGCTCCATCCACACCACACTTGTTCAGCCCTGTGCCATTGTTTCGCTTTTTATAAGCTGTGTTTGTGCCTGCTTTTGTGAGAATAGCTCGGATCCTCGACAAATATCACGTAGTGGAGTCTCCACTATTGTCTGATAGTCAGTTACATGTTTGCTACATGATGCAAGTTGCAACTTATACAGAAATTGTCATTTCCCCTAAGGGTTGATCATATAGGATGATCGCACGTCGATACACTCCATTTGGTAGAGTCAGCCACCAGTAGCGGATTCAGCTAGGATTGTGAAAAGGAGGGGGCGCGTCCCTATAGATTGAAATCCTTTGTTGTGGTTAAGCTTTCAAAAATATGCAATCCCCTGTTTATTCCTCATAACACCTCGCGTATAAAATGCACCTCAGGTATAAGACACACCCAAAAGTTGAATGAGTCTTGTAGGGCATGCCTAGGAGTGAGTGAGTGAGTAATAGAGGTTTAACGCCATTTCGACAGCTAAGGTCATATTTATGGTGAGAACTACATTACACAATTTCACAGAGGAATGTGTCAGTGCCCGTGCATATGTGCACTACACACATCCTGAGGGGATAGGAAAGAGAAGAAATAGACCCTTTTAAGTGGGCTAGGGAGGCCCAGGGCATGCCTAGGATGTGAGGACAGGTAAATGAGTGGGCATGCCTAGGATGTGAGGACAGGTAAATGAGTTTAGAAACTAATTTAATGTAGAATATCCTCAGGCACAAAAGGGGCCCATCATCGGTGTAAGCCATGCCTTATACACAATGTATGCCTTATCAACAATAAGTGACCTATAAAAGTCTGTTTAAAAAAGCTACGTTTTCCGATGCAGAAGAGTCAAATATCAAATTCGTAATCCAAGGTAGTCTACTGAAGGTATACATTCCAGTCTGTATTACTCAGGAGTTATCTCGAGGCATGGACCTTTGCCAAAGTTATATAGACCAGAGGTGATGTACTGATTTCGACTTGCATATTATGTATGTAAGTCATGATTTACTTTATTCAGATAGGGAGAGGCGCCTTTCCCTCCCTCCAGACTGGAGTCAGTATAGCTGTACTTCGATAATGAGCTACTAGTATAGACTAAGCTAAGTATAATGGCTAATCATGCTTTGATCTTTTACGATGGGTCGAGATCAGCCGAAACGTACACAGTTTTAATCATTTAATTGTTGAAATCATTAAAAATCTAACTCATTGATTCAGAAACTTGGACTCTCCCAAATGTTACTTTTGTGGTAACTGAATTTAGGATAATGAAATATAATGATCCCTGCTACTAGATGGCTTGCTTGTCATAGCTTCTTTGTTTTTTTCTTTATTCCATGTTATCCCAACATTAAATTTGAACGACACATCTTAAGGTATCTAACAATCATTCAATGTAGAGATGCACATGACGCATTCTGCCTCCATTAGTGCATCATGGACATGACTGTGGATCGACACGGTAAAAGGTATGCCCGTGCACCCCCTCACGGGCATACCTTTTACCATGTTGATCCACATGCATAAATGGTGGTCATGATGCATAAAATATGCAATGGCAATTATTTATGTCATGGCAGATACGATCATTACTATAGAACAGGACATGTTGTATTCAATGGGGGGGATGGAATACAATGTGGCCGTATTCAATGGGTGTCTGCCATCTTGCATTTGAACAGATCTGAGCCATTTTTCTTTATTTAAAAGCAAAATAACCCCCTAGGCCATGACATTTATGCAAATGTCCACTTCCATGGGATTTTTTACATCGATTTTTATGTAAAAATATCCCATGGTCGTGGACATTTGCTTATAAACACTATGATAAATTGAAACACCATATTGTAGGTTATACTTAAAGTGCTATCATATTCATGATCCTCCTCCACCCCTCTGGTATGTCATTCATGTTTATCATGTTCTGTGGATATTGCCAACTTAGGAACAAAATGCTCCAAAACAAAAGGCGTCGTAGAAGTACAGGCGGTAGAATTCTACTTCATCCTCACCCAAAGCTGATATACGTAACTGAGCCTGTAAACTAATCAAAGCTCAAAATGGGCCTATACAGGCCTGTGTACTTTTACACCAGGGCACAGAGTGGCACAAAGATTTGCCTAAAGCTGTTAGGCATTTCAACATTTTTTTAATTGTGAAGTAAAGCCGTCCCCTGCATGGTTGAGCTACAATACAGTCTACTCGATTTAGCCAATTAACTTTTGTGTATCGCATTGGCGTAGGAAAAGAGACTTGGGGCAAGAGAGCCTGGCTCTCAATAATGGGAAAGTCCCCTAAATAAAAGTATAGTCCCCCCCCCCAAAAAAAAAGGAAAAAAAGAGGCTTCTGGGCCCCACTTCACAATTGTGCTTCGACCAGTTAAACTCACACTTAGAAACCCGGTGTGAGATTAGGGAATATTTAACAATCTTTTTTAAAAATTTGCTTCCCATGTCTCTGGGTTGTGTTCGAGACGTTACCATAGGGAAAAGCTTTCATTATCGATAGTATGGTTGAAGGCCTTTATGTCAGTGGTATTATCATGACAACTACCTTAATCAGACTTTCACTCCAGTGCATTAGATAATACATTTACATTATTGCAGAAAAGGGAGAGCTTTTTGTTTTGTTTATTAGACCTAGTTGTTTTTATTCTTTATGGGTTTTTTTGGCTCTCCATTCACAATACCTTCATGGTTAAACAATGACCGCCTCCTTTAAATACCGTTATACAGTGAAATCTTGATTATCTGCCATGCCAAAATCTGAGATTGGTGGAAAAGTGAGTGAAAATCCTATTCAATTGTATATCAAAGAATGGTCGTCTGGGTGAACCTGGCGGATCTGAGTGTGGCGGACTTTTGGGTGGCGGATTAAAGAGATCTCACTGTACCAATATAGAGAGGCTGTACTATCTCGCACTGGGGAAGTCCATAATATGAACAGAGCATTAACCCATGAGCAGCCCGGAAAGCATTCCACAATCCGAGTGAGTGAGTAATAGGTGTTTAACGCCATTTCGACAGCTAAGGTCATATTCATGGTGAGAACGACATTACACAGTTTCACAGAGGAATGTGTCAGTGCCCGGGCATATATGCACCACACACATCCGAGGGTATAGGAAAGAGGAGAAATAGACCCAATGCGTGTGAGCATATAATTAATTATCTGTGGGTGAAGACTAGTAGTATAGAAAATGGGGACATGTTGCATTGGACATGGCTATTTCTCAAAATCAATAAAGGGGATAGAAACTATTGACAATCAACACCGATATTTCTAATTTTTTAATAGGAAAGGGAACCTCACACTTCTTTATATTCCAGGAGGAAATTATAATTTCATACAAGTTGGCACAGTTGTGTCGCCGGTCCTGTCACAGGATGAAGCACTTTGTGCTATAGGACTCAGTATGGAGGCCTAGTGGAGCCGCCATTTTGAATTTCGCTGGTTGAGGTAAAACCCTCTGATAAGACATACCATGATGTGAAACTTGTCCCTGGTTAACACCCACTTCCAGGGACATGCTAGTCAGTTCTTATCAGTGTGTGTCGCCAGAATCAGTTCCAGACCAGCTAGTGGCCAATAGCCGGCTCTCCTGCTATACTTAACCATAAAATATGATGATGGCCCAAAAACAAATTGCTTTTGAATCATACTTTCCTATCATGCTGGTGATATTGGAGCATGTGAGATGATATATCCTTTTATGTCTGGTTTTGGCAAGGATTTGATCTTTGATAACCAAAGTTTCTTATCTCATGATCTCATTCTCCCAAACAATGGCTTAAATTAATATTAAAAGCTTCTGCAACATCATTATACTGCCATTTTGGCTCTAGATAAACTGACACAATATAATATTAATTGACAGGATAATCCAAATTCCTATCAACTACATTGTGGCTCCCTCTTCTGTTAGACCTATGGTTTCCTTCACGTCAATATCTCAGGTGAAAAGCAAGGCAGCAGAGCACCACGCCTCCATAGCCAGAACTAGGTCATGCCCCACTGACGTATTGAACCAGATTTCACAGTCATATGACCACCCTTATCCCATGTGACCACCCTTTTACCATGTGACCATCCGTTTGGCCGTACACAAAACCAGTATACACAACGCAGCATACACAACAAACAACAAAATGTCAGTAACCGAATCAGGACTTTTAAGCTCATTACTGCTAATTTCCCTGGTTCTACACCCAGTGGCTTCCCAGTACCAACCCACCTGGGAGTCTTTGGATGCTAGACCCCTACTGGCCTGGTACGACAAGGCTAAGTTTGGTATCTTCCTCCACTGGGGGGTATTCAGTGTTCCAGCTTATGGGTCGGAGTGGTTCTGGCACGAGTGGAGACTAGGGACACAGAATTATGTCGATTTTATGAAGAAGAATTACCCTCCAGATTTCACCTATGCTGACTTTGCTAGAGAGTTTAAGGTTGAGCTGTACAACCCTGATCACTGGGCGGACCTCTTTGAGGCATCTGGGGCAAAGTGAGTACACATACAAGTATACAAGGACCATTATAATGGTGTTATTCTAGTTATTCATAATTGAGTGTTTTGAGGTTGGTGCCTGAAGGGATTATGATTTGATGCTAACATCATCTGGCCTCACAAGATGAAAATATTCTAACCAGCCAGCCGAATTGGTTATCGCTGAAGCAGCACCCCTGGACATAAGTAGTATATGAATATTGAATTTGGGTCAGGGTATGACCTCGTATCTAGTGTTCAGGTGAGTTTTAAGTTACTAAAATATTCAAAAGCCCCACCGTCGTTTAATGCACTACTGGTACATTCCTTTATGACCATGATGTTTAATTATAGGACTGGTGAGTAACTTGCTCGTGCTGCTATCACACATCCTATCAAATATATAGTACAAGGGACCGTTGCATTACAAAGGATGTCGGCATCTTTTGTCATTGCAATCGCTGCATGGTGCTTCATTTGGGACAAATGATCCAGGCGCCTTAAGATACCATAATGTTTTTTGTTTTTTTTTAAATTGTTAACCTCTCTATTGTCACCATTACAGGTACATGGTTCTGACATCCAGGCACCATGAAGGCTTCTGTATGTGGCCCACTAAAGTCTCCTTTAACTGGAACGCCGGGGACGTAGGGCCCAGACGTGATCTACTTGGTAAGATCATACTTTGTTTAACCATGAAAACTCTAGTATTTTTATATACATTAAAAGTCAACATAAATAAACATTAGGGGATAGGAGGGAGTATTTGGACATGACATAAGTCTCCAAAGCTATTTGACTTAGTATTCGGAATGGACCGATCATTTCTATGTGTCTGTTGGTGTCTCGCAATCGATTTTGATAATGAAATGTAATTCTTCCAATGTAGGTCAAGCCTTAGTATGTCCAGCATAAAATCAACTAGAGAGCAAGGATATGCCTAGTATTTGGCTAGAATATTGCTAGTGTGAAAGACTCTGCATTCTATAGATGATGCATAAAATTAGTGTTGGCATATCAATCAAAAGCATTGCTTTAGCCCACCATGAGAGCAATTGAACATGTATGAAGTATGTAAAGAACTGATAAAATATAGCCATTTCCTATAACATTGTACAAGTGACCTGGCTAACTCGATCCGTAAGAGGACCGAGCTGAGGTTTGGTGTTTACCACTCCCTGTTTGAGTGGTATAACCCACTGTGGCTGGAGGACCTAGTCCACATCTTCACCACCCAGGAGTTTGTTAAGGTTAGTATAATAAACTATGCCCTTCTGTAGTCTGCGTCCATGTATTATAGCATCCGAGAGGCATAGTGTGTTGGAGTATTGTGCTAAAAATGTTAAGATTTCCACATTTCACGTATAGGATGTCAAACAGAGGTCAAGCACAATTGCAGCAACCTCCTTAGGAATCAATAGTCTGAGATGTGTGTACACATTTCGTGACTATGAAAATGAATTGTTACCTTTTTCAATAATGTAGTCAATAGATGAAAATACTATTATGAATAATGTATGAATATCACAATAGCTCTCTTTTTGCACTTGTAAAATCTCATCTTCTCAAAGCACATTCCAACCAAGATTCCAAAGCCGCCCACTATAATCATTGTGTGAGTATTTATGATTTTATCAGGGATTTGTTCATTTTGATGTAGATGTAAATGCAATAACGATCGCTGTCAGTGGGTTTACTTTACATTCCCTCATTTTAAAGTGGAAGACGATGCCAGAGTTGTATGAGTTTGTACAGCTATACAAGCCTGATATTGTGTGGTCAGACGGGACTGCTGGACCGTACCAGTACTGGTACAGCACGCACTTCTTAGCATGGCTCTACAATGAAAAGTACACATAGTAGTCCATTTTATATCGGATATGTTATAGAAATGTTAGAATGTTGTCAGTTGAAAAGAAATATATATCACATGATGAATCACTATTATAATAAATTTCTTGGCTGTTAAAATAAGATAGCTCTTACAACCCTTTAAAGGGGGACTAGCACGGCAAATGCACGCCCGCATTGACCAATCAGGGCGCTCCGCTGGTTTCTACGAGTTTATCAACAATCTTTTGGTGGGTACCCATATTGTATTTTGCCGTGCTAGCCCCCCTTTAAGACAAGATGATGCCGCAAGCTGTGTGCTGATTTGAATTCATGATGCACCAATTCAGTACTAAATAGTGAGTGAGTAATAGATGTTCAACGCCAGCAGTGCATTGGTGCATCATAGTGATCCTAGAGGGATAAATCAGTTCAGCGCAGGCACCATCCATGTATGAATGCAGCACCAGTGATTACCACCCACCCCTTGAATCAGAGAATCATATCAAAATGGGCACTACTTATGCTACCCTTAAAGTATCAGTATTACTTGAGGAAATCTACAAGTCAATATCCATAAAATGACTAATTTATGTAGATGATCTCTCTGTATTATATTACAGTCCTGTGAAGGACACAGTGGTGACCAATGACAGGTGGGGTATGGTGACAGCCTGCCACAATGGAGGATTCTACACCTGTCAGGACAGGTACAACCCAGGTAGGCTTACAGTGGTATAGCATTTTTATTGATATTGAATTAAGGTTGAGAGAAGGATGCATGCAAACATTTAGCTACGAACTAGGTCATGACCCACTTGCAGAACAGAAGTGACCCCATTTGACCCAGTTTTAGCCAATCAGAGGCCTGGATTTGACAGGAAGTGATGTCATGAGGTCACGACCTAGTTTTGTCGACTAATCAGAGAGCTGTCAGATGGGATTTGACAGGAGCTGTCAGATGAGCTGTAGATGGATTTGACAGGAAGTGATGTCATGAGGTCACGACCTAGTTTTGTCGACCAATCAGAGAGCTGGAATATATGTCGTATACTACTATGGGGAATGGAATTATACCTTGATGCGTACACATAGTTTAAAAAATGTTCAGAACCTTAGTGAGTTGTTAGTCAAAAAACTTTCTTATAAAAGTTGGTGAAAAGTATGTGCCTAAAATGTCTGGGCTTTCCTTAGTCAAATATGATTTCTACTAAATTCATTGGTGGTTTTGATCAAGTACACTATCTTATACTCTATTTTTATTCAAATGGTGAGTGTAGGCTCTATATATCATTTACACCCCACGAATAAGCGTATCATGGTTTAGGAAGCATATGAAATGTCTTACATCTGTTAAATCTAAAATATGTGTCTGTGTGAATAATATAAATTATTATATGTGTCCTAGGTGTTCTACAGAGCCACAAGTGGGAGAATGCCATGACAGTGGATAATGCGTCCTGGGGGTACCGGCATGATGCACACCTCTCTGACTACCTCACCATCCAGGAAATAGTAGCCACCCTGGTAGAGACAATCAGGTAATGATTAATACTGTATCACTGCTGATATCAACCTTTTGAAAGTCATTCTGTACATTAATGCCTTTTTGTAGTCTGAAAGATGCACAAATGCTGCCCTGTTAAGCTATATGATGCGGTTGTGTCCACCTAGCCTCAATTATGTGACTAATACACCGCTCGCTTGACCCTATAATATATCAATACATTATTGTGTTGTCTCTGTCTAGCAAGTCTAAATTATGTGGCCAATACACTACTTGACCATATGATATACATCAATGCATTCTTGGTGAATTTGGCATCAAGATGACAAAGTAACTCGAAGTATTGAGGAATCATGGTGACCTTACATAAGTCAGACCAAGGCATACTTTTAATGACATATAGAAAATGTCTATTGCAAGATGTTTGTGATATAACAACACCCTGAATTCATATATCATGAAAGTAGGGGCCCTGATGATTACCCAAACTCTAGCAGGACAAGGAGATGACTGGTGATTTATGGATTACACTGCCTTTAAAAAAAACTGAACATAGAATTTATAATATTGTGCTTTTTTACACAACCTCTGTGATTTTGGGTGCTTTTTCTGGATATCCCAGTTCTGATATTCCTGCATATTGTGCGACCCCTTATGAGCAGATCCTAGGTGGATATCAGAACTCTTTGAGGTGGATATCAGCATGGTTTGGGGTGGATATCAGCACTCTTAACATGTCATATGTCACATGTTAAAACCCACGAAATTTTCATGGTCAGGGTAGGGCTCGAACCTACAGTCTCAGATCCCTAATCTAACTCCCTATGCATTGCGCCACAGGGACTAACGAGAGTTGGTTGGCTAGAACCAGGTCTGGATATGATACAAAGCCTGGGGAGGTCACTCACATATAACTACTATACATTCAAAGTGTGAAAATCCCCAGCATTCTGGGTTGTGACCCCCCTAGCAAGCCTAGCCGGGTGCCAAGGTGTGTGTACCGATCGTGTATATATAACCACGGGACGCAGAAGCATTCAAATGAAAGCAAGCCAGGCGGGATGCTGCAGAAGGAGACGTGGTGGTCTAGTGGTTAGCGCATTGTGCTCAGCCATCAAAGGTGGGCGAATGGAGTCCTGGTCCAGGCGCATCTTTTTTTTGCCGTGTGTCCACTGCCATAACCGCGAGACCGATCGTGTAGAAACACTATGGCAGGCTTCGCATCCCGGGGAAGGATTTTTGTTTTCAACTTGTTTTTATTGATATTCTATTGATTATTTATTGATTTTTTATTGATTAATCGTGTAATAAACTTAGTAAGGTATGGGCTAACAGGCACCTCATGGCATGTATCGTAGGATATCGTAAGGAGTGGCCAACGGCCACTCGTTACGATATCCTACGATACATGCCAGTTAATACTATATCTGCAGTTGTGGTGGTAATCTGCTGATGAATGTAGGACCTACAGCAGATGGACGAATTGTTCCTGTGTTTGAGGAGAGACTGAGGCAGATAGGTGCCTGGCTCAAGGTTAATGGTGAAGGGGTATACAGCAGTCAACCATGGACATATCAGAATGACACTGTTACACCTTCAGTGTGGTGAGTATATCTCATTAATTTAGCCAAAGGTTGATAAACAATAACATTGTGTGCTATTGGCGATTTTTGGAATATTTATTGGAATTATTCCCACCCTCGCCATTAAATGAGTCTAGACCTCTAAAATTTGCCACGGTGACATGGCCTTCCTAGATTTTCTTTGTGACGTGGGACTTAGTGAGATAGGAGATACAATAAGTAAAATGGTGAGAGGGATCGCTTAATTGTGACATGGGACATGGCAGACTCTTGGAGGTGGTATAGGATATGGGGATAAAGTTTCAAACTCTTATGCCATCCCTTCATGAATAATCTTCAGAATTTTCCATGTTATCATCCCCCACCACAATTATATACCCATAAATTTCATTTCCAGGTACACATGTAAGAAGACAGCCACAGGCACAGTGGTTTATGCCTTTGTCCTCAAATGGCCAGGATCCTTCCTCACTCTGGGAGCTCCAATACCTTCTAACACCACCAGTGTTTCTCTACTTGGCCACCAGGGCCACCTCTCCTTCACTAGGACGCCCTCTGGTGGATTACAGATAACTACCCCTCCAGTAGCTCCCAAGCAGATGCCCTGCCCCTGGGGCTTGGTGTTTAAACTGGAAGGACTGGAGAACAGAAGGTCGACATTTAAGGGTTACAATGTGAAGGAAATGGCCTACAAAGGAAAGAAATGATTACAGTTCATAGGTGCCATTATATGAACCAAATCAATGCTGTCTCTCTGTGATAGATATCTGTGAATTGTAGCTATTGTAGCTCTTGTATCTGTATGAGAAGTGTATGAGGTACAGACTAAGTATTGTGTAAAGGAATTGAGTGCAGGGGTCTTGAATGAGTGCTGCTATTGAATAGGTACCAGTGATGTAAAGGATAGTGAAATAGGCCTAAATAATTTCACTACAGATTGATATCCTTGTCGGGCAGCTTATTTTATTTTGATAGTCCTATATGTGTAGATGGTCATGGTTTAAACAATATTTATAAACTTGATAATTATGTGATTGCAATATCCTATGTAAATACTACCATTATTTCTCTGTAAAGGCAATCGAGTATTGATTCTTTTTTATGCATCTACTTTTGTACTTTCTTTAATGTTGTAGTTAATAATGCAGAGCAGCTCCTTGTCACCAGTATATGAAGTGTACATTATGCATTTGTCACTGATTGTATTCTTGTTCATTAATGTCTCTCATTTCTCACTGTGATAATGGACTGTATAGTATAGTTAATCCAATACCAGTGCAATGGGACAATGAAAAGTAACGGTACGGGTAATACTATGTAAATCAATGTATGGATTTCATTTCTCTCACATTGTTTCAGTGATTTCTGTCTCACAGTTTGTGCAATAGATTTATTGGATCTGATGATAGTCCAGATCTAGTTCTCTGTTATGTTAGTCTTATATATTCTGCAGCATATCATGGTCTTCAATGCTGCTGAGAAATCTTTGATTTCTCTTTCATACAATAAATTCTACCGAATACGTAGGGTGTATCATAGTACAATTAAATGAGCCTACGCATTTTTAAACAGATGCCATGTAGTTGCCATTTAGTTGAAAGAGTAAAATGAGGAAGATAATAGATAAAAATAAAGATTTAATTGTGTGAAATGTGCAACGCAGTGTAAATTTCTTACACGTTAACAGTAAACATAGACAAAGAGAAATATCATCATGCCATTACAATCCAACAGATTTTTTCTATTTTTTTAGAAGTTCTTTCTGATGCCACCATTGTGTTGTATGTGTAAGGAAAAAGAGACGGTTTGATTTGATTATTTCTGGGTTCACAATCTTTTGCTATGTAAAAGTCAAGGTGCGACAGATTACCCCCACACAGAGAGAAGAGCACTGATCGCTTTGACGCATACTGCACAGGTCACAATTTGTGTCCCACATGACATGTATGAAGGCATGTCGAATAAGGTTGACGCTCTCATATTTGGTTCGTCAACTCCACTTGACATGCGTAATGAAGACACGTCACATATTTCTTATCCATTCACCTGAGTGCTAGGTAATACTGTGAGACAATTATGTAAGGGTCAAGAGCAGTCAATAGCTATGTACCAATGGTTCAATCAAGGCAGGCCTATAATAAAAGGCAGGGGATATCATAGTCCCACAGGCCTGCAACACTAATGCGCTTTTTCCTATGTACAGAACTTTTACTTGACTGAGGACCTCTATGCAGTCCATAAGACAAGGGCATGGAGGTGCATGGCAATGCCATATGTCTCCCTGTACTGTAGATACTGCGATTATAGATTGTGGGTTGGAATACAGTCCTTTGGTATTTTCACTGACCCACACATAAGATGTCTAACCTCTCCAATTGAAGTATTCAGGATGGTGGGTGTCTATTTTGATATTCAATAACAAATGCAAATTTCACAATGAAATAGAATTCACTACCATTCATTGATAGTATTTACAGACCTTAATGATCTATTCTTCATGAAAACAAAATGACACAGATACATCAAATGTCTCAAGTGTTGGTAGTATTTCTTGGTAGTGATTAATCCTGGTACCAAAATGGTTGTTTGCCCCATCTAGTGGAATATCCTAGAACAATTATGTATGTCAAACCATCACATGTCAAGTGCCTTTGACATAGCCATGACCCTAGTCAACTCACAGATGACGTGGCATTTTAAGGCATGTCAAATCATATGAGGATTACTGTGTGCTACAGTTGTCATGGTGACATATGTGCACATGTCCCAATGACGTGTGCTCTCTGTGTCAAATCAAGTCAAATCAAGTTGGGGCTTCCCTAGCCCACTTAAAAGGGTCTATTTCTCCTCTTTCCTATCCCCTCAGATGTGTGTGGTGCACATATGTGGGGGCACTAACACATTCCCCTGTGAACATGTGTAATGTCTTTCTCGCCATGAATATGACCTTAGCTGTCGAAATAGCGTTAAACATCTATTACTCACTCACTCAAATCAAGTTGACATGGGTATACATGTCACTTTGTCAGGAAGACTTTTTTCAGTGCATGGTGGCAGGTAGAGGTAGGTGAAGGACAGGGGCACAGCTGGATGACATTATTAAAGGTGGATTACATGTGCACGATCTGCGAAAAGGGCCCTTAGTGCAGGGTGCATTAAGGTCCCTATTCCCAGTATATGTCACACATGGAGTTCTCTGCTGTACCTAGTTCCATTTTGAGCCACTAGCAGATGTCCTACTACCCACCTTTACCAAAGAACTCTGACTGAAGTCCATCTGGATTAACCGTAGATCTTGCCATGGGTCTTAACCACTAACCAGCAAATTAGTGTCAGCATGTGTCACTTTGAGATAGGGGCTAACACTATGTGTTAGAAATGTGTACACAGTGTCAGAAAGGTGTTAGACTCAGTAGTAACTCAAGGTAACACCAGGTGTTTAAATGAAAGTGACTCAAGCTCACACCAGGTTTTGAACTAAAGGTTACTCAGACTGACACCAAGTGTTAGATGCACAAACTGACACTATTTGGTTGATTTGCATGAGGATTTCTTAAAATATCACTATGTCTATATTCCATGTGGATTTTACAAGTGCATTTCTTAAAATCAACAAGGGGCATTTATTAAATTCGATGGATGCAGTTATAGAGCTTTGTAGGTGATATAGAATGGGACATGAGGACTACCTAAAATGGACATGGGACATTGGGAACCCCAATCCAAGTGCCTCTTGCTATTTGTTGTAATGGTTGATATGATGGATTTCAAGCAAATTGCCTGGTATGTACAAGGTATTTTCATCTTATACCATGGTCACACGTTAATTAGAACAAAAGAATCTGACTGTTGATATATCACATAACCTGGCGTATAGAAATATCTCTCATATACACTAGGTGTGACAAACCTGGACCATAGATAACCTATATGCTTAGATTTGAGGTGCGTGTACTAGATAGAGCTACGTGACCCTATGGACCAACTTCCTGAGACAGAAACAATGTAGGAAGTTCCCCAGCAGAATAGAGCATATAAAAAGTCATAAACCTGGTGCCACTGAGGTTATAGGACCATTCTCTGTCTTACCTCTGCCAAACCAGAAATAACAGTATCCAAAGCTGAGCACTGACAGCAGGATGACATGCAAGGGCGAATTCTCCTTTATTGGGGAGTGGTCATTATCTATCAACAGGGGTGGGGTGGTGGGTTCGAAGGGGGGGTAAAAATTTCAGACCCCCTCCTGAGGGGGGGGAACATAAAAGGTTTTGACCCCTCTTGAGGGGGCGGCATAAGAAACTTGTAAAAACACTCTTTATATAGCAAAAAAAAAACATGCGCTACTCTAGATCAAAGAGGGGCACAAAAATCACCCACACCTCCCCCCTTGACTGCCATCAAGGGATGGGGGGGGTATGAGAAATTTTTGCTTAGGGAGTGGTCATTTATCAACAGTGACCGGGAGGGTGAGGGGTGATCAGAGGGTTCGGCATTTGGATGGGGATGTAAAGGATTTTGATTCCTTTCAGTAGGGGGGAGGGGGGTCATCCGTGCGTGCCTCAAGCCAGCAATCGGCCCAGTGATTTTGACTATACTCTCTGGAATGGAACGGGAATGGGAGGGGCACAAAATATTTTTGCAAGTCTTTGTGTAATCTCGACATCACCAACGATCTGGCGATATGGAATAATGACCACTTCCTTAGGACAGATACAGGGGCCCATTAACCCTTTAAAGGTGGCATTAAGTTGACGGCATGATGCCAGGACAGACCTCAAGATAGGCCAATTCAAGATATCTAGGTTTCTGATGCCATGAAGCTAGGTGACCATTTTGTCCTCGTTATGGATCAACGCAGGGATCGTATGAGCGGACACATTTATAGATTATGTGAAGGTTTGTACATAGCTACTTGTTAAGGAGTGATAAATTTTAAATAATAATGAGGTGGGTTTCCACGCAGATGGATGAAAACCCCCCCCTCTTCTCGAGGGTCTATTTCCCACCCCACCCTCGCCCCCGGAAATTCCTTTTAAACCTTTAGTAATGTGTGGGTGTTTTGCTGAAAACAGGTGCAATTATTTTGCCCCCCCCCTCTATGGGGTTAAAAAAGTTGTCCCCCCCCCTCTATAGTAAATGGTTCGAAAACTTTGACCTTCCCTCCCCCTCAAAGCCACCACCACCTGCCTTTTTTCAAAAATGATCAGCCCCTAATCTATCCTTACTCTGTCACGTACGTTGAATCAATGCATCGTGAGTCCACAAAGGTCATATCGTATTAGGGAGTGTTCATTATTTATCAACGGAGGGAGTGGGTGGGTTTAAGGGGGGCATCAAGATTTAAGAACCCCCCTGTGGGTGGGTGTAAAAAAATTTGACCCCCTTGAGGACGTAAAAAATTTACCGTCTTTTCAGCAAAAAAAGCCCCCGCACTACTATAAATCAAAGAGGGGCATGGAAATTCTCCACGCCTCCAGTACGGGGGGGATGTGGGCACAAAAAAAATATTAACTGCTGTCAAGGGGTGGGGCATGAAAAGTTTTCGCACATCCGCGCAAAAACCCACCACCCCCCTTGTTGATAAATAATGACCACTCCCTTATAGTGTACAAAAACACCATCCTGCCTCCAGGTGCCAGCCTCCAGTAGTAATGAATGGTCCAGGAGGCAGTATTATAGAGTATAGGGACACATGATAGCTGGACAGCAACATAGAACACAGGCCGTCTTCTATGGTATTAGTTGTCCTTGTGGGTGTATCATTCTGTAGGGATATATCATACATATTATCGGTGTCTCTAGTCACCACCGTTAGCTTTGTTATATGGGGAGTTTACCTGTTGGGGCACATTTGACCAAGAAGGCCCTGTTTTTTTAGGGAAAATGTGACGAGGGTTTGTTGTTGTTGTTTTTATTTTGTTGTTTTTTTGTTTGTTTTTTTAGGGGGGGTAAACCAAAGATTTTGATAGGGCCCTATTTACCACCTTGTATTTCTCGTCAGTCCCTGTGGCGCACTGTGGCGCACTGCATTAGCAAAGGTCGATCAAGGCCTAGGGTGGGCTGAGTTAAGGCTGCCTACCCAGATCTTGGCTTTACCATTCATGAACTAATAATGAACAAGTAACCAATGGATAATTCATGACGAGGGTGTGTTAGTGAAGGATAATGACACGAGGCCATAGCCTTTGCTAACACACACGAGTCATGAATTATCCATTGACTATTTATTTTATACCACAAAACCAATAAATAATCAATATAATACCAATAAATTCAACTTTAAAAAAAAATTTATTCCCCCTCCCCGGGACTCGAAGCCAGCCATAGTGTGTGTACAGGTACATACACCTCGGTGCCCGGCAGCGGACAGCGACAGCCCCGGCCTCGGCTTGGCTTGCTTTGAATGCGTCTCGCGGTTATGTTTGTGTATAATACACCTCGTCGCCCGGCAGCGGACAGCAACAGCGCACATGGCAAAAAAAAAGATGCGTCTCACTGTTATGTTCATGTATAATACACCTCGGCGCCCGGCAGTGGACAGCGACAGTGCACACGGTGAAAAAAAATGCGCCCTGACCGGGGCTCGAACCGCATACCTCACGCGGCTGAGCGCAAGGTGCTAACCACTAGACCACCGCGTCTCCTCTTTCAAACGCGTCTCACTGTTAGTTTTCTCTACTAAATACACCTCCTCGCCCAGCAGTGGACAGCGACAGCGCACACGGCTTTGTATCATATCCAGAAGTGGTTCGAACCGAGCATTTCTCGTCAGTCCCTGTGGCGCACTGCATAGGGAGTTGGACTAAGGACCTGAGATTGCAGGTTCGACACCTACCATGGCAATGAAATATTCTGTTGGTTTTAACATGTAACATATGACATGGAAGGACATGAGAGGCGTTATCCATGGATAACCGCACGCCTTAGAAAATTGATGTTAAAGCCTACAGGGTGTGCAATATCGACAGATATGTGGATGGGAATAGCCACCAAAAAGCACTGTGTAACCCAGAAATCGTGGTATAACGTGTGCTATATATGTGCGTGACTGATATATCAGCCAGTTACAGGAACTGTTGATTAAGGAGTGGTATACGAGCTGATGTCTTCTGCCATATCCAGAGAGCTGATTAATGCAACTATCATGACGTCTCGTTGTCAGTAATACTTAGGCTCATTGTCAGTAATTATAATGGAGACATTTTGCTGCAAAGCAGAGAGTTGCTTAGCAATAACTGAGGTGAGAAAAGAGATACTTTGTTTCATTATCAGCAATCATAATGGAGTGATTGATCCTTCATAAGCAGAATGGTCGCTTTAATAGCAATAACTAAGGTGTGAAAAGGTTTCATTATCTGCAATTATAAAGGAGTAATTTATCCTTCCATATTAAAAGGATTGCTTAGTAATAACTGAAGTGCGAAATCAAACTGAGAAACCTGACCAGACCTGATAATTAGAAGCTGTTACTCGCCTTTCTTGCCCCCCCCCCCACGACATTAAATAGGTGCATGTGTTTGAGTTGCACGTATCTAACCCTCAATCTCTGTCTCTTAAAACTTAAAACAGGTACATTAATACCTTCAAAACAATCTAATCAATTTGATCTAGCTTGAAAATTGACAGAAAGCATCCCACACCCAACAGCCTTCCATGAGACCTAAACCCCATAGTCCACTTGGCCTCTGTCGCGCGATTGGGTCATACATTTCCTATATACATTTTTTGCAACAGAGGCCTAGTGGACTATCGATGTGATAGTTTGAACCTATATTAAAACCCGCAGGAGAATGTCATCAATACTATAAGTCCTAAAAAGCATGAGTAAACGTCTCCCATACAATAGAGAGCAGGCCCCTGGGACTTGACCAGGTGGTTGTTACGTCCTGAATGCAAAACTACGCCACATGTAATCATCACTTGTAAGGGAGATAACCTCCCTAACACCCCCCCCCGCCACGATCCTGCTGACAATACATTGAGATGAATGGGAGAGTGAAGGGTGAGAGCACTTAACCCTCAAAGGACAGAGTGCTTCATATTGAAATGCTACTTTCTTATCATGGTGCACCAATGCATAGCCCTATATGCAATCATGCATCGTGACAACCTTACAGGGCCAATACACTCAGGACTTCAGGCTATAGAGGCCTTCCCTCGCCCACTTAAAGGAGTCTATTTCTCCTCTTTCCCATCCCCTCAGATGTGTGTGGTGCCCATATGCATGGTCACCGACACATTCCTCTGTGAAATTGTGTAATGTAGTTTTCGCCATGAATATGACCTTAGCTGTCGAAATGGTGTTAAATATAGATCTATTACTCACTCACTCACTTAAGGCTAGGCATTCAGTACCAATATTGCAGTGGATTGCAGTGCCTAGAGGTTGTTTCTGGTGTTGCAATGGTATAAGTGTATACGAACAACATTTTGATTTATGACATTATGCCGTCCATAGAGGGTTAAATGGGACAGGAAGGGAAAGGTGGTCAGTCTGCCAAAGGTAATCCAGTGATATGTAATGATAGAGAATTGTAAACTAGACCACTACTTTACTCACCAGGGAATGGTTTTCAACCGTAAATTTTTCAATTTGATGTGTGCCTTCTATCATGACGGCTATCATGACCGAGATATTTCATATCCGTATTACATGGGTAAGGGAAGAGGATGCGTGAGAATGTGGTGACAGCAGCATACATGTAATGTTTGATGATTGGTAGTTAAAGTCAAGTCTGAGTTGTTGTGTATACTATTCGTCGAATAATCTTCTACATCATCACTCTTATAACTTATGGATTTTGTTGTTGTTGAATAATGGAGTTGGGAAGAATGGAGATAGGAGTTATCCTACAAATATCTAAAATAGGTTTGTTATACCTCTGATTGGATGCCTGGGATATCCCCGTAGTAATGTGTTGAGTGACGTTTTTGTGAGAATTTCCAGCCATGAGAGTGGTGAGAACTCCGCTTCTGCGATCCAATTTGGCGTACCTGTAATTGAATCATACAATGAACATTTTAGTTAATTTCACTGCAGGAGTATTATTATTATGCTGTCAAGCCAATTTCCTCATCCCCTCTTCACTGCGTGGTGTCATTTACAATACATTTTATCAACTACTGGCACTGATCATAGAAAATTGCTACAATTAACCTGAATATTGAATATACAATGTGAGCCTTCGTAGATTTCTAGTCTCTGTAAAACACTAATAGCACAGGAAATAGTCTCCTAATAGAAACCCAGACCCTACAGGCTCCTGTACTAAACATTCCATTGTTAGTAGAGGATTATGGAGGTAAATTGAAGTTACCTTTTATTTGAGATAACCTTGCAGTGCTTGTGGTGTATGTAATGGATATTGATATAATACGAGGTCATTTCCTCAAGGCATCATGTATTTTCATGATGCAAAAACACAGTGTTACAAAACATACGCAGTTCTTGGAGAACCCCTAAACTTAGCTTGATCTATAGTCAATACAAGCTCGGAACTGGGGTACCATGGGCCCAACCCTAAGCATTTCACAGTGTATTTCCAATGATGGAATCAAAGTGTACACCCCAAAAGTAGAAAATGGGTTGTAGATCTGACAATTTCTTCAAATAGAAGCTATGATTTAGAGAAAGGGGGTGAATAGGGTAGCTACATTTGGCGGTATAGTCTATGGGGACTTTCTGGACCATTTTTTAGAAGGTTGATTTTTGAGCCGGAAAGATTGTAACTCAGACTGAAGTGGTTTTTCGGTCCGAGATGGAGTGAAACAGGCTTGAATACTTAAACTCTGCATCTCGGGCCAGAACCAGTGCAGTCTGAACTATTATCATGTATGGCGAATGAAAAAATGTCATACAAATGAAAAACCCTACTACTACTACTAATATCCTCTAATGGCATATATGCATACCCTGTCTGCTTATACAGAAGATATCAAAACACATTATTGTCCAGTTCTCCATGGCTGGTTCATGTAGTATCCAGGCATTGTGAAGGGATCCTAACTCTGCTTATTGACTTACTTTGGCATAATTCACCATACTGACCTTCTATAACCTCTCCACCTAATTCTGGTCTTATAAGAATATGACAGCTTCTAGGGATATCTGAATGCTGAATATGGGGAGGGGAATGTCCTGGGAATGTATTCTTATTATTGATAACATCATATTTTTATCTATCAATCATAAGCAGTTAGATAATCAGTTATCAAAGAAAGTAGAAAACATCCAATGTATTTTCATAATTGATATCACCATATTTTCTTCACAATTAACTTGGATGGAGACTTTGAGACTACATAAATGTATTTCATTGACTCACCAGACCCTTACAAAGATGGAGAAAGATGAGAGAAAAACTAGAAGAAATGTGAGCCAGCAAGCAGAAATGGGGGTTCCTGCGGGATTTACTACCTGTTTTAGCCACCAGGGGGCATCACTATGGGCTAGAATAGGAAAAATATACCTGAAACTATTATAGGGTACTTTTTCATGGAGAATTCTATGATTTTAGATAAAACGTTCTATTTTGGGTGGAAAGGTTCCAAATTAGGCATGTAAAAAGAATGTTTTTGGGCCTAAATAGGCATTTTTGTTGATGTCTGTTGCCATGGAAACATGATTTTCATTCTAAATAGGAAAATCAGTTATCCCATATGAAAGAATCTTTCACTAGGTTTACTATGGTGAAAACGGAACGAAAATACTATTTCTAGATCAAAAGTTATAGGCAAAAGAATACAAAATTATGCAAATTTAGCTAATTAGCATAAATTATGCTAATTATAGATGTTTCTCATGATCAATTAGGCATAGAGCTTATTGCCAATCAGGAAACGGTCACACCTACCTACGTTTAGCACGCCATTCCTCTAAAACTAACAGGAGTATCTTCTCTTGCAATATATCACTGAAAAGCCAGTGATCTGAATTTTAAAATTGACTTTTAGCACGGAGCCACCTTTCTCCTTGCCTCTACACAATTGTGTATGAAGTTGTGCTGTATGAATACATTGTACAGGGAATACATATTAAATTGAAAGTTATAGCTATTAGTGCCCTAAACAATGGTCTAATGTCCCAGAATAACAAGAAATGAACAGTGTGGTACCGAGTTGTGATTCTTTGGAACACCAAATATAGCTGACAGCAAATAATAATGTACATCTTTGGTGTCTGTTGGATGGAAGTAAATGGCTGGATAGTGTTTGTATTAGGCTAAAAGGAAATATATGTGTTTTAGGTTTGGCTCTGTAGGAAAAGCTTCCATATGTTATGATGTTCTTCACGAATAAAAAAAAAACACCCAAGCAAAGCAAAGCAGGGCCGACTCCACCAATCCTTTCGTCCCCAATTTTGTGAAAAATGGCAGGGTTCAAGTCAGCACAGATTGGGGGTTGACTTTCAGGCAACATTCAGGGCCAAGTGTAGGGGAAATAATTATGAACCCCAAGATCCCCAAGATCTCTTACGCCATGTAACCTGGAGCACTCTGTTTTTGCCTAAAGGTGGGATGTAAGGACAATGCAATGTGACGTCACTTCTGTACCCCTGGTGGCCTTTGAGGTAGTCTCATTCTAGGAGTTCAAATGAAATCTGACCAGCCCAATTAGGGGTTGACAAACATTAAATAATACAGACGCTCACTGGACTTGGCCACTGGGTTCTTAGAATACAGGTAACGCACTTAAAAGAGATTTTTAACACAAGCTGTTGTGGACACATTTCTATAGTAAAAGTGTGACGAAGAGGGGAAGGGTCAAAAATGATCAAAAACAAAACATATTTTTAAGGTGTGTATAGCAGTATATCGTCGCCTCAGTGCAACAAGGTTGTAACTGGCATTTCGATAAAATTGAGTTCTGTTTAATAACTACTGACCAGTATCTATATTCTATGAGAGTATTGAAGCTCTGTATATGATATATGTGTCTAAAGGCTTCTATGCAATAAGGCTGTGTCAACTGTTTGCTATAGTAATTGCCACACTTCTTTGGCTCTCCTGCAAAACCTGAAATATGCAGATACAACCTTGTTGCACTGAGGCGGCGATATTCTAGGGAGACCCTGCATGTTTTAGTCATAAAAATATTATACCATGTGCATATAAGGTGTATATTGGAGCATAGGAGAAGACCCTCTGTGTCACAGTAAATGACCGATCCCGTGACTGGTCCCTCAGTCCTAGGTTCTGCTTTACAGCTGGTGGTAACTGTGATCATACAGGTGGATCCCAGTTGTATATAAGGAGATCCTAGCTGCTTTGTCCCCACCCAGTGTCCCAGGAGACTGAAGACAGAGAGCAGGAGGCCGGATGATACGGATAATCTCCTCTAATACGCCTACATCTACCCACCCACCCACCTTAACCCTTTAAGGACCACATGGTGCCTCTATATAGGCTCATCTTTCTCTCTAGTCATGATGCACCAATGCAGTACTGCTTTGGTGTATCAAACTACCCCTTTGAAAATCTATCAAAGCCATAAGACCAGCATCATTCATCTATGCAGCAATGGAGTGAGTGAGTAATGGTTATTTAACACCAGTTCGACAGCTAAGATCATATTCATGGCGAGAAAACTAGATTAGGCATCAGTTACGTTTTGATAGAGGATAGAAAGGGAAGATGTTAATCCCTTTAGAGCTAGGCTAGGGATGACCAATGCAGCACTGGTGAGTTGTCTATAACCAGATATTCATGCATGATGATGACCTTTTAGGCCATAATGATTTAATGCATAACTCAGCCCTTAAAGGGTTAACTTAGAAACCTATGTACCATTCATCCCTGACCTCTGTACTGCAAATCTGTGTCCAAGTCAGTGTCAGGTGGTATACTGTATGTGTAAGGTAGATTAAGGTTGATACAGCAGTGGTCAGGAGGAAAGGGGAGTGAGAGGAGGACAAATGGAGTAACAACCTAACTATACCTAACGCCTTCCTATCTACCAACAACATGGGGATATAGGTAAGGTAATTCATCATGAATACTTTTATAATGTATGGAAACAGTCCATGAGGGCTTGGTTTATGGGAGTTGGATCATCCCTTGATGGATTTTCCTGCACTCTACCATTTGCACTTTTTATCTTCAGGCACGCCCTTTCTGAATAGAAAAGTTGTTTTTAAAAATGGTGCAAGCAAAGAATGGATTTTTTTCAGATAGATTCTAAACTAGTATCTAAAACTCGTAGGCGTAGCTTTTCTTACAATGTGTGAACTTCAAATATAATTTATGGACCCTCCCCCCATTGAGAAAATATATATATGAGTTTGATGCTGCATTTTGCACTTCCTGATTTCGCCCCACCATGTCAGTTATGTGCTGTGAAAACATGATAATCCAACGCTCGTGTTTTCTGCGATCTCCTCCTTTGCCAGATGCTTGCCTCATCTTACCTAAAGATCCAGGTCTTTAGCCTGGCACAGTTCATTGGATTCACTCCGCCTTTGATAAATTGATTGAGGTCTACACTCAGTAATGTATATAGATCCTGTAGGATCGGCGATGTCTTAATGCAAACTTTGTGAAGGGCTCCCGGGGGGAACACTCAGATTTCTTTTGAGGGGGGTGTGCGGCTTATTTTGAAATTTGCCCTTGATGTGAGGAATTTTTATCAAAACTGACCATATTTGGCAGATATTGTGATGAAAATCCCCAAAACTGGCACTTATTAGGATGTGCGGGGTCAAAATATGAGAAAAGTGACCCTTGGTGAGAGGGATTTTGACCAAAACCAGACCCTTAGTGAGAGGGTTTTTTGCCAAAAGGTGACCTTGCCAGCCACACACTCCTGTCAGTGACATATATTTAGTGAGTGAGTGTGCATGGATGTATCGTGGGGGGAAGAAGTCAAATTGCAGATGCTGTTAGTGGTCTATAAGCTGGTCTGTAACCAAACACATGCAGAGTTGAAGGCTGGGGACCGAGAGCATGACCTGTGCCTATACGTACAATTACCATTGGATATGTATGCAGCTTATTTTGTGGGGGAATCACCCATTGTAGGCTGCAGTGTATGAGGGTGGCCAAAATATGAGATGATAAACCTTGGATTGGTTGAGCTAACCTTCACATCAAGAAAGGTCTCTGGAAAAGCTGCAGAAGACTAACTTCTATACATGTATTCTATATAGTGATATATAAAGTGGTGCGATAGCATCATTAAGGATAGTGTATACCCCACTCTTTTTTAGCATTTTCTGAATATTCAATTGCATATATTTTCATGAATTTCAATCAGAGATTATCCCACTATACCTCATTTTGACCACACGTTTTATTTCTTTCAATTTCCTGGCATTAGAAGGTCGGTTGCTAGGGATGCAATGCTGATGAAACAAAAACGTTATTTTTCATGTTACTTTTTTCCGGACGGCCATATAGGGTGGAATATCATTAAAACTGATGGTTTTGATGATCTAGAGATAATTTAGTAGGGAATCATGTCTCATTTAGTGGATATTCCAATTATTAAGGGCTAGAGAGAATGTTAAAGTAGAAAAATAGCTAAACAATGAGGAAATTCATAAAATCCTGGAAAAATGGTGATTTTCTTCCTTTTGCAACCCCTGTAGACCTTAATAATTGAAATTTCTACTAAATGAGACACACTTCCCTGCTTAATCATCTGTAGATTACATTCAAATCATCAAAACCATCAATTTTAATGATATTCCACCATATATGGCCAAAAATGGAACATTTTCAGTGGAGATGGAATGATTATAACTCAACAGGTTTTTCATAGTAAAAGATACTGCAGTGGATGCTTGGACTACACTGCAAAAATGGTGTTTAAATCCTAAACACAATTCTAAACATATTCTTGCAACGTTTTTGTAATCACATTAATTTCCTAAACATGTTTAGCCAAACAATGTGCTTAGCTCAAGTGTTTAGAAATGTAGGTGTTTAGGTTAAAACCTTTGTGTTTAGATATATGAATTTTTGTGTTTAGGTGTTTATGAATTTTTGTGTTTAGATGTTTAAATGATTTGATGGAGATTTAAGGTTTGCAGACATGTATGCATTAAAAACAGAGATATATTTTTTTTCTCATTTACTTGGGGGGGACATCAGCAGGTATTTACTTGTCAGTCTCCAAAGATGTCAGCCCCAGCTATATATACGTGTACATATATTACACACTGCATCAGAATGAGAGACTTGAGAAAGTACAACAGCTTGGCGTACTACTTACTTTGAATTTAAACCTCACCTATGTGCCTCAAGGACACGTCGAGGGTGAGAGGTCCCGTGGCATGAAACCCGGACCCGTTACAGCTTGGCAGGAAGGAAATTGCCTTATCTATTCCAGAATAACATCAAATAGGTGTCAGTCATGGAGTTTATTGATTATTTTATGATGGTGGCATCAGCCTCACAAATACCTAAACATGTTTAGCATAAATGTTTATGTAGTTAGAATAAAAGTGTTCATTTCCTAAATGTGTAGTCTATGAGACACCTAACTGACCTATATGTTTAAGTTTTAAACGTGTTTAGACCTAAACATGTTTAAAATCTAAACACCTTTTTTGCAGTGTATGTGACAGCTCACATACCTTACACAAAAGACAAGGTGATCAATCGTCACCAATAGCTGATGTGGGTGTACCCTATCTAACATAGGGGTCGATCCTTGGACCTGTTCCTTGGCGTAATAATACAACATGGCATATGTCGCACATTGCATAATGCCCTTTGAGTGTCTAGAAACATGCATGTGTGACTCCGACCTCTTATCCATGCTCTCTGTCATTATAAATCTATTTTTCCAACCCATCCTTAAACCCTTACAAATACCTATCGTATAGGTAGTGGTCCTAGTTTATGAAGAGGAGGATGATACAAGTTTGCATGGATGTAAAACATTTTACGCTCTCACTCCACCCTGTGGACTCTCAAAATTGTTTCTGCACCACAAAGTCGCCACTGTATCTAGCGATATTTTCATCACCACTCATCGATGGAGAGTAAATCATAGCAGATACAACCGAACCCCTCCTCCGAAAATGGCGCAAAATATTTCCACATACCTCTTTGAATTGTAGAGGTGGGCAGACTTTTTCACTAGAAGTGGCAAATGTCTTTACTGATTGTCTTAAGAGGAATCAGAGTTTTCATGCATCCCCTCCATTGCTAACAAATGACCACTGCCATTCATTTTGCTGAGGTTGTGCTTCCTGAGCCTATCCGATGGATCCTGTGATCGCCGAGCCATGCAGCCAAACACCAATCCTCGTCACTACGCATCAGACCCCATCATTAACCCATTTAGGATAGCGTATTGCTTTATCTAGGTGTCACAATGCAGCATCCTTCATCATGTCTATCCTCATTTATTACAGCGATCAGACACAGCAGTAGTGGACTGATAGTTACAGTATTTTGACTTTGAAGGAGTATTGCACTAGGGAGATACTGAGAAGGACAGATTTCATGGATTTGAATTATATTCATAATTGTACGCTAAAAGGTCTGCTATAAGGTCATAATTGGCATGATCTATGAATGCAGTCTTGCTGAGAACTTGTCTTGGACATTTAGCTTTAATACACCTCATGCAAAATGGTAAGTAAAATTCACCAATGCAGTGCTAGCGAAATGAACCCTAAAGTGTTGTATTAGTACATAGAATAAACCATCATGAAGATGATAAGAAGCCCGTTGTGGCCTGGAAAGGGTTAACCAAATGGTCCATAGGGTGTAATGTAACCACTCATCTCTTAATACACCCTTAACATCACGAATAACAGGTAACTAGCTGAGATCCCCTACATACCCACTCAGCTGTGTGACATGCCTCCTTGGGTTAAGGTGCATAGGAGGCACTTTATCATAAGGCAATTGGTATTAGTCCATCTCTGCTGACTACATAGGAGGTTATCTAGCCCATGGAGTCAATATTATTATTTGACGGTTATCTCTGAGATTGGTTTGGAGGCTGAAGTTCTCCTATCCAGGCTCCTGACAGAGTCATCTGTGTTTTTGGGGCCTGGAGGCCTAGAGGGATACATTAGGATGACTTACATAATGAAGTATACCCACAATAATAGTGCTCAGAATTGGTCACTTACCTATATATACTGGCTTAAAAGTGGCCCCTCTTTTCTAAATTTGAAAGTGGTCATTATGGAAGAACTGGGGAATAGGAGGAGGTAGAAGCAACTTGGTTAGCCCACATTAACACAGGTCTGCACCCACAGCTGAGCCAATGCAGAAACATAATTATGACCAAACCCCTTGGGATAAGCTTAGTGGTGAACTCACACTGTCAGTCATCTGAGAGGACTTTTGTCTACTTGAGACAGATAACAATTTCTGCAGGAAAAAAAAATCTTAATACCTCTTGAGGGAAAGGGGTGTGTGAGCCCAATTTCATTGCTACCAACAAAGCCATATTTTGGACTAAGAAAGGTTTAAGAGTGTCTGAATTTGTGGACCCTAGAGGATGCTGGTTGTCTCAGCAGGATGCCAATGACTATCTACATCCATCCTTAATCATTTAAGGGCCGCTGATGCATCAATGCATCATGCCCATTGGTCGGCATGATGCATGATACACAAACTCCCGTAGGGTCAGCATGTTGGTCCATTGAGGTGCTGGTGAGCGGTCTTGCCAGCACTTCATTGGTACATCATGATGACCAATGGGCATGATGCATTAATGCATTAGCTGCCCATAAAGGGTTAAGACCTCACCCAGTGTCCAGGACCAACACACTGTGACACACACACACATAGATCAGCACCCAGCACGTCTACTTACATATACATAGAGCACACAGGTAGTCCCTCCACACCTGGCTTACCTGGCACACAGGAGACAGCCTGGAGAGGAGAAGACATGCACACAGTGGCTCCCTACCTGGGGATGCCTCACTGAGGACCAGGTCCCACAGGTGGGTGACATTTATACCTTATACTGCAAGCATACAGGTGGGGGTTAGACACCCCATGCAGGCATGTTTCCAAGAGTGGCCAGTGTTAGGGTAATAGCAAGAATATTATAGGCTTCTTGGTAATAGGATGGCAACAGACCAGTGTGATATAGACTATTTAGTGTTTAGTTGAGGTTTGATACAACAGCCCATGTAAAAAGAAGGAGGGTACATGTATATTCTTGGCGAGAAAATTACAACATGCAGCCATCACAGAGAGAGAGAGAGAGAGAGAGAGAGAGAGAGAGAGAGAGAGAAATGGAGAGCCCAGCTATAAGCGAGAAGGTACGATATGGAATAAAGGATACAGGTAGACAGGAAAATACAAACCCATTTTTAATCCTTTAAGGGCCATTGAAGCAGGAGTGCATCTGATGCTCTAATGATGTTCTGGTGAGTATACTTGCCAACAGCTCATTGGCTTGTATGAATCCCATAGGGTCGTCCTGATGTATCAATGGATCAGCAACCCTTTAAGGCTTATTGGGCTAGGGAAGCATAATTATTATGTGGTAGGCAGCAGAAGGGTAGCAGCAGAAAGGGTATAGTCTTCACAATTGATATTCCTGTGTTATTAGTTGGCTGGTGTTTGTGTCTTCGTTGTTATAACAGGAATATGGCACTTTGTCATGGTCATGGACATGCTTTACAAGGCCCCTTGACATCTTAATACAGTCTAGAGCATGACCACGGCCATATCCAGTGCCTTATTCCCTACATAAAGGCATGAATTATCAGACTATCTAGATATAGAGCCATACCCAATGTTACCAACTGAGTTTCTTTAAGTGTTTTATTAGGTAAAAGGTGTACACACAACAAGTAAACGTGTCTTCTCTGGTTTTGGTACAGTGCTTTGCCTCCACAAGCACCTCTTGATGGTACATGGGTCGAGTTATTTTCCTTATATGTCTATATTAAAGAGTTCACCATTTGTAAACTTCCATAGATTGATAATATGGCCGACCACGGTTGGGAGATTACCAATAGAGAGATGATCAAGATGAGATGGAGTGATTTGTTGATAGTTGTGTCAGTTTCTAAATGTACCTGGTTGATTGCCAGTAATAGTAGTGTTACAAGTTAAAGCACAGTTCAATAAACAATGTATAGAAATATATTCAATATATCTATATAAACCATGTGTTGTATTCCTTCTAAATGCGCATCTTGAATGTGGCCAGGTCTTCTAGAGTCCTATATTCTGGCTACAGACAATTCCACCTCATAATAGCTGTGTAGAATGAGCTTCTTATCACTGATAGCTTCAGACAATGGGGTATCGTTAATCTTACACCCTCTTTCAATCTTGTGGGTAGATTTCTCTTATCTTGGTGCTGTTGATTCTTATCTCATCTAAAGGCATGAAATAGCAGATGAATGTCACCTCTTGTGCTGAGCCGAATACTCTTGCTCAATCTGTGTAGCTCGTTAGTGCTTTGTAGTGGATTTTTCTTTAGCTTAACATTATAATTCTCAATGTTATATTTTGAATATGGTTCAGTTTCTCCCTTTATTGTCACTATCCCACAAGTAGTCCATGTGGTCGAACTGGTAGTACCATTAGTTTGTAAATACCCCTCACCTGGGGGTGGGGTCATAATTAAGAGCATGTCCTTAATTATGACCCCACCCTAATGCATGAGCCTGTTCCTGGATCATTTTATGTGTTTGGGTACATTGGACATAGGCATGGAGGGGGCCTGAAAGATGAGATCAGGACCCCTTTTCAGGCGGGCTATATATGAAAGCCCCCGTCTAGGCTCTAAACCTGTCAATATCATCAATATTTCTGACTGATATTGATACTGCCGGTAGGGGGTGCTATGTGTGTGTCCTGGTATGCCTTACATTATACTGCATCTGTTGGTCCAATGACTTGGTCAACATTCATTGACAACTGGCAGGTCAATAACATTGATCAATAAGTTATCATTGTTGATTTAAGGTTCTGTGCTGACTTAGAGGTTTGTACTTGTAAAACCCTGCATATAAGCCATGGCTTATATATACCATTTCAGACCCTTGGTGTGGCCTTTAACAACGAATCGGGTTGTGGATGCACAAAAATGGGCGTGGACCACTTCTAAAAATCAACATGGCGACATGGGCAATTTTGGGCTTAGTGACATGGGACAATTTCTTTAAATTGACATGGTGACATGAACAATTTCTTTAAATTGACATGGGGACATGGCCATTTTTTTAAATCGACATGTGACATGGGGGAACCCCCTCCACACCCCCACAAAACGCTAGTCGCTGCGGAAGTGCTATCATGGCAGCGCACACACATCATTCTGTGTTATCGCTATAGGATTCTAGACCCATATCCAGTGGATCCACCATTTTGAATTTTGCTGGTTATTCTGACAGTGGCAAAATGCACGGATAAGACATGAATAGGCACCATGTCCCTGGATAACAAATAATTCGCGGGACAAGCTGGTTCCACCTTATCAGCTCTTATCAGTGCATGTCGCCAGAAACCAGCTCCAGTCCCGCTTAGACCCAATGTCATTGTATAAGCTGCACTTTGGTGCGGCTTATACAATGGCAATCCTTTCAGGCCCAAGGTTCTACTCACAGCTTATTTGGAAATCAAGGATGTAGCTTATTTGCTCTGTTTTATGGTACTCAAATTATATCCACATCCAAACACCGTAAAACCTTTCACTGAAGGGAAGCTGAGCATCTTTATCTTGGTGTGTTGTTAAACATTGCTCTTGTTTGAGCGTATCAATTCTTCACTGTGCAGGTACTTTACTGTGTAGCCATTCCCTAAAGCTGATGTCCTACCTCTAAGATGGGAAAATGAAAAGATGGTCAGGATGGTCAATTTGAAATGTCACAGAAACAGCCTTTGCTTTTAAGATTTTCTTTGTCAAGCTATTCTGAAAATTTAACGTCCAACCATATTCCACCCATAGAAGCTCAGTTATTGCCACTTTCAATTGTTCTGGTCAGCCATTGCCAAGTATTCTCCTCATAACTATCCCAGTCTCTTCTTGCATTATTTCCTCAGTCTGAAAACAGAACGTTTATGAAGATAGGATTTCCTATAACATGATTTTAGTCTCTGGGTTTTTTTACCATTTTCTCAACGTTCAGATCATTATTTTATAAATTTATCCTCCTACTCGACATGAATTACAAAACATCCAGCCAGACACCCAACAGTAGGCCTCATCATATGGCATTAGACCCAGGTGGAGTATAATTTCTGGAAAGACTTTGGCACATCAAGACCCCCAATGGACATGTACAACAGAATATGAATTAATACATCCTTCTTAATACTACGCAGATAAGAGGCTTTCCACCCAAACAATAAGGTATCGACTCCAAGTTGTATAATACAACTATAAAATAGTCCTGCTATAATTGTTTATCAAATTCATACATGTGGAAAGTGTACATGAAGAGTTTGGTTCCAAAATGCAATGAACACCATTTTGGAAAAAAATGGAGTTGATATGAGAAAACAATAGGTTGGGGTAAGTGAAAAAATGTTGCAAAATCATTTTTTCAAAAACAGTCACCATTTGGCACCCAGGGCCCAGCTAAAATCCACTTTTTCCCCAAAATGACATAAAACCCCGACCCGTTTTGTTCCAAAACACAAAAAATCCACTCAGGCAAACATTGTCATGATATGTATGTTCATTAATAACCTTGGATTGAATGAACTGTTAATGTCACATCATTGTGTTTTGTAAGTTTTATAACCTTTTTCCCAATAAAAACCAACTTTGCTGGTGAGGAGAGGGGTATATAGATGTGAAAGCATTTGGCCACCTGGGGGCATTGGAGGGGCAAAATAACTCTTAAATGATTATAGAAATACAAAAAGCTATTTTTTTATGCAGAATTCAATGGTCTCATTTAAAAAGTGCCATTTTTGGTATAAATGGCCAATATTTGGATGGTAAAATGAATATTTTCATGAGAAATCAACCTATATGCCTGTTCCTTGTTGCCATGGCAACCATTCCAATGATCTAAATTTGCAGATTTTTATGCCAATTTTTGGGGATAGTCACCAAAAACCCTAAACTGAAAACAGAAATGGAAAATTCCTTCTAGATCAAAATCTATGATAAAAATCCCAATATTGTTATGTATTTTTTATGAAAAAGGCTGATTTAATGTGTTTTTAGACATTATTATGGTTTATAATGCATTTAGAGCTTAATCATCCATTTCAGATTTGAATAATGACCTATGTTCAAGGAGGGGTTCTGACATAACTACTAGGAATATTTAAGCCATTTTAAAGATCTTCAGATGAACTTTGATATTGAATTCCCTGTAGAGGGGTGTTTTTGCTTGCCTGGTCACATATGATAAATCACCTTTTGTCTGTGAAAGAACCATCAGTGTTAAAAAAGTACTTGAAAATGTTTCATAAATATCCAAGTAAATGAGGAAAGTCAAATTTAGAAAAGAAAGCTAACTTTTGTGGCTATTATGTGGATACAAAAAAAAAGAGAAATGTTGGATTTATTGCATTTTGGAACGAAACGGTTTGAGGATTTATTGCATTTTGGGAAAAGAAATGGGATGAAACCACTTAATTTATCCATGAAGGAAGACTCAAGGATTTCAAAACAAAATGCTGAGGTGTTTTATTTATGGTCCCCTAGATATTGAAACTTACAAAAATGGCCACCTCCTCTTCATTTTTTTTTTTTTTTTTGAATGATAAAAGTCTCATTATCTCAAAACACCCAAAATGGATGTATTGCGTTTTGGAACCAAACTCTTCACATATTGATGTGGCATTACAATATTATTACGTTTTGAAAATAGGTGAGAGTTTGGAATGTTGTTGTTTTGTTTTTTTGTTTTTGTTTTCAACTCAGTGCACTGAAGCAGTATAAAGCACTTATTATATTATATAAACAGCCAGGTTAATTACTCATTACAGTTAGATCTAGAATTTAATAAATTGATTTTATGCACTTCAGTTCCTTTGTTTGGACATCTGTGAATTTGATCGGGCGACCTTCATCAGGTCAGATTCGTGTTTAATTAGATTAAATGACATTGATCATGGATTTAAATGTGACACGATGCTCACACTTACTTGTATTACATGAGCCTTCATTCATATAACAATATTGACATTTCAAATGAAAGCTACCTATCCATATATTCATTAAGAAGTATATGATACAATTCGATTTGGCAGATCTGCCAAAGGTGGTTGGTGCTCTAACCCTCACAAACAGGAAATGGTAATATGATTAGCCTCTACCTGTAATTATCAGAACAACAGGTACTGTATATCTGTAGGTCATGGCAGCCTGTGACTTATCAAAAAGTTACATAATTAATCATTCCTCTCCCTGCTGCTACTCAGGTATAGAGGCGCAGGACCAGTCACTGACATCAAGGCTAATGTTAATTAATACTGGAAGTCCTAAGGCCTAACCAAGTTTCAACACCAAACAAGAAAGTTAGGTCTACTGTTTTACCAATTAGTTTTTTTTCTCAATACCTTTCAACGTTGCTCGCCTTTCTTTTCATTCTCACCCTGAAGACTGACTTTATCTTTTCTATTTCATTTTTTTTCATTTTGATCTTTTTCAAAGATGATTCAAATTCTTTGTTCAAGTTCGTTGTCCAGAAATCAATGAGGGCATTTTTCACAGTATTGCCACACGCTCCACAAGACCTTCAAAACTATAGACCTAAAACCTCTTCGACCGAAAAAAAAGCACCATTGATTGCGAATTATGATATTTTCAGGGCGAGGGGGAACTAACTTTTCATTTCATGTGCTCTCAACTTGATTACATTGAATCTTTCCTGAATAGGCTTAGCAAAAGGTTGCCCCACCCTATGTTTTATCCTACTACCTTTTACAACAGGCGGAACCTCGTTAATGCACCTTTGTGATCAGAAATATTGAATGACACACCACAGGTGTGTGTGGAATAGCCTTCAGATTATGTCAATAGAAACCTCCTGCTTTGGTACATGGGGGCGTTGATGATTAATTTCCTGAGAAAAACAAGAGGAGGTTCATGAACACTTCCTCTTTATCTATTCAATATGAATTTCTTTTTGGTGCAAAACCTTTTTAGTATATTGGAAAATAGGCTAACATTTTACTTCTCAAGACCTTTTGCAAGCCTTGGACTAACTTGTTTCCTTCCAACTGATTGTACAGGAAGGAGCTTTGAATTGCAGATCATTGCATGTATCTGTTAAGCAGTGTATCAATGAGATCATTTGACGTCCACTCTCCAAGCCATATTTTGTGTGAACAAATGTGAACCATCCGTTTGGAGAGTGTAACTGTTGGAGTTGACAGACCAGAACTTCAGAAGCGGAGTCATATTATTCAGTGTCACTCACTGTGAATCTTTTACACTAAGAAAAGGTTAATAAACTCCTAAAAAGGGGCCTTTTTATTGGATTTTCATGAAGGCTGGTGTATTTGTAGATAGATGAGATATTGGTTGGGCGGTTCTATTACTCAAAATCTAACGGTATATGACCCCCGTTGACCTCAACATAAAGGTCTTTTAATCTAAAAGCAGAAAACATGATTTTCTCGCGAGTATATATCTCTATGGTTTCATAATAAAACAGGGCACCACAGTACCTCAGTGCGCCTCTCAGCTTTGTCAGTACAGTATGGTGTATTCATGAATGCAATCTCAAAGTGTAAGCATAGACCTAGAGGTAGGCATGGGGTACTGACATATGCTGGTAAATTGAAGCGAGTTATAATCTAGGCACTGCGGCTATGCATCACGACAACAAAACAACATGAACATTTAGCCATTATGGCCATCTTTACAGGGATTAATTGTTTAAAATCTCTGGTTTATAATTATTAGCAAAAGCGTTCTTACACGATCAAAGATTAAATAGCTCTTTTTACCTGTACATTAATCATCCATTTCATTTGCCATGATAAAATAGATATCTTCAGAGCAGCTATGAACCAGATTGAGTTTCCTTTGCTCTATACCTGTCCAAGCAATGTTCCCTTTGCCCTCTCTGTCTTAGATATGTTCCCTTTTGCATTACCTGTCCAAGTAATTAAAATCTACCACACCCTAACATACATTACCAGGTAAGTTGATTTATATTGGAGGTGACAGAAAAGACGGGTTTTATGCACTGGTGACAATGTTCACCTGCCTCATACTCTCACATACATAAAATTGGTAATTCTAAACCTGTTTTCACTTTTATTTATGTTATGGTTTCCATCTGTCGCACATTATGAATGCCTTCAGTCGACCAGTACTTTAAGTCACATTGAGTGAATGAGTGAGTGATAGATGTGTTAAGCCTTTTCGACAACTAAGGTCATATCCATGGCAAGAACTACATTACACAATTTCAGAGAGGAATGTGTCAGTGCCCACACATAATTATGTGCACCACACACATCCAAGGGGATAGGAAAGAGGAGACCTAGACCCTTTTAAGTAGGCTATGGAAGCCCTTTTATTCCTATTGAATGGTTCAAGTATATGACATTGATAAATCACAGTTTGTGTGTAGTTGGGGAAAAGAGGATATGGGTTGTCTATAATTCAAAATTATTTTGTTGGTTGAAGCATCTTACCTCCTGAACTGTAGTAGATTGTTGGGTTTCAAGAGGACCCTTTTATGCAAGTAGTCTAGCATGTCTGCATTTATATGATAGATGAGATAGACTGATAGATTTGGAGTAAATCTTCTACATCCTGCCATAATTCTAAGGCCTTTCTAAAAGGACACATCCCCAAGGCATCAATTTATCATTATCAAAACAGATAAATCTAGTGTAGTCACATGGCTTAAAGTGGCTTGACTTGTTTTGTAAATATTGATTTATCTTTGTGCCATAGAAACGAAATGGGAGGAAGAAAATGTAGTGAGACCAGACCATAGCAACACAGTGAGTTGATAGCCATTCTTGGGATATTCTGAATTCATTTTAAGAACATTATTATATGCCCAATGACATTGTATTAGCACAGGATTAGAAACAGCAAGTGTTGGTTTCTTCCTGCATAAAACGCCATTCTCTGCCCCCAGTTTACAGATTACTATTGATGGCCTGTCTCAGAAAATAAGCAATTTACTATCTGTATATCAGGCTGTCTTAAAGGTTATGATTATCCTGGTTGACTTTCCCTTTGTCAAGATATATCATTATAAATGGAGGACTGCTCGTGTGTTGACTGTTATCTTGCTTTGCAGCATAAACTCTGCTTTATGTGTATAAATACACTCAGTCTGTGACACTATACTGTAAGTATTAACCCTTCCAGTACCACATGGTTGACAGTGAAAGCTGTGCTCTTCTGCCATTTTAATGTACATGTGAGAGCAGCCCTGCCAATTAACCCATCAGTTTGGTTTGATAATCCTAAAGCTAATGCATCCTCCAAAAGGTCAGTCAATCTCATCGTGAGGCACATTCTAGGGAATGCCTTTCTCCTGTTTAGGGATTATGGGGTCCCATTCAATGGAGGATATTCCTATACGGACTTAGCAGGTTTAATTCAGGGCTGGGCATATTTGAAAATCCTGGAGCCAATGTTAGCCGGGCTGTAGCCGAGGACCGAAAACCTTGTATATAAGGGCGGCGGAACCATTTGAAAGTTTGGGGGGGTGCAAAGGGTGATGGGTGGGTAATGTCTGCTGATACTTGCAAAAGATACTAAATTATAGACTGAATAGACTTATTGTCGTAGCGGGGTCTCCCCAGGAAAAATTACTACATTCAAATATTTTTTTATGATTGTCGTGTCTAGGCTACGGGCACCCATATTGAAAAAGCATAGTACTTAGGGGTGAGGGTTGTGGAAAAATTTTGAAAGTCTGGAAAGTAAATGGTGCATTCTGATACAACTTAGCACACAATTTCCTTCTCTCTCTTATCTAAGAAACCCAAATCTACCAGGGACCTTATTGTCCTATGCCCCCATATCTCTCCCCACACCAATGCTATCCCCCAACATTATTCTCTACCACCACCCTCTACAGAAATATTTTGAAATTTTAGAAGTAAATGTTGCAGTTTGATGAGTTCTTATAGCATGATTTGCCTGCTCCATTGGTTTTTGCCCGCCCCCAAAAAGTTGGGGGCGGGCAAAAACATATCCCCTAACATAAAGGTTGAGGGGGCATATATATGCCCCCTGCCCCCTGGTTCCACCGCCACTGATTATAAGCCATAAAGCAATCTTGTGGCACTGCTTTGGGCGGAATCTCTGGGACACATAAGAGGGGGGATATACGTCCGACGCTGGCCATTTAAATCCTATGCTTGTGTCATTTCAGCAACACTGTGATAGGCTCATCACAAGAAAAGGGCACTGAATTCGCAATTGATAATGGTAACTAGTGTAGTCTGTAAACATGCCCCGAAGAAAATTTTTGATTTTAGAGGTCATTTGGTGCATTGTGGTGCATTTCAAGAACCTGATATCTCAAACAATTCATCATAAAATAGTGGCCCCCAAGGGGTTAAAAATGACATGGTGATATTTGGTCATTTTGAGGTGACATTCTGACATTGCACCCTTTTATTTAAAACTGACATGTGACATGAGAAAACAAGATGAAAGTGACAAGAGACATGCCATTCTGTCAAAAATGTGACATGTGACAATTGCCAGTGTATAACAGGTGCAGATTTACCAAAAATATATTTTTCAAATTTTCCAATTTCTGGGCTTTCCAACAGCAAAAGAATTAGAATCAAAGTTTTGAAGTCATTCCCAGAAGTCATAATACATCTTTTGACATTGATATTTTTGGGGTGGCCAGTGGCTGGAAAAGTGTCTACCCCTGTTTAAATAGTTACTTGCTGTGGAGTTCCTGTAGTCTTGGGTTAAACTTGGGGATATTCTTATAAATGCTAAAGATATTACTGTAATCAACTTATAAATGTAATTTAGATTTAGACAGAGTATATATATATATATATATATATATATATATATATATATATATATATATATATATATGGATTATTTTGTTAATTTGTGAAACAGTATAAGAATTGAATGTTGAGTCATATGTTAGGGAGGATCAGTTTATTAATCCACTGATGCTGAACTTGTCAGTGGGAATGAAGGTCCTCTCTTTCTTTATTGTTCTCCTAAACGCACGCATAGCAGAATCCATTTTGATTGGTGGTATTTCATTTGTTCACATGGCTTGAATCATGAACAACATGATATATGGGCAATGATATTTTAATTGTCACTATGATGGATTGACTTACATAATACAGGTGGTTTGTGCTGAATGAACAATGAAGGAAATTCAAACCAGAACATTAATTCATTAAAGTAGGGCCAGCAGTTTAGTTACTGATCCGGTTAGTTTTCACTATATTGTAATGGTAGTTTGGATGAGTGGAAGTAGAACACAAGGCAGGACTGTGGTAGTTAATGTAGTTCTCTATTGGCTTCTTTTCATACACAGATACAGCAGGTGAGCATCAGTTATAATCGTTAACATTCATCAACATCTATCAGCAACTGTCATTCCTATAGCCTAGTGTAACTCTGGGAGCATAGCAGCCAGCACAGGGTATGTCTGACACCTAGCTCAGCTTGGACTAGATTGCCCACTGTGCGGCAAGTGCCATCTTATATACACGTGCCGCCTGCAGTGCCACCTACAGGATGCACAACACACTACAGTGCTGTGCCGCCCATGCCGTCCGTGCCGCCCACCACTACAATATTATCATTATTAAATGTTACAATTAAATACATGTTATATATAGCCATCACATGAAATATGGAATATTCAAGTTTACATCAGAATTCACCATACTACCCACAGCCCTTGTCCCACCCTTCCCATACTGCCTCTCTCCTTCTACCCTCAACCCCCGGGGGGTGGGGCACTTCATATGTGTTTGTACCACATGTGGTTGGCTCGCAAGGCCCATAAAAGGGTCCTATTTTAAAGAGAAATCTCAAAGGGTCTACTTTTCAGAAAATCTCCCTAACAAGAGTCTACTTTTGAGCAAAAAGCAAGCGTTTCGGGCAAATTTCACTTGTTTTTCAAGAAGATTTTCCCAGCAAACCAACCTTTTTGATTCAATTTTCAAAATGTGACTTTTTTTATCATTGACACCCCCCCAGGCCCTCACCCCAGCCCTACCATTCCCCTACTGGTACTGCCTATCTCCTCCTACCCCAGTCCCAGTCCCACCATTCCCCTACTGCCCCTCTCCACCTACCCTCAATGGTGGGACTGGGGTGAGGGTAGGAGGTGCTTGCAAATCAGGTTGCAAATTCAGTGTGCTTTGCTTGGAATGACTCCCTCCACCCATTCTATTACATCATATGGCCAACATGTATGTATACATGCCCCTCCCCTCCCACCTTCTGAAATCACTGGATCCATCCCTGTACAATTGTCAGTGCCTACCTTTCAGTTAGACAAAAAAGGTGACATGTGACATGTCCATTCCCTAAAAAGGTGACATATGACCTGAAGCCTTGAATTTTGGTGACATTGCGACATCAAGGGGGCATCCCTTAGGGGCCCCAAATACCAAGGATCAGTGGGGGTGGAGCAGCCCAATAAACTTGTATGGGGGATGGGGGTTTAAATTTTGTTATTTTCTGTATTATCTGTGTTAAATGATGTTGGAATAAGTATGTGAATTGCACCCCACCCCTCTTGGGCCTTGGCACCCCAATCAAAAGACTCTTTTTCAGCATGTCCCACTCTAAATCTTACACCGCCACCCTTGCATTACTGAGCGGCTCTGAGTGATTGGAACAGGGAGGTGGGGTTGGGGCCATTTTCCTAAGAAAATTTTGAAATTTTCCATGTCAAAATATTATGCATTCTGGTGACTTCTGTGAATCATTTCATAACTTTGGTTCTATTAGGAATATTTTCACTGTTGGAAAGCCCAGAGTCTGAAGAACATTCTGGAGGTAGCTGCCCAGCCCTGTTTAATTATTAGCCAATGAGAGAACTCCAGTCTATTCACTGCGGTCCTTCGGGGGCCAACTGGTACCCATCTGATAGGTCTTATTAGTAGAAATCGCTGGTAACAAGCTCCAGCAATGGTGGCGCCAATGGGACAACCTGCTACCTCGGGATACACAGTACCTGCCTACATGTTACCACTATAGCAACCAGCGGATGAGACTAATTTAACACAAAATGCCGGTGAGCCAGCCAGCAACGACTCATGCCATGGTATTGGTCAAGGTGGGACCAACTAGAGGGTCAGCGGGATGCTGTTGGATCATCTCCTTAGTGCAAGGAGGTTGTAACTGCATTTTTCAAGTTTTGCAGAAGAGGGAAAAAAAGTGTTCCATTTACCATAGATAGTTGATAGAACAATTTTACACTGGGGTCAGAAGGCATACACAATAGAATAGACAGACCTTCAGTACGTTCACGGTAGGTAGATAAAGTCAATAAATTTAAAAACAAAAGAAACCCCAATTTTGCCAAAATGTCAGTTACAACCTTCTTGCACTAAGGCAACGATATATAGACAAGATCATGATCCTTGAAGTATCGTGCACACTGTCCTTAAAGGTTTAAGTTAGATACTATCTGAAAAAAGTGAGATGGATAAAGGCTTTATGTTCGCCATAATTGATACTCCTGCTCCATAATAGTCAGGTAATTGTGAGGGTTATGGGGAAGTCAAAATTGCTACATGATATACTTCAGTAAATATGAAAGTTCTTCAGTTAGTTCTACCGGTCGGAGTCCATTATTCTGGAGACCAAATGTAAATCCCTTGGAGCCTTTAAACATGGGTGTTACTTGAATTAATTTATTTACAACGGTTTACAAATAGTGTCCATGCCTGACGGATATCCTTTGCTGTGGGTTGGCAGATATCCTTTATGTGGGTAGGATCCAAGTGGTATTGTACAGATCAAGTTCCTTCATGTCGCATTCAACTGAGCAATTATAATTTCAATTCGATATGGATGTGAAATTTGCTGATAGTTGTATGGTTCACTACTTTCCCTCTTGTTATCATAGTGGTTATATTTCCAGCAGTTTCAAAGAAGTAGGATCAAAATTCAATCATAGCACCTGATGCAAGGGCAAAAAAACACGTAAGAGACATATGTTTCCATCTTTCTTGCTTCTGAACAAGTTTGGTTCATTTAAGGGCTATGTTCAAAAGAGGTCAGCCCACTGTGGTACAAGTCATTGGGCTAGCCCTCTTTTCATTATGTGCCAAGCATAGTAACATAAATTGACTGCGCTGCTACAACTACTCTACCAAATTCTATATCCATGATTAGATTGAGGCCAGCTGAGAGCACGCCCCCTTAGTAATCATGAGTGAATATTCAGATTGTCAGTTCTATTGAAATAATCCCCTGACTGTCCCATGTAGGACACACCTGTCGTGTACTACTTTGTCACCTCAGTGCAACAAGGTTGTATCTGCATATTTCAAGTTTTGCAGGAGAGGCAAAAGAAAGGTGCTATAATTACTATAGGACCAAGTGGTCACAACCTTATTGCAATGGCACATATATATCATAGACAGAACTTCAAGACTTTCATATAAGCTAGATCAGGGTTAATGAGTGTTAAAATAGAAGAAAACTCAATTTTGCCAAAACGTCAGATACAACCTTATTGCACTGAGGCGACCACTTGATCCCATTGTCAGGATCCAGACTTCCTCCCCCTCATCTAAACCTACCTGTCACCCTGCACACCTGCCTCCAAGACCCCACAGTAGGTGCATCTTATGCTGGCAGTGAGCTGGAGGTTCTTTAACAAGACACATTTTTGGTAACACCAGCCCCAGCTGATCCCTTTGTAATCTTACAAAGGTGTTGGTGCTCCTTACATATTGCATGCACTGCAGGCTTACCACGAACTGATAAAACAAAGGTCTCCTCTCAGTTAGAGTCCATTGGCTAAAGACTTAATTTTCCAACACCTAATTTGGATTAGTATGAGAGAACCATACATACATATACTAGAGACTAGGGATTTACGGTGATGTATAATTATGTATGTAATGATTTATTGGGGTTTTTGTTGTTGTTGTTTTTGGGTGGTTTCTTTTTTACATTCACTCATACACAGATGTATGGTAAACAGGTATAACTTAACTCAGAACATCTTACCACCTGCTGAGCCAACTTTTATGTGCTGACAGGAGTTTTTACCCTTTTCCATTTGCCATAGAGGTGGGTTTTTTTGTCAGAATATATTGGTGATATACTCCGAGGGCTGTATAGAGGGGACATAGATCTATGACATATAGATACCTAACTGCCATAAAGTAGGCACTTTTCGAATCTTGATTCTCTAAGGGCCACAATATCCCTCGTGTCCGATTTGCCATCATGAAGCCTGCTACGGCAACGGCGACTAATTTATAAAGGCAATACTCGAGAAGACGCTATGACCTCCACCCATAAATCAAAGCTGAAACAATACTCCTATAAAACTACATGCCTTAAATAGTGCATGAAATGCTAGAGACTGTTCGGCTAAATCCTATAATAATGATACACTAGGGTGATGTCTTGCACAACAATATCCTATATTCAACTGGATGGCTGGTTTGCAATCATATCACCTTGTGCACTATGGGGACCTTAGATGGTTAATCTGTCACTTCCTGAAAGACATTGACAGAGGTTATGTATTGACAGATAGCACCTGACATTTATCTAATCGTAAACTGTCAAGGGACTTATTTTCTTGTCCTCCCTTACAAGAAATTTGAACTACTTATCTCTCTCTATTTTAGGATGGCAAAAATCTTTTACAATGAGCTTGCATATCTAAAAAGATCATCTGCTAAAGATTGATGCATCAGCTTGGACTTTTTAGTGAAAATGTAAATGGGTAGCTAACCACATACCATGTGTTTCTTTGGTAGACAGATGATCGTTAGAAATATTGTCCATTTTCCCTTTTAGGGGCATGATGCTTTGATGAAATATGCCCTTTCATTGCCTACACATATTGATTCAAGAAAGGCTGGCTCTGATGTATGGGTCAATGAGGTAATGGACACTGTTGTCAACGAACCGTTACAAGTCGATATTGTAATGAACACTGAATCCAGAGAAGTTCTTTGATCCTTGTTTATTGCATGATGACAGAGTGTACATATAGGTGATAACAATGATACACTTGCCAGCGTGCAGGCTCTGCCCCTAAGCTCCTAGCTCAACCTGTCGTAGGTCCTAGATACTAGGGAGGTTGTACGTGGTATAATGTAAGTAGAAAAGATTAGCTTAGAATAGATGGTTGGGAGCTGCTCACCAGGTCTTAAATACTAAGGTGAGCAGCTCACAGGGTGATGAAATGTCCTGGTAGGAACAGGTCAGATCCGGTCAGATCTGGTTGGGTCTGATCAGATCTGACGCGTCGCCATACCCGGTGATGATTCTATTTATAGATGGACCAATCAGGATGAAGGGAGGTTGTGGAATTTCCCTGCATCCTAGAAATGCGTCCACAGGTATGTCGGTATGTTGTGATACTCCCAGTGAGTCAGTGCCCAGAAATAGGATGGGTCCGGCTCTCACAACATCCTCGTATGGGTGATGTAAGAGCAGCTCACTGTACACACTGGGGGGGGGGTTTGAGCTGTGAGCTTGTGAGCAGGTCCTGAGCGTATATGGCGAAGTATTTTATAAATGTGTAAAATAATGAATAATACCCAGAATGGTCCATTGACACTGTATTGGTGTCTTTTGCTGATAATTATTATGAACATTAAGCCATCATGACGTCCTAAAAGGATTCAAATAAGTGATCACATTTACCCTATCCTAAATCATCTTTTTTTTTGTTACAGATGGGGGCACTGAAAAAGGTATCTATTATAAGTTCGGCAATGGCACCCTGTCACCAGCCCAAAGGCTAGTGCAGAAGTAAGAAAGAGTCAACAGGTTCCCTGCACCTCCTGGTACCAGTACATCCTATGGATAAGTGAGAGCACTTCAGTAGGGTCTACCCTGCAAAATGGCCCTGGTTTTGACAACCCCTAATAACACTCCCCACCTGAGTTACAGACTAAGAGGTGACTAGCCTACCCCTACACCATTCCCAGGATGCATTGGGGTGTGGCGACCACTTCCGGTTCCACAACCGGAAATGACACCTTGCCAACACCTGATGAATTCATGGCTGTTGATTTCACTCAAAGGGTCATTGAGGCCTCTGTGTTGTCAATCATAGCAGCTGCAGCACTAATTGGCAATACCTCTCTGTGGCTGGTGATTTGTCGGGACAGATCATTGCGGACTACATCAAATGGTCTGATCCTATGTCTCAGTGCCGCAGATCTGATGGTATCAGGTATAAACATGCCGGTCACAGTGGCAACCATCTTGTATGGACGCTGGATGTTGTCAGATAGTGCCTGTGTGGCACTCGGCTTTATAACAATGACAACATTCATTGCGAGCGTCATGTCACTCGGAGTGATAAGTATTAACCGGTTTGTCCTCATCTGCTACCCGATACACTTCAAGGTTGTGTATACCCCAAATCGCACTGCGCTCATAGTGTTTGGTAAGAAGTTTTTGATATTTCCTAACGAATTTACTCCTCTATCTTTGTTTTTTTTCTCCTTTTCCTTTTCTTTTCATATCTAGAGTGGGATCATTTTCGATTTTATCGTTTGGTGGGTTAGTTCTATCAAAATTGGAAATTCAAAGGTATTATTATGGAACTCTTGATTGCATTTTTCTGAGCATAGTAAGTAATAGTATGCCCTTTTCCAAACAAAAATTTGATTCTATGACTAAGACTGTATCTCAGAGAATTATTGCTACAACTATGTTGGCATGATAAAAAAATAAACATTGACGTCAATTGCCTTTGCAGAGAATAAACAGATATTTGAAATATAATTGATTCATGGATGAAGTCATCAAGATACATGAAAACACCCCTTGTTCCAGGTACTTGGGTTCTGTCGGTGTTGCTTGCGAGCCCGCCACTGGTCGGCTGGGGAGAATACGACTACCTGCCTGGTCAGTCGTTCTGCTTCTGTAACTGGACGACAAGCTTCTCCTACACCATTTTCATGGTTGTAGCCTGCTTTGGAGGACCATGCAGTGTCATGACCATCTGCTATGTGGGTATGTAGAGTGCAGAAACCTGATGAATTAATGTCGTGAGGAAAAAAATGAAGTTACTTTTCAAATAGGTCTCATATTTTGCTGCCAGGATACTGCTGATTGCTTCAAACTGTCCAATATTTGATATTGCATGGACATCAATCTTGCTTCTCTTACTAGTAATTCTGCTCATCTCCTGTAGGAATTCTACGGAAGGTCCGGGAGAGTCACCAAAGAGTAAGGGCTGGGGTTATGACACCAGAGAGGCGTTTGTCCCAGGGTTCGATCAAGTTCCGGTCTGCCAAGAAAAGTGCCACTTCAAACAATGACGCCAACAACGTCGTCATCGTTCAGGAGGCCAAGACGACCGATCAGTTCTTGAACACCAACGTCATCAACAATGAGGTCAAGACCATAGAGAGTGCTGAAATACAAGATGGCGGCAGCATCTGTACAGTGGCTCCAGCTACGCCTAATGCAGTTCGGTTGGGTTTGAGACGCGGCCATCAGGAGGATTTGCGTCTTACAGCGACATTACTTGTTGTTATTTCTGTCTTTGTCATTTGCTGGCTACCATTCTGTGTGACCATGTTCCTCTCGGTGTTCTCCCCACACCCCGTCCCGCGTGCCGCTGACATCACCACCCTCCTCTTAGGATGTTTTAATAGCTCCTGTAACCCCATCATCTATGGCATAATGAACAAAAGGTTCCGGGAGGGCTATCGAAGGCTTTTCTGCTGCCTCTGCAAAAAATGTAGAGTCCGGCCACATGGGTCTAGTGCCGCACAATCAGATGAACTAGATAACACAGGTAACCAGTCTTGGAGACAGTCACTTCAGTGAAGTGTCTCTACTCATTCTGGCTAGCACCTATTTACACTGCCATTGAAACGAAAGGCAGTTTTGATTAGTTGATGGGCTGTCTGTTCATTCTCAAAAGAACAGTTTCTTGGGCCAGTATTAGCCTGGGGCAGCTACCACCATTGGCCAACTCAGACCCCAGTGGGCACAGGACATTGGATCAATAGTGACAACATGGTTGATCAATATGGATCAACCAGGAGGTCGTTTCACAGTGCATGTAGCTTAGAGCTTTTACAATTGAAACCCTCCAAATTGCATCAGCTGATCATAGAGCACCACCGCCTGCCTATGACAGGCCCTATGTAAGTACCACATAGGGTTTCACAGAATAGTCATAGCAATGCAGGCACTGAGCGGCATCATAACAATCCTGACCACAATCTGAGGAGGGCCATCTGTAGGCAGTAACCTCTTGTTAATTCAATATGAGGCCTATGTGAATGCACTGCAGCTTTTACATGTGTCAATTGATGAATAATGCCTACATGAAGGACCATGTATAAACAACATATCATTTCTTATTACAGTCAGATCCTTCTCAATCGATCGATGAGTCCTTGTACGAATATGACCATCTGTCAAGAAGAGCTGTATACTGCTGAGCTAATCAGTTGCATGGAAGTTTCTTCTGAATTCCAAGCTGCATTTCATGCCATTGTGCAGGCCTGAGACTACCTCAGCTTGCCAAAAATGGCTAGCTACTCAAGAGGATTGGTATTAAATTCACAATATAGAATGTACTGTAGGCCTGCTCAAGTACCTATGAATATGTTGAGAAAAGGTGAGTTAATTAATGAGTGAGTGAGTAATAGGTGTATAACGCCATTTCAACAGCTAAGGTCATATTCATGGCGAGAAAACTACATTACAGAATTTCAGAGGAATGTGTCAGTGCACACGTATATGTGCACCACACACATCCAAAGGGATAGGAAAGAGGAGATATAGACCCTTTTAAGTGGGCTAGGGAAGCCTGAGGGTTAATTAATCAATGCCAATGCGTTGATTGCTCTGCACAGCCACACAGGCTGTCATATGGATATTCCAGCCTTGAATTCTAGTCTTTCGAAGGAACCAGTTGATATCAAACTATACTCAATGATGTAAGTGTGCTCCTGTACATGGTAAAATGCCTATCCTACAATACCCCAAACAGATATATATATACCTTAGAACCTGCTACCATGGCAAATCTCACATCACCCACTCAGATATATAATTATTTTTGTACATCCACATCGCCCATACATATCCTTTTACATGTTACCATGTCAACCCGAATATACCCTGTCATATTTGTACATACATTTGCACCTGTTACCATGGCAGACCCCACATTACCATGTCAGATATATTATATTTTTGTACATGTACAATTGTAACACCCATGTCACCCATACCCTTCTACATGTTACCATGACAAGCCCCACATCACTATGTCAGATGTTATATTTTTGTACTAGCTACCATGCCACTACCCATGTCACCCTCTTTTTACATTTAACCATGAAAACCTCCCACACAATCATGTCAAATACATACCTTTGTACATAATATTATTACCATACCATAGTAGCTATGAAAATGATAAGAAAAGAATTACATGACTTATGCAAATGCTTTGATCGCTCTGCACAGCATTTCTACACAGGCTGCCATATGGATATGCCAGCCTCAAACTCTAGTCTTTCGAAGGAACAAATATATATCAAACTATATTCAATAATATAAGTGTGTTCTAATTAAGCTTTCTGTTAAGGATTCTTACGGCCCTTATCATAGTGTACATATCACCATATGTGAGCCAGCAAGCAGAAAGGACAGTTACTGCGGGATTTAGTACCAGATTTAGCCACCAGGGGGCACCACTATGGACTAGAATAGGAAAAATATGACTAAAACTGTTATAGGGTACTTTTTTATGGAGTATTCAATGGTTTTTGATAAAACATTCTTTTTTGCGTGGAAAGGTTCCAAATTTGGCATGTAAAAAGAATGTTTTTGGGCCAAAATAGGCATTTTTGTTGATTTCTGTTGCCATGGAAACATGATTTTCATTCTAAATAGGAAAATCAATGATCCCATTTGAAGGAACATCCCACAAGGTTTACTATGGTGAAAACAGAATGAAAATACCATTTCTAGATCAAAAGTTATGGGCAAAAGGATAAAAATTTATACAAATTTAGCTAATAAGCATAAATTATGCTAATTAGCTATATATCTCATGACCAATTAGACATAGAGCTTATTAACATATTAAAAATGGTCACACCTACCCATATCTAGCAAGCCATTCCTCCAAAACTAACAGGAGTATCTTCTCATGCTATGTATCACTGTAAAGCTAGTGATTTGAATTTTAAAGTGGACTTTTAGCACGGAGCACCCTTTCTCCTTGCCTCTACACATATTAACCCCTTTATTAGCCTATTAGATTTAAAAGGGTCTTTGTACATGCTACTTTGGCAACCCCACTTTAGCCTGTTAGACCCATACATGGCTTTTACCGTATCGTCATGTTCAAGTGCCCCGGCGGTCTTTATTTTAGGGGCCTCATTTCCCCGGCGCTTACACAAGACGGACGCTTATTCAAACTCCAGTTTTAGTGCTTAAGAGATAGTTCAACACCCCTTTACCCCCGGCGCTTATACAAGACAGGCGTTTATTCAAATATTGGCACTTGAACACGACAACAGGGTATATGTTACCATGCCAATTCGATAATACCCTGTCATATTCAAGTACATAACTTTGAACATGTTGTCATGGCAGACCCCACATCACCATGTCCGATATATATTTTTATATATATTACCATAGCAACACCCACATCATCACCATGTCAGATATATATTCGCAATCTTCTCAAAATACATACCTCTTTTTCACATATTACCATGGCAACCCCCATACAACCCTGTCAGATAGGTATAATTATTTGTACAATCATGTTACGACGACAACCCCACACCATCATGTCAGATATATACCATCACCATGTTACCATACCAACCCTTACATCAACCTGTTCAATGTATATTTTTGTAATTGTTACCATGGTAGCTACAGTGTGTTTCTATATAATTTCAAGATTGTATGTCTAATCATCCAATCTAATTATTCCCCACGTTGATATAACTACTTGTATACCTATTGACAGTAGCTTCAACCTTGTATGTGCATCAGCCCTCACATCCTCATACATGAGCATCAGCCCTTGCTTCTTCATACTTGAAAGATGCAAGGAAAAAAAGCTCATACACCATCAAATACAACTGAAAACATAGAGGCAGTTGGAAATCTAACGGCTGCGGTGGTAAGGGATATGAGGTTGTGAATATTTGAGGAAGTGAGGGCCAACTGTAATGCATTTATATAATTTCGAAAGAGCTGCTGTTGATACTGTACGATAAAGTACAGGGCAAAGACCTTCCATATTGTGGTGCAGATCCATACCCTTCAGGTATTAACTTACTATTGTGATTGAGACATATCTTAAGGCCCAGATGTACACCTATAGCTGCTTAGAACTGTCCTTTTGTGTCATGGTGTATACATAATCCTCTTCCACTGGTTTAGTAGTGTGTCTGAGGAAATGCCTTTGTTTGGGGGATAAGTGTATACACCGATTTAGTTATGAAAGGTACAGCTGTGGTGTTGGACCACAGGAAAATGTGAATGAAAGATGATCTGATCCAGCCAAGGGGACAGGGCTATCTCACTTTGGTTTAGGCCACCCTTGAAAATACATTCATTTCCTGTCCAGAGGCTTTGTGGCTTTTTTGTTCATTGTTATATGACATTGGGGCAGCTATTGTTGAAAGACTCGCTTGTTTATTTTTTATGTACACTGTACTGAGATATTCTGAGCCAATAAAATTCAAATCATAAATGTGTGTCTGCATGTGGTAAAAATGTGCTTCTTGACAACAACAAAAAAAATTTTTCTCGAAAAAGATGTCCCCTCCCTCCCTCATGAGCCTGAAAACCCCACCCTCTATACAGGAAACAGATATATTTCTAAGGATGGCCTTAGTTACTTCCACAGAAAAGGGCTAAAAGTGTGTTCGTAAAGCTCTGAGGATCTGAGAAAGATGTGGCTTTTTTATAAAAGTATGTGAGCCACTTTCTGTAAACCTTTTGATTGAATCATTTAAACAAAAAAGTATTACTCTCCTATCTAGCCTAGGTTTTCTAAGCATGTGACTTGAAACACAACTTCCCTGACCTTAGAAGTGTGGGTGAATACATACTTTGTTTGTCTAAACATAGGTCTAATGCTAAATGGTACTTTTGAGTCTATTTAACCCTTTTAGAACAACGCAGGGCTTTCTTTAATGCATGTTATACCATGGTTATGGGTCATTTGCATATTTTTGCGTTCAAGTTAAAGGATAAAACTCGTGCAATTAACCACGGCTAGAATAAACGATGTTGTAGTACTTTCTCTCTACACCAGACAGCAGGACTGCACATACCATGGTATAAAGAGCATATGTAAGCTTTATTCATGCACTCATTGGTTTCAGTCACTTGATACAATGCACTCTGCCGTATAATGCCATTGTTCATTGTATCTGTGATTAAAACCAACTACAGATTCAAACATTAGGTCCATTGCATCACTTATGGCCTGTTGTATTTAATGACTGCAGCAGTCTTTATATGCCTAAGTATGTATAATAGGTTCTAATTTACTTCAACTTGTAAGAGTAATGCTGAAATGAAATGGTTGAGAAGTGAAAACATCTTTAGAAAGCACAGACATGTACAACGTGAAATGTGAGCTTGATTATAAAAGTATAGTTATAGAATATTTGCCCAGTATTATTGGCTCCAAATCCTCTTTGTTGACCCATTACCAGAAGGAGTGGGAGGGTGGGGAATCAAACCTATCCCAATCTGCTGCACGACCAATGCACGGAGGTTGTAAGTCGCACATTAGCTTGCAATGCTACAAAAGTAGTACTGAAAAAGCCCTGGATGGGCACTGCAATTCTTCCACCTTTGCTAGATAAGCCGGCAAAACCATGCATGATTAGTCTGGTCTTAACTTGGTATTTCAAAAAGCAAGGATTGTGTCATTCCAATGCATTGATCAGCGTTGAAAGGTTTAAGTTGGATGAAGGTGAAAGATTATTTAATTTACACATGATATACTGTTGAATGTTGTGCTTAACAGGGTCATGTAAAATGGTAATTTGTGATTTGTAAGTGGTATATATGATACGTGTGTGGTTATGGTGATGTTGTATGTAAGACAGCAGTATGTAAGACAGCAGTATTATATGGTATATTGTTGACTGATAAAGACGTATCTTGGTAAAACCACCTTATCATAAATCTTGCTTTAGACAAAGAGATTTTAACACAAAAACCCATTCTCGAGAAATTCTAGTTCCGACATTGTATTTGTAGTTTTCTCCTATTGAATACACAGAAAAGTATTGGCGATCTAAGTTTAGAGATAATTTCAAATCTCTTTCTCAGGCAAAATAGACTCTAAGATATGGACATGTTTTTTATAACAAGTCGTTGACAACATAATCCCTCAGCTCGAGAGATGATGATAAAAGTTTGTTTTGTTTCTTTTTCAAAATATGATCGTCAGTATATCAATTGTATTTGTATGATAAGACCACGCTGGTGTGAGAAACATATGTGACCCATCCTGACAAAATGCTTTGGAAGTCGCACATACAGAATATTTAGTTATATTCATTTACAGCTCATCAAGAGCTTTCATTTGGTATATAACACTTGTATATTTGAACCAGGTGGTCTACTGCAGATCTTCTGCCAGTAAATTCAGTCATATCAATTAAAAATTGATTAAATTGAGATAATTGACATATTAAACATATAATGATTTATGATTCCTATATAATTCCTATGTAATTCTTTATAACCATGACAATTATAGCCATGTCTTTTAGGCATTTGGGGCTTAAATTCAGTTTAGTAAGCAAGGATTCTGAAAGATATCTACCCATATGTTAGAAAAATGCAAAAATTTCAATTTTGAAAAATCTGAAATTTTTGACATGTACCACTTGAAAATGACATATCTAGGCTTCTAAATGTGCAACTTCAGTACCACTTTGTTAGGATGGGTCACATATTGTTTTAAATTTCAAGACAAATCATAAAGATCAAATGCCTCAACTAAGATATTTCCATTGTGTCACTGTGGGATGATTATATTTTTGCACATAGATGTTTTATTTACATTTAACAAAACATCATGTTAAATATAATTGATATTGTAATTCAGAGAACTGTTGAACTTTGTATGATATTCCTTTTGTTTGTGATTTCGCTATCTAATAAAGTTGTTAAAGAAAATGAAATGATGAAGTGTCAGTTATCTTTAGGTACTTTGCTTTTAATTCTTTTTATTTCGGCAAAATTTTCTAGAGTGTTGTTATCACACACTGTAAAAATATTTTTACAGTTTGTGATAATAACACTCTAGAGAATTTTGCCCAAATAGTATGAACCCCGACTAAGACGCTATCCCCATACGACCTCTGGATCACAAAAATCCAACACCAACCCCACTACTTACGTAACATATACACAGTTACCCTTATCACCTGAAGAGGCCTTTAGGCCGAAACCATGCAATAGTACTTATTGTTCGCAACTATATACAATTCAGCTCTTCCACACTAAAAGATGCATTTCTTCTATATTATGCACAATACAGTACCAGAATGTGAACCACCTGTCACACTACCAGGTACATCAACCCACACCACAGGTGTGAGCGCCCACCCTACCACCAGTGGAACCATAGAGTCCCTAGCCTGAGGGCCCTTACACAGGGCAACCAGCAGTGGGGCACTCACCAGGGTACAAGTTAAGGACCCCTTACCATATCACCAGAGGGTGACTAGTCCCAGTCATTCAGACACAGGTAATGCTGATTCAGGGGAACCAGCATTAGGGCACTAGCCATTCCAGATTCCACTTTTTAGGTCAGACACCACACTGAACAATGAGACATGACATGGGGTGGGGGCTGTGTACAGTTTTTGGACCATTTTTGAGCCCCCCTCCCCCCTTGTCATGTTTTGTCATACAATACTTGACCCCCCCTTAACATGACGTCATGCAGAGATACCCCCCCCCCCGTCCAAAGTGCATGAATACTGTACAGCCTAGATAAACAAATTGAAATTGTTCAAAGGGACATAATGGGTGTGAATTGGAAATCAAGGATACATGCAATATAAAAAAGACAAACTAGCACTGATCAACAAAATTAATGAGCAGAAAAATATGCCGAACACTGTCAGCATCAGCTTATAGGTCCCTATATGTGGGATGAATTTTCGTGCCTTATACATGGAGTACTATGCCTATGGTATTGATCATACACAAGTATTTCCTGTCACAAAATATCCTGAAAAAAAAACCTGTCTAGATCAATAGTCTAATACATGACCAAAGAAAAGGATCAAATTCTCAGAAGACCATCAATTGCAATCAGACATACAAAGCAGTCAGTTTATACTGTAGAACCTGCATATAAGGCATAGCCCCTAGAGTCTCATTCAGACAAAGGAGAGTAAAGTTGTTTGTTTCCAAAGGAGAAATGATTTTGACACCTCAAGGTGGGGGAGGGGTCAAAAAGATGGCATGCCTTTTCAGTAGGAAAGCCTGTGAATTATTGTAGAACAAGGGGGTGACCAGGGAAATTGCAACCTGTCCAAAGGGAAGGGGTCAGAAAATTTTCTGCACCTCTGCATGAAAATCTACTGCACCCCTCACAGTCAATAAAACTTGCGGGACCAAGACCATTGCTGTGGAAATTGCTGCCGGGCCTGCAGAAATGACCAGACGGTGGGACAGAATGTCTGATTGTAATCTTGGGACCTTGTGTTCTTGAGGAATCCGGTACTGCCAAAATCAGTCCGGGCCTGCAGAACATTAAGGTCTGCAGGACATAATGGCCTGTGGGGGGAAACTTTTCGTATAAGTTTGAAGTTGAAGTTTTAACACTGTTTATTGGCTAAAGATAACACTACATATGCAGTTATTATAATCAGTCGCCAGATACAATATACCATATAGACAGAGTACAAGGTATGTATATAATGTAAGACAGATGGTTTCCATGAACTATCGCGCACAATGTTTTCCTATCACGTACATTTCTAAATATAATTCACATTCTGCCCAATGTTGTTAAGATTTCTCCTTTTAAGCTCGATTTAAAGCATCCTATATTAGGCTTTAATTGTATTTCTGCTGGTAATATTTCCCATAGACTGCCCTCAGGCCCGTTGATAAGTAATGAGAAATCCCTAAGTTACCAATGGGTTTTTGAATTGTGAAATATATCATATAGAATAGAATTTGGGTCATTTTGAAGCTTTCTACCAAATTCTCATGGTCAGGGGTCAACCTATACATGGGGTCCTATGTATGGTAAAACATGTCCAACTAAAAGGGTTTTTCAAAGTGTTATGGGGCCTGGGTTAGAACGAAAAAAGATCCATGCAAAGAACGGGCAAGAAAAGAAGGAGGCTGTAGCAAGAGATAATTCTACTTATACAACAGCACTGAAAACATGGAAGGTCCGAAACTAGTCAGCGGTGACCACTTTAGGTCCTCAAGTTGACGATACCTAAAACTACAGCTTTAGGTAGTCAAAATGACGACTTTAGGTCATCATCCTGACGACCTGAGTCATCAGGATGACAATACTGACAGTACAGAGTCATCATATTGATGACTCAGGTCGTCAGGATGACGACTTAAAGTCGTCATTTTGACTACCTTAAGTTGTAGTTTTAGGTATCATCAACTTGAGGACCTAAAGTGGTCACCGCTGACTAGTTTCAGAACTTCTAGGTTTTCAGTAAGGGGTATATTTCAAAACGACCTATGGTCCCCAAAAAGCTCCATGCTCACCAAAATATCACTACAATCACAAATCTCACTGAATCGTATAGGATCTATCTCCTGATATATATACAGCATTATACAGGGCTTAAGTACAGATGTACCTATACCAGGGGCGTGGGAAGCAGTTTCAGAGTGGGTGGGACCAGGGGGGTTTTCTGCAATTTTTGACCTCCTTTGCTTGAGGTCAAAAATCCCCCCTGTTCCCCCTGCTTTCCATGCCCATACAATTATTTTTTAACAGCTCAATGCTCCTTTCCATGCATTTTAACCAAGTTTTGTCCAGTAACATAATGTTTATCAACCAACTGTACCAATCATTCTGCCGATCGTTCAAGACTCCAGATGGGTGTTGTTGAGCGTCGTCTTTGTTCAGGGATAAATGTACATACGTTAGGGTGTTATCTGATTACCTTGTCTCCAGTACCACCAATGTAGTGGGCAGTGATATCACCAGAATCAGAATCTAGTGCCTGTAGCTAATTGACCAATACGCGCTCATCTGTACTAGTCACAGAGCACTCGTGAGAGGTTAAGTGTTAATCATATCTTTATTACCATAACCACAAAATACCAACCGTATGTTTCTGAACATAATATGATTACCAAATAGTCTGTAATGTCCATGGGGAATGCACAGTTACTATACTCTCATCCCAATACATGCTAAGTCCAAACACAGAGTCCATACTAGTCTCCATAATCATATAGAGTGTCCAATGCAGTTGAGTTACAGAGTGGCAATCTCACAATCACTATCTCCATATAGTTCTTAGCGAGCATATGTGAGAATAATCCAAGTTCCTCTCCTGTCATGGTGTCACAGTGCTGCCTCCAGTCCCACAGAGCAAATTGACTACATCCTTCCTCTGAGCAGCAGTCAGCCCTAAGCTTATAAAGTAGAAGGTCAATACACCAAGTCATGAACCCACAGGTCAAAGTTAGTAGTTAATACTTGGGTCATACCTGTGTCATTCAGGGTTCATACATAAGCAGGATGAGCTCACCAGGAACAGAAGGTCAAACCTCCCACTCATGAACTCATAGGTCAAAGTTAGTAGTTTGTACTTGTGTCATCCCTTGGTCATATAGGGTTCATACACGAGCAGTATGATCTCACTGCTCATCACTCACTCCTGCTGCTGGAGAGCAGTTCATTTGGTTCAGTTGGTGCACTTACTCATCAGCATACATTATGTTCTCATGTACTATGTACTCTCTGTGCATTCCCATATCAGTGTTTCTTAGTGTATAACACAATTATATACATGTATGTAATTAAGCATTACTGTGAATTGCTCTACCTTGATAAGCTCAATCCAAGTTGTGTGTGAGTGAGTATTCCTGCTTCTCACACGTCAACAGTGTGAAATCATGTCTGTTCTGATATAGACCCCTGACATAGCTATACATTTGTGACTGGAGGCATTGGTGGTAAGCCCATCTGGTGGGGAAGTATACCATCACTTATACCACGATTTGTGAGTAACACAGTGCTTTTTGGGGTCTATTCCCATCCACATATCTGTCGATATTGCACACCTGGTAGGCTGTAACATCAATTTTGGAAGGCGTGCGGTTATCCAGGTAAGGCGTGCGGTTATCCAGGTAAGGCGTGCGGTTATCCAGGATAACCGCACGCCTCTCCCATGTCACATGTCACATGTTAAAACCCATGATAGACTTGACCAGGGCAGGGCTCGAACCTGCAGCCTAAGATCCCTAGTCCAACCCCCTATGCAGTGCGCCACAGGGACTGACGAGAAATGCTCGGTTCGAACCAAGTCTGGATATGATACAAAGCCGTGAGCGCTGTCGCTGTCCGCTGCCGGGCGACGAGGTGTATTGTACACATAGCCAAGCCGAGAAAGGAGTAGACGCCGTGGCCTAGTGGTTAGCGCTTTGCGCTCAGCCGTGAGAGGTACATGGATCGCGCCCCGGTCCGGGCGCATCTTTTTTCGCCGTGTGCGTTGCCGCTGTCCGCTGCCGGGCGCAGAGGTGTATTATACACAAACATAACAGCGAGACGCATTGAAATCTTTTTTCGCCGTGTGCGACTGGCTGCCTGTCCGAGCCGAGACGGCCGCTCTTGCTGTCCGCTGCCGGGGAAGGAGGTGTATGTACCTGTGTACACACACTATGGCTGGCTTCGATCGAGTCCCGGGGAGGGGGAATAATTTTTGTTTTCAAATTGAATTTATTGGTATTATATTGATTATTTATTGGCTTCATGGTATAAAATAAGTAGTCAATGGATAACTGATGACTCGTGGGGGTTATCGACGATAATAAGACTCGGCCTACGGCCTCGTCTTATTATCCGTCGATAACCCCCACTCGTCATCAGTTATCCATTGGTTACTTGTTCAATATCCTCAATCGCATTTGTATATATGCATAGTAGTGGTATGTTTATATGATAAAAGATGAGTCAATATATTGTGTACTTGCTATCAGGGATATGTCAATCGTCTTTAAAAGACATTGGTCACTGGAATATGTAACTGTTGGATAGGTATACATAGAATATGATGATGAAAATATAGAACCAATATCTATAGATGATCATGGTCGATAGAATGTCTACCTTACACCAAAACCATGTGTAGATAATCCGTGTTGGATCCAAGATTTGAAAAGGAGGGAACCCGCCCCTAATTTACACCCTTATTTTGGCTAAATTCTAGGCTAAAAAGAGGCAAATAAACTCTCAAGTACAGGGGGAAAGGAGGGGTACACACCCCTGCGCCCCCCATCTAAATCCACCAGTTAATTAAATTTGACACCTTTCTATGTTTAAGATGTCAGGATAATAATTCACAATATGCCACTGTAGCCCACAGTCCCTACCGAAATATACAACCACATGACTTTCATACATGACTTTACCATAAAAAAGGCCTGAGATTTGCTTGTATTAATGCTAGATCCATACATGGTAAAAGAACAGATGCTTTTAAAATTATAAGTAGCGTGGATATTAGAGGTGTTGTAGAGATTTGGTTGAATCCATCTATACCAGAACCAGATCTGTATGTATCGGATTACCAATATATATACGTCTTGATAGATATCCCAATCGTGATAAAAAAGCTGGAGGCCTCATGCTTTATCTAAGAGACCTACATTGCTACACCTGACTTATAATCATCTTTTATTTATGAGGAATATGAAATTCTGTGTGTTTATTTGGAAATTAAGGTCAATAAATATAAGACATGTGTGCTATAGACCACCAGACTGGCATGTCAATAAAAAGGCTATATATGATAAGTTACACAAAATGTCACGAAAAATAGAAAGTCATTTATTTTGGCAACTTTAATGTAAACCTTATGGATAAGAAAGATGTTGAAGCCTCTGGTGTTGATGAATTCTGTGCTGATTGTAAGCTATTTTATTTAAGAAATCATGTGACCCATCCTGTATCTGGCACTTTAATAGACCACATATATACAAATGCACATATTGTGGCTTCCTCTGGCCTGATTGATTTCTACCTAGCTGATCACACTCCTATTTACATGATTTTAAAATGTGATCAAAGTAAGATTAAGAAAAAATGTGTCATGCTAAAGAATTACCTACTTAACTTTAACTGGGAGGATGTACTATTGTGTGATGATCCTAATATCATATGGAATAAATTGATGGAGGTGTTGACAAACATTCTTGATATTATGTGCCAAATAAGGAAAATAGTGATTCCAGAATATACCCCCCTGGCTAACTGCTACCGTCTTAGACCTGATCAGGCTAAGAGATAAATGGTACAGAACTGCAAAAAAATATATCTTCCATTGACGACTGGCGAATTGCCAACTTTTATAAACATAGAGTTTCCAGTCAGATTTTTCTAAATCAAAAAAAAAAAGAAATTGGTGAATTATTAGTCTATAGAACGTATGACCCTGCTAAGTTTTGGATCGCATTAAAAAAATTATTTCCTAATAAAACAGGCTCAACTCTGATCAAACTAAGAAATCATACCACCAATATGATTGTACCACCTGACATGTGTTCAGAATATATAGACAGTTATTTTGTCAGTATAGGAAGAAAGGTAGCTGATGATTTACCACCCAGTAATACACCTGTAAATCACACCGCTGCCTACAGCACCCCACAAGTCGATACAGATTTGTTATATGATGTAACATATGCTGTATTTATAAAACTGGATAAGGACAAGGGCTCCAGGTGACCCAAAAATTAATTGACAGACGATTTTCTTGTAACTTGAAATATTTGTTCCTCACATGATGTGCAATTGAAATGTGGAATAAAAAGTTGGGGTAGCAACGCTACTTTCTTCAGTACTAGCCATCTTTTGTAGGATGCTTTAGCATTGAGTCCAATGGGCTGACAGCTAGACATTTGGGATTTTGGAAAAACTTTAGTGAATAGTTCCCAAACTGGACAAAAACTTTTTTTCAAAAACTACAAATATGTCCATTGACATGTGTTAATCAAGATAGAAATGTAAAATCATATGGTTTCAATGCTACTTTTTGCACAAGATGAGTGTGTATGCAAGGGGGGGGGGAGAACCCTAATGCATAAGCCTATGGACCACAGCCAGAGGGGGTAGAGGGGGGTTTGTAGACTTTTGGCAACGTTTCTTCAAACTTGATAAAAATGCACATATATTATTAGGCATAACTTTTGAACTAATAATGATAGAAACTTGCTTCAAAAACTGACAGATTCCTCTTATTGAGAGGAATGCACTAGTCCCAGACATGGCCGCTAGGCACCTGCCGCTCTTGTTCTTAAGGCAACAAATATCAAAAAACCCTCAGCCATTGATAACTGTAAAGCATATGTGATAAAAGATGCCATGTTTTCAATTCCGGATGTGTTTCTATATCTGTATAATCTGTGTCTCCGTAAATCAATCTTCCCCGATAGTTGGAAAATAGCCACAGTAGTGCCTTTGCCCAAAAAACCCAATTCACTCCAGGTCAGTGACCTTAGGCTAATAAGCCTGTTGCCAATTACAGGTAAGATATTAGAGAAAATTGTTTGTAAAAGGCTGCAGGTATATATGGAAACTAATGGATTGCTGTGCCCTCACCAACATGGGTATCGTAAGGAGCGCTCGACCCAGACTGTGATAACTGATCATTTCTCCCTGGAAATATTATCAATGATAAACCCACATACTGTTTATATTTAGATTATATAAAAGTTTTTGATACTGTTTCCCACCATGGTAGGCCTAGCATCGACTATAGTCAACACCATGGTAGGCCAAGCGTCGACTATAGTCGACGCCCATTATATAGGATTTGTATAGGAACTGAAAATAGGCTCGTTCTCTAGGAACTATACTTTTTTCTGAGGCCGTCCCCATGGTCAGGGCAACCATTTTGGCTCTGCCCTTATGGGCTAAAAACCTTAATGCAAGGTTGCTAGGAGAGGGACAATTTTATTGTATCATTGTTCTTCCTTGACCCAATAAACCACTTTAAAATGACCACTGTACTCATCATGGGTGACGAAACCCTCAGCAAAATGGCACCGGCACTAGATGAATGCTGCCCATGTGACGTAGACTTCTACATTGTAAATGGCAAGCCTACTGTACAAGACATGCTCAATGGTCTACTAAAGTCAGAAGATGGACCGCCACTCCCGACCAAACAAATATACATAATGGTAGGCACCTGGGAATTCCTACAACTGCATGAAGATGAACACATGAGTAGTCTTTGTAATACAAGAGCTAAATCAGACGCCATTAAATTCAGAGTGGCCAGTGAATTGGATGGACTAGTGAGCGAAATGAACAAAATAGATTCAGACCTGAGAGTAATTATTTGCCCATTACTACCGGTAGACCTAGGATGCTATAATAACGTGCAAGGGCAGGCAATAGTAACTGGTATAGATGACCAGGACGCACTTGACATGACCTTTCTCAAAACAAACTTCCTGATACTGAAGATAAATAAGGAAAATAGCCTACTCACCCCCGCTATGATCGCAACATATTTCACTACCAAACAAGAAACAAGAAGTGGAAGGCAAACTTGGAGTATTTAAGCAAGGAGGGTATTGGAGCCAGATACACATTGGCCAAACAGGCAGCAAGCAAACTGTGCTCAGCCATAATTTGACAACCACCCTGCATGTGACCCCTCCTCCTCCTCCCCAGTAGTTCCAGGGGAATAGATAGGATAAGGAGAGAATGATTAATATTATGGTTGAGGGAATACTAACTTATTTTGTTATGAGGATGATACTAACCGCTAGGCTGAAGGATGAGGGAATATCTATAATCTACAATATTTGCCTAGTATTGATGTCTCTGTACCTATATACTTTATTTACTAAGAAACCTAATGGTGACTGGTAAGAGCATGAAGGTCAGTAGAATGATGGTGCAATAGTACTTGGGGGTTGGGACTGCACACAGGTACCCTTTGATTCCCAGCACATAGATAATGGGTGAAGGAATTCCTAGAGGATTACGTATTGTATTTATGAAGGAATACTTTAAGAATGACGCAGACTTTTTCTGCATTAATGAATCATGGCTTAACTCTAATGTTGACGATGATAACATTATAGGTGGATTGCGAATCAATTGTTAAGGATTGATAGGGTGGCTAACCGGAGTGGTGGATTGGTTATTTATGTTAATAATGAGTGCACAAGTCATGCAGCCCAGGTTTATGATGACTGTTTTGTCAAGGAAGATATTGAAGTCCAGACTATCATTGTTGATAAACCTATGCGTAAAACAAAAGTTATATGTAACATCTATAGACCCCCAAATGGGGATTGTGTTAACCTTTTTAATGAGTTGGACAATATTATTAAGAAGATAGATTTATCCAAATGTGACCTGTGGGTTGGGGGGGACTTGAATATTAATTATGCACTGCCTTATGATGCTAAATGTATAGCACTAGAGGCCTTCGCCATGGACTGAAAGTGTTCATTGATCAAATTACTAGGCCCAATGATGGGGACAATAATGGTACGGTAATATATGCCAGAGTCCTAAAGGACATGCTTTTAGCCACCATCCTCACAAATGGTGAAAACATTGTTTATGTAATGGTTCGTATCGACTTAAATGTTGGGTGGCTCGTTGGCTCGCTTATCACTAAAGGTACCAACAAAACACGAGAGACTCGGGTTGGGCAAAGCCCCAGATCACCCCTACCGCTCGGGTAGGCCTTTAATTCACGTATTCTCTATGCCAGGTATACGTCTTGACTGGACCAGGTCCAGTCCCCTTCTGCGGATCATCCGGCTTCTTAGTAGAAGCTGGACGCGAGGCATGGTGCTGCCCCCTCTTGTACCAAATGGGTATCGCGAAGCGACACCTTGTTGGCATAGAAGGAACGAGTACCACACGAGCATGTCTCTCGGATGAACCGCACTAATATATATACAACGATGCCGGCCCCTACACCACCCCCACTAGACTTTACCTAGGGTTGGGTGTTTAAAAAATACCTATTGTTAAAGTTATACAACGATATATACATAGGTAAGTCTATAACGATATGTTTGTATAGAATATATAACATTAAAGGGGCATTATAAATAATATGTACATAATAGTAGGCATCGTCGCATATAACCCGAAGTAACTAAATAATATCAATTATAGGAAGTGGTGCCTTATGCACCATCAACCTATGGTGGTATATTAATATGTAACAATGTTACAATGTTATTATAGTTAATGACGTATTAAAAATAGTGGATTTACGTGAAATGATATATCAGTAGTAACATTTACAATGGAAAATACGTGACCCGAGGGGGGTAGATAACCCGAGAAAGAAATTTTTGTTAGATTATTTTACAAAAATATACTTTATATAGAAAAATAATTTACATACGATATAATATTAAATAAATGGGTGTCCTACCAGGGTAGCAGGATCACCCTAACAATATACTGGACTTCCAGCGAATCTGGAACTACTGGTTTCTGCAGCTCCACCCGGCAACATACGAGTGGTGGCAAGCCACGTTGCTGTTATGATGTGCCCTGATGAAGATGGGAAGATGGAGCCCCGGTTTGGTGTAGAAGGTAATCCAATTGGTATTCCAGGTAGCGTCCATCTTGGCTGCAGGTGTTAGTTCCAGTCCGTCGGGTCCAATTCGAGGATAAAAACCTCTGGCATTGTATGTGCCTTTACCCTCGGGTACAATATAACTCTGTCAGATGGACACTTAAAGATCCTCGGGATCAGTGTCCATCCTCTCAGCTGGCTCCGGGTCGGTAGGAGGAGCCAAGCTGCTGCAGCTACTGGTAGATAGCAGCTTAGGGGTCTCGGTGAAGGACCCGCTGAGCAAGCTCAGCGCACCCATCCCCTCAGAGGGACTGTCAACTGCCTCGGCTGGGGCACCCGAAGCGATGGACAGAGACGACGCGGAGCCGTCCCATTCGTCCAGGTGCTTACCGAAGCAGAGGAAAAACTTAAGGTCAGCCTCCTTGTACCTGTGAATGTACCCGGCGTTCTCAGCGCGGTGGAACTCCTTAAGCTTTTCAACTTCAATCTGCTGCCTTCGGCAGGATTGAAGGGCCTCATCGACCTTCTTCTTCTCCTGCTCCCGGATCTTCTCTTCCTCCCTCTTCTGGATTTCATAAACCAGATTGAAGGTGGCTTCAGTCATACTCCGCCAGTAGTCAACAGACTTCTAGCGATGAAGTGCCTGCCATTCTGCCATCAGGTCATTCTGGATCTCGGCAGTACGGACGTCGCGGTGGTCGACGAACGTATTCGGATCCTGAAGACCTGACAGCGTGCTGGCTATTAGTCCCATAACGGGCACCTGAGGGGCCGCTGGTGGGACTATAGCTGGAGGGGGTGCAGCAGCCTGCACAGTGACAGGCGGAGCGCCTGCTGGAGGGACCGAGGGACCCTCAACAGTGGTGCCTCCTCGGCCTCGGCCGCCGCCCGGGGGAGCTCGGGTGGACTCTATGCCACCACGGCCTCTACCCCGAGCCTTGGCTCTGCCCAAGGGGGTTAGGACCTGTGATTCGGGTCCCACTAGTCCCATTGCAGGGAACTTCGCCGCGTATTCACTGTACGTGGGGCGCTTGCCGGATGATCCTTCACCAGCCCACCATGCACTGTGTCCGGATGGGGCACCAAAGTAGGTGCTCCAGTCATCCGGACTGCCAGTGGCTTCACTCGGGGGGTGCTGTGTAGATGCTAGAGGTGGTGTTGGAGCGGCTGCCTGGCTAACCACCCGATGGGTCTGGTTGCCAGGCATGTCCAAAGCCGCGACTTGTTGTCCCGACTGGCGACGATCAGCTGGGTTAGCTGGTCTTGGCTGATCCTTATTACCCGGAGGGCTTACGGATCGGTCCGCGCGGGTCCTTTTGGAGGCACTGGTGGCCGTAGCCAAACCTCCATTGGTCCCCTTCGAACGGGCTTTGCCTTTCTCCCCTCAGGTGCACCTCGGTGGGCATCCCGAACTTGGTGGGTGAGAAGTTCACGGCGAAGTAAACCATGAGGTTGCCACTCCTCCATGAGCAGAATTCGGATTCAAACGCCTGCTCAACGCCGCCCAGTTAGCCAGGAGCTCATTGAAACACTTAACGGCCGCTACCATGAGCTTTCTGCAAATGCAGAGCCATGTCCCGGCGCTGGTGAGTCGTAAACGAGCCGTCGCAGAGCTTACCCGGACGGTCTCCGGGTACGCACCGTAGCAGGGGTTTGTTGTGCATATGGTGCTCCACAATATGCCGAGCGAAGCGAGGCTTTGTCTCAAACGTCTTCTTGCCGGTGAGGGAGAGTTGGCAGGACTCGATTGGGCACCTGCGGCGGTTGCCGTTTGGTCCCCACTGAGTCATTGCCCATTGGACTTTCGTCCGGGCCTCGTAGTTGTAAATTGACCCCAGTTTGGACTTCAGCTGGTCAATCCAAATGAGGTAGAATTTACCTACTGGCGTATCACTAGGACCGGACTTCATCCACTCCTCGTCATCGCTATCACCATCCTTATTGACGGCGCCAGGGCACATGTAGTGGATTGTGTCATTAGCACAATCCGCGAAGCAGCGTGGGGTACGTTCTTTGAAACCCTCGGCTGCATTCTTCCACATCCTCTTCTGATTGTCGTCCTTAGGGACATCCGTGGTCATTTCTTCCCACGTCGTCACGGACTCCAAATCAGATTTGGCTGACGCGGGCAGCTCTGGGTCGCTTCCGCTTCCCTCACTGTCCGTGTAGATGCCCTCGCCCTTCCGTCCGGCTCGGCTGGTGGTAGTAGTACCAGTCGAAGCCATGACCGAGGTCGTGGCGCTCATCCCGCTGGTGGTAGCAGAGGGTACTGCAGTAACCGGGGTGGCTACTGTGGTTGTTGGGGCACTGGAGGCGGACGCCTTCTGGTCGCCCTTACCCCTCGTCTTGGTAGTGGGGGGTGCAGGCTCCGCCGGAGACGCTTTCGCTCCATTCTTCTTTTTCCGGCGGCTAGCCTTGGGTGGCTGCGCCGGCACCTCGGGACTCGAATCCGACTTGCGTGGATCCTTGTCCTTTGTACGAGGGCTTCTCCTGCCACTGACCGGGGAGTCAGAGCCGGAGGCGGCACTCGCTTTGCTTTGAGCCTGCTGCTTTCGGTGGGCCCGACGGGCGGCAGATAGCTTGGCCAGCTCACGACGCTTGGCCTCAACAGCAGCTTGTTGCCGTGAGATGTCCTCTTCCGAGAACTCACCAGCCGCCTCAGGTATGTTGGTGCCTGGTTCCTCCCCGGTCTTGGACCTCTTAATGGCGATCCGAACGTCCTCCACTTCGAGATCAGACTTGGTGAAAGGGCCCTTCGGTGCTGGCTTACGGCTCAATCGCTTGACCCGTCCGGATTCCACCGACGACTGCATGACGGTGTAGTCTGTATCCATGTCGGATTCAGACTCTCTTAGCTGGCTTGCCTTCCGGGTGATACCTTCGGAAAGCAGCACAGCTCGGGCCAAGCTCTCGTTGACCGCCATAGCCTCCGCCAACCGTTTGTAGTTGCGGAGCCAGGAGACCGGCATGCTCTCGGCCAACTCGTCCGTGCATGAGTCCATCACCAGAGTTTTGAAATCGTCTGGGATGTTCTCGGCCTGGCCGGGTGTTTCCGCTAAGGGACCGCATCCGAACACCTTCCTCCTCATCCACATGGGCCAGGCGTTCGATGAGTGTTCTGAATCCCGGGGGATACAGCGGAATGTCCAAGACATCAATCGGGCGACCTGGAGCCTGTGCTGTACGCGATGGTTCCGGGCGAGGAGGAGGAGGAGGCATCCTGTCCCTGTCTGTGACCTCGGTCGACATACCAGAGAGAGTGCGAGCAGCCTCTTCTACTTCGGGTTCCATTGCAGGAACCGCCGTTGAGGAGTCCATGTTCTCCTCAACCCGAGACGAGACCGGCGGGTCCTTGCCTTCCTCCAACTGCACGTTGGCGGTTTGACGCACGGCGTCAATCGTCCCCTGTGCCATCACAGTAGGACGATCTTCCAATTTTAAAAATTGGCAACTGTGTTGGACTCCTCCCAAAGGATTCATCCAACAAAAAGTGGAGGTGTAGGGGGGCTAACCACGCAGCTAAAGGCTGCCGGAGGCCAAACAATAACTGGAGCAAAACAAGTGATGTCTTACCGCCACGAGTCCGCTCTAGTTATGACCAATATGATGTCAGACCTCTCGTCTCGCGAGATCCCGCAATGGGCTATCCGGTGACCTAGTTCTGCGCTTTCCCGCCGCACCCACGGCGCCACCTAGCGGTCTAGATCCGAACTAACATTACGAGCTTCAAGCGTTCGAGTGGCTCGTAATACCTTAGTACTTTGTCCCCAACATTAAAACGAATTCTTTTAGCATTGGTGTCATAGCCCACCTTCTGCCATTTTGCACTTTTCAGCTGTTCTTTCCGAACGGCCTCGTATGCTTGTTTGAACCTGTCCCTTAATGACTCCACAAACATCACAGTGCAGGGCGCCTCCGGGTCTATCCCAACCACTCCATACACTAAGTCGGCGGGCATTATGATGTCCTCGCCGAACACTAGCATGTTTGGAGTACAATTAGTAGATGAATGAACAGTGTTGTTGTAGGCATGTACCACGAACTCACACTGCTCGTCCCAGTCGTCCTGGTGGGTATTAACCAGGGGTTTTAGCACTTGTATCAAAGTCCTATTGAACCTTTCTACCTGACCATCCGACTGTGACCGGTATGGGTTGGTTCGAGTCTTGCAAATGGCTAGGTAATGACACATTTCCTGCCATAACTCTGACTCGAACTCTCTTCCTTGGTCACTGTGCATCATAAGGGGGACACCCAGATGTAGCACCCAGCCTTTTACAAACGCCTCGGCGCATGTGGCGGCTTTATGATTAGGAAGAGGAAACACCCGAGTATACTTCGTATAGTAGTCGGTTACGACCATCATACAAGTGTTTTCTCTGGGCGTCGTTTTTAATCCACTGATGATGTCTATTGCTACTCAAGCAAACCTGACACCAAATAATTCCTGGGACAAGGGTAGCTTGCCCAGGCCGGGTCCCGGCTTGTTTTTACAACAATCCGGGCAAGTGGCGATCCACCGAAGTAGGTCGCCTCTCATTCCGGGCCAATAGTAACGCCTCTGCAGACGCTCTATTGATCTTTTCTTCCCGAAATGACCACTGGTTTGGTGGCCATGGCAATAATACATGATATCCCTCCTCATCGAGGTGGGAATCACTATTTGTAACAGTCTACCGTTGGTGGACGTGGTCTTCCACCTACATAGTACGCCATCTCGGATTTCCAGCTCGGTCCATTAAGCTATCAATCGCCTCGTTTCCCTATATTCCAGGGATAACATCGGCCTTGCCGGCTTAATACCTATCCGTAGGTATTCCATTATACGCGCAGTGGTGGGGTCAGACTGTTGAAACTTCTTGATGGTCTCCGGGGACCAATCGAGATACACACAGCCTCCTCCCAGGGGATTCGAGGGGTGGTATAATTAAATACCAACCCGGCGACTACAGCATTGTGGGCCCCGCAGTCCTCACAGGTGGCATTTTCGCAGTTTCGGACGGGTCGCCTCGACAAGGCATCCGCATTGATATGTTTAGCACCTGGTCGGTGCTCTATTTGTTTATGCTCTAATCCGAATTCGGATAGGTGAGCTAACCATCTCCCGATCATCCCTTCGGCGTCCTTGAAATTAAGGAGCCACCTCAGAGATGAATGGTCGGTTCGAAAAGTAAAGTCAGTTCCCCATAGGAAATGCTTAAACTTCTTCGTATACACCACTACCGCGAGGAGCTCTCGTTTAGTGGTACAATAATTACGCTGGGTCTTGCTTAGCATGTTGCTAGCGAAGGCCAATGGGACTTCGACTCTGTTTTGGACCTGAGAGAGTGCTGCCCCAATGGCATCATTGCTCGCATCAGTGCCTAATATGAAATGTCCCTCGGGAGTGGGATATTTCAATACAGGTGTGTTTCTAAACAAATCCTTTATTTTATTAAAAGATTCTTCTTGCTCGCTGGTCCATGGGAATGGGTCCCGTGCCCTACCCGGGGTCCAGTGAGCTAAGCATTGCATTGGGAAGCTTACACGAGAGTAATTCGGTATGAAATCACGGTAATAGGAACAAAATCCTAGAAATGATCTCACCTCCTTAGCACTCATGGGCCGTTCCCAGTTTTCTACTGCTTCCAGCTTTTCCGGATCCGCACTCACTCCATCAGGGGTGATGATCCTTCCCAGATATGTAATTGTTTTCTTAAACAGATTACATTTCTTGGGTTTAAGTTTTAGACCATTGGATAGGATCCGGTCGAGTACCAGCTGCAGATTCGCATGGCATTCCTTAAACGACTTGCCGAACACGACAACGTCGTCTAGGTAGACCAAGCACTTCTTCCACAGAAGGTCACTCAACAGGGATTCCATCATGGCCTCGAATGTAGCCGGGGTGTTACACAATCCTCCGTATTCCGTAAATCTGATTTGTCAATCAGTTTCTGAAATTCTTCATCCAAAGGATGCTTACTAACAGGGTTTAATGGTTTATTGAACCTGGCCTTGGCGACGTGTTCTACCGAACTTATCTCCCCATCACTGTCGCCTTGTTTCAAGTAAACCACTGAACCACTTCGGTTAGTTATGGGTAGTACAGACCATGCTGCATTTGCCACTAAGGTATCCACTGAGTCCAACCCGATACTAGATAAATATACCCTGTTGGGTTCAAAGACTCCTGTCTCACCCTTCTGGGCCATTGATCCGCCACAAAGGACATCACAAGTGGTACCCGGAGGGATTTTCATCGTGTGTATAACCGATGCTACCGAAGACACCTGTCTCAAAACGCACTGGACGTGCAAGCCATACGGGTTCCGAATACTCATCGTACCATCCCTCGGGTCCAAGACGGCCCAGTACAAGCTTGCAAAATCCAATCCGAGGATTCCGTCATCACTAACCTCTGTTATAGTCGGCGAAAGAACAAATTCTTTGCCACCTATACGGATAGACATAAATGTCCTACCAAAAGTCCTCATACTGCTTCCGTCGGCCGTGCAAGCATTTACCCCCGTTTTGAGGTTCTCATGACTGCTGGCCACCGAGTCGAAGAATCTTTTGGACACACAGGAATGGCTAGCTCCAGTATCCACTAAGAATTCTCCTACCCGGCCTTCCACAGATATGGGTACATACCACCGTCTCCCTCCCAAGGGGGATGGGTTGCTGGTAAACTGGTGAAAGTCTCCCGAATCACCAAGATTCAATCCGAGCCCTCTCAAAAATTCCAGACACGGATGACTTGGGGGAAGGTGTGTCCCACACACTCGGATCAACTCCTTGATCCATCCTTCCTCTCCCCCAGTGCGGCCACTCGCCTCCATATGCTCGCCTCCATACACATAAGCACTAGGGTCCCTGGCCCCGGCCGTAATGCAGGGGTGCGCACCCACAGTCACCCGGCTTCCAGGTGTTTTTGATTCGAAATCTTCCACCGGATTACCCCCGGTAGCATTTTGGCATTTGTTCACTCCTGGGGTTATCCCAATGCCGTGGATACAACCCCCACTAGTTTCCCACTATATCCATGGAATCCGTAGCGTTCTGGCTTTCCTCGCCGTTGTCCTTGGGTTCATAGAAGGCCGCCATTACCGGCTTTGCAGCGGTACACTCAGAGGAATAATGTCCCATGCGCTGACACCTGAAACACTTAACCGTCCGGCGGTCCACTCTGGGTCTCAGCCGGTTGGCTTGGAGGGCATCTGTAATCTTTTTACACATTTCCTCCGTTAATTTGGTCATATCCGGAAATTGACCCCTCGCCTTATCAGCGCCATCAGAGGGCTTATAAGCCTTGTTACCAGCTTTCGAGTCCCCCCTGACATCGGATGAGGGTTTAGTATCCTTCTGTTTACTTAAAGCCTTCCTTGGAATGTACTTCCTGCCAGAAGTGTTTTTCCTAAGTTGCATCCTGCTCGATGTCAATAAGTTCAAAGTCATCCGGGGTATTTTCTACCTCAGATCGCTGAACTACAGACGATACTGGAGTCGAACCCGTGGTATTCGGGATGTCTCCAGCTAGCATCGTTCGTTTCTTCACAGCCATATCTATACCATTAAATATGCCATGCAGTGTTATACCCTCTTTCCAGGCATCTCTAGCAGCGATCTGCTCGTCTCGGTCTCTCAGACCCTTGACGAATTGGGTAATTAAATCGTCCATATACCAGTCCTGGTTTTCTGTACCGGGTCTGGCCTTGCTTAACAGAGCATGCAGTTCCATACCGTATGCTCTGAAAGCTTCATTTGGTTTCTGGGTCCGTTTCTTAAAACGAACCATCGGATCCTCCTTGACCATATTACACAACAGTCCACTAGCAGATTCAACTAACTGCTCAAAGCTCCCAACGAGACCATACCAGGTCCGCCATTGCTCTACGGCCATGTTACCCGGTCCACCCTTTAGGCACCTTACAAGATGCGGCTTGGCCTCGTATGGGGTCCATCCATTGCAATTCATCACATCGATGAAGTCTTCAAACCATTCTTTCCATGGCCGAGTACCGTCGTATTCCCTCGGAATGACAGCTACCCTTCGGGCTGAATTGTGAGCATACATCAATCTAGTGCATTGTTGTTTGCTCCATTCAATCGCCTTGGTTTCATTCAAGGTTCGATTGCCTCCCATTCCACCAAAGCTTGTATTGTTTGGCGGTGGTGGTGGTGGATGGTTATACATCCACTGAGAACCACTGTAGTTTGTATAGCCTCCACCCCCTTGGTTGGGGCCGGTACCCGCGGCACCATCGCTACCTGCGTTGGGGCTGTTACCCGAGGCACCATCCCCACCCTGAGTACTAGAATCATTAGCGCCGCCCTGACTACTGTCATTAGGCGGCGGACCTGCCTGGTTTGGTTGGCTACCACTGCTTGGTGGGTTCTGTTGGTTGCTGGTATTACCTGCTCCCAACCCGACATTATCTGTCTGCCCCACATGTATGTGGAACCCACTCGTTTCCGCACTAGTGTCGGAACAATCCCTAGACACGAAGTCCGGGTCCAAATTGTGGACTATCAGGACCTCACTGATCCGGACTCTACTAGTTCGGCTGTGCTTATCTTGGGTCCTGATATATACTCCCCCTTGATCTACATTCCGTGTCGCATTATCATTAACAAATGGATTATATGTCGGATGCTTTGGAGTCAAACAGGAAACTGGGTCTCCTTGTTTGACAAAAGTCGAGTTAGGGTTTTGCTCCTTACTCGCCGGGGGAACATTCGCATGCTCCTGTTCCTGTAAATAACTCTCCAGACTTATTTATTGTGAGGGTAGCTACATCGGTGGTAAGGTTCCTCTGTTCCTCTCTTAGCTGCGCATTTTCAGATAAGATCTCAGATCGGATCTTTTCATTATCTGCCACAGCTCGATTGCGCTCATCCTGGGCAGCTATTGCTTCCCATTTCAAAGTATCCTTTAATAAGCGATACTTCTCATTTTTTTCCTTCTGAGACCTCTGGTACTCACTGGTCTCTCTTCAGATCTCGGATTGTTCCGAGACCAACTTAGCTTCTGTCTCCGCTTTTCGGAGCTAAAGCTTCTTCAATTTTTCCTCCATGGCATGCAACTCGGATTGTAATCTGCTTACATCCCGGGCCTTAGCAACTTCCTCGGCTCTAGCCTTGTCAATTGCTCTGAGTCTATTGGCTTCCTCGAGTTCTAGGTCAGCCAACTTACTTTCCTTATCCTTCTCATCCTTCTCCTTTAGCTCCAATCGATGGGCTAACGAAGATAACCAATACTTGAGGTTGGATTCCTTTAGAATCGCCTCCTGTTCGACAGAACGGAGCTTTCTGATCCGTTCCTTAGTCTCTTCCTCTATTTTCTTTTGGGCAGCTATGAATTGTTCATGCTATCTCTTAGCCTGTAGCTCTACCTGTTCTTTGGCTTTCAAATAGGCCGCGGTAGTCTTATACCCGGGGCCTATCCGACGTCCATATATAGACTTGCGGCTGCCTCCAGGGTTAAACATGGAGTCAGACAAGCCTTCATCTAAAGACAGTCCTAGAGAATGCATTTCCGAGCTTCTCGGCAATGTCTCTCGAGGCCTTGCCTTCAACGCGGTTGAAGAGCCCTTCGGGTCTTCTTCATCTTTACCATCGTCGCTATCATGATCGGACGATGTCATTAGTGGGGCCACCCCGGTTGCCCCATCTACTGCAGCGCCTGCAGGGGTCTCGGTACGCTGTATTGGGCCTTGGGCTTTTGGAGTAACCAAGATACTAGCTGAGCCTGCTGGGATCTTGGGTCCAAGCTCGCGTCTGCTAGTCAATACTTGGGACCAATCGCTCAAGTTTAGACTTGCGGGTTTAAGTACCCCGCTGAACAATCCTGTATCCGCAGCAACCTGTTGAGGTGTGCCGGGGTACAACTTAACGATACCATCCCCATTTCTGGTGGCACCGTCTGTTAGACTGGGTGTCGAGAAGACAGTCTGGACACCTTCCGGGTTAAACACATGTTGTTGACCCGGTTTCCAGTCTAACAACAAGTGCTGGGATGTAAAGTCATCCTCTTCGAATCCCTCCAGCCCAAGGCTTGAGGGATCCGCATTGGGTTCACCAAGGCTTTCGGCCGTTTGGCCGCGCTCCACCCCCGAACCAACTGGTCACGGCACCAGTGTAATGGTTCGTATCGACTTAAATGTTGGGTGGCTCGTTGGCTCGCTTATCACTAAAGGTACCAACACAACACGAGAGATTCGGGTTGGGCAAAGCCCCAGATCACCTCTACCGCTAGGGTAGGCCTTTTATTCACGTATTCTCTATGCCAGGTATACGTCTTGACTGGACCAGGTCCAGTCCCCTTCTGCGGATCATCCGGCTTCTTAGTAGAAGCTGGACGCGAGGCATGGTGCTGCCCCCTCTTGTACCAAACGGGTATCGCGAAGCGACACCTGGTTGGCATAGAAGGAACGAGTACCACACGAGCACGTCTCTCGGATGAACCGCACTAATATATATACAACGATGCCAGCCCCTACATTTATAACAATCCACTTCCCAAATATTTTAGTGACCATCTGCCCGTCTTGGCGGTCCAGAAAAAAAAACGAAAACAATATTAGTAGATACCACTTTATCTGGCAAAAGCTACAGATATTATTGTAAAGATGATCTTGAAGAGAGATTTTTAGACCATGATTGGAAAGGTTTTTTTAAGGAAAAAATCCCAATAAGCAATAGAATGAATTAATCGGTACTACTATGGAGTATCTTGATGAAGTATGCCCAATTAGGCTCTTTCAGGTTAAAGGCCGTGATGTTGACTGGATCACGCTTGAAATAAGGGAGGTGATACATGATAGAAGGCAAGCTATGGAAGAGTTCCTGAGGACTGGCCTAGGTGAAACTCTGCTTCTGGCCAAAAACCTGCGCTCAAGGGTAAGCATTATGATTGATAATTCTAAAAAAAAACAGTTAAATGATGCCTATGAAAACCATGTAGATGGTCATAGGGATTTTTGGCTGAAAATTTCAAAATTAATATCTCAAAAAGAGCAGGGAACTAGAGCAGAGTTTGACCACTATGAAACAGGTATTAAGATTGAACCAGAATTGGCAGCTGATTACTTTGACACCTTTTTCTCCAACATCGGGCTCAAAATGGCTAATAAAATGAATTTTACAATAGGTCAGAACATGGACTTGAATTATGACACGATTGATGGATGTAATGAGTTCCACATTAGTTATGAGATTGTTGAAAAAATGTTGGAAGGTATTAATACATATAAGTCCAGTGGGATTGAAGGCATCAATGCCAGAGTCCTAAAGGACATGCTTCTAGCCACCATACCACAACTGTTAAGTATATCTAGGAACTCGATGTCACAATCTATTTTCCCTGATAAATGGGCTGTTAGCACAGTGATACCCATCCCTAAAGGAGGTGACCTTAAACAAATTGACAACTGGCGTCCAATAAATCTTCTGCCTATACCGGGCAGGATATTAGAAAAACTTATTCATACAGCCATTCTTGAACACTTGCAAAGCAACAACCTAATTACTAAGTGTCAATATAGATTTAGGCCCAATTTAGGAACCTCGAATGCACTATTTGATTTTACTAATTATATTTTTAATGAACTTGATGATAACAAAACCCTCTCTTTATGCTATGTGGACGGATCAAAGGCATTTGATTCCGTCCACCATAAATTACTACTAAATAAATGTAAACAACTCAAATTAGATAATCTCACTTTAAAATGGTTGGAGTCATACCGTAACAATAGGCGCCAGGTCACTCTTCTTAACGGATGTAGGTCACATGAGGCTCCGGTACACTACGGGGTACCCCAAGGCAGTGCCCTCGGCCCTCTCCTGTTTTTAATATTCGTTAATGATTTTCCAAGAGTCATGCTAAGATTTTTATGTATGCAGATGACATTGTTTTGCTGTGTAGTCATACAGATCCAGCTGAGTCTGGTCATTTGTTAAAAAATGTGAGTAACACCTCTGAATGGTGTAAGCAAAATTGTATTACTATAAATAGCAAAAAAAAAGCACAAGTTCAGTTAATATCAAGAAAACAACTCCCACCCCCTGCTGGCGAATTATCCATTGTTATTGGAGATCATAAGCTTGATCAAGTTAATGAGTACAAATACTTAGATGCTATAATTGATAGTCAAATGAATTTTTAAGTCCCATGTCTCCAAGCTTGTAAGAACATTAAACCACAAATTGTACCTTTTGAGCAGGATTAGAAAATATCTGGATGAACCCAAAGCACTACTTTTTTATAAACAGATGATTGTACCATTTGCTGATTATTCAAGTTTTTTAATTGACTGCACCACACAACATCTTACTGAAAAAGTCCAAAGGCTTCAAAATAGGGGCCTAAGGATATGTCGTTATGGGCATGTATAAGATTTCCAGTACTAAGGGACAAGTGGTACCTGAAGATCAGAGACGCACGAGGGCAGACCATAAAATCAAGTTCCCTTTAAGGAGGTACAATCTCAAAACCATGCACAGGAATCCCTACTGGAGAGGGGTCTGGGAATGGAATGCAAACCCAGCCAGCACATAAACCCAGGAAAAGAGGCCTGCATTCAAAAAGTTGGTAAATGACCTTAAACAGACCCAAGATGGTGTAAGAACAGATGGACTGGTTAGTCAGCCATCCCAGCTGCATAAAGTATCGCAGTCATGTATCTTCCTTGTACCTAAACCTAAGTTGTCAAGTCTTTTGGCTAAGTCATGATGATAGTAAGTCATGGGAGCTGAATGAATGGGTGGGTCTGGTTATACAGCCACCCATTGCTTAGAACAACTCGTAATAGCCAGTGTAGGACACAAATTTCACCATTATAGTCCCCCACTTAATAAATGTCAAAACATTAAGTGTATGAGCCATTTAAGAGAACCAAGCTTTACCTTGATCTCACCCCATTTACCTGCACAAAGACTCACTTATTTTGTATCGGGAACCAATTAAGGTGATTAGCGGGACACATGGGAGGGTTTTCCATGGTAAGGTACACCAAAGTGATCACAAACATTTTCAGGTGATTAATAAACATATGGTTAGAATAAACATTGTAGGCAGACAGGTTAATCAGCTGTCTTGCACTCAAATATGCTGTATAAATTTCGGGGACTGGTTAATCAGCCCACATACATGTATCACATGTACTGATCAAGTTTGATATTATTATATGATGACGGGCACTGTGATACCGTCACTTATTATAAGTAAATACAGACAGCTAGTAGTATATAGGGGTAAACTCAGTGCATAGCTACAGCTACTGAAATCCGTTTGACCTACTTACGAACTATTTTACCTACCTACCTACCTGCCCACTCCCCTGTTGTTAATAATGAACACTTCCTAACATTTGTCCGCCATTTTGGATTTAGCCTATCTCTGCGCATGCGCAAAGTTAATGACAACATAAGTCAAACGTTTTGCTGTCCCCCTAGTTTACCTTTGGTTATTTATTTTTACGTGGTGGTGGGAGAATGTTATGATGTAGGTGCTAAAAGTTAATACTTTTTTTCCAATCCATTTTGCAAACAGCGATATGTAAACTTTATATGGGTTCCATTGTTTAAGCTGTTCTGTCCACTGGCGACTTGTTCATGTAACCCCAGAGGGCTGTCTGTAACCCTGTGCCCCACTTGTTTTGCTTCCAGTAAATCCAAGTGATGTGTCCTTAGGTGGACATGTCCTTGGCACCACTGTCCAACTGCTCACCTAGTGCTGCAGAGTTAGTAGGATCCTTTAACAGTTGATTCAGAACCATGCCTGTTTCCAATAATGCCTGGTTTGTCTGGTAGCTCGATCTTTGGCCAGAAGTGATTATGTCCTGACCATTTTCAGGCACAGTTGGTCCCTGGATAACTGTTAACCCACTAGTATCTTGAGTGGAGTGGGTGTTACCCAGTTGTCCCAGTGCACACTTGAGGAGCATTGACTGTCCTAATATTCTGTCCAGGGCTGCTACATCAGCAGGCAGGAGTGTAGCCAAAACCTGCTCAGAATCCAGGTCTTGCTTTCTCAGTAGATCCATGGACTTTTTTAAGACCAACTTTTTCCCCCCAGTCAGCGAAATTGAAGGGGGCTTGCTCCCCTTCTTGGTTATCATCCCCTTGCTGACTCATGGTGAGGTGAGCTCCTCAAAATTGCTGCTGCTGTTGCCGACGCGCGCTGGACACTGAGTGAGTGGGCCGTGTGAGAGTGCACCCCCTGCACACGGGTTTTACCCCTTTCCCCTGGTCTCCACCCCAGAGAGGGGAGGGGCTGCAGTTAAGTCGTGTCACTTATTTAAACTCCATCAGCAAGTTGATGTCCCTTACTCCCTACTTCCTCCTAGAGTTACTCACCCTACCCTATTTTACCTACCTACCTAGTTTAGCATTAAATCTTAGTTAGGTCCTTTTCCCCAGTATGTATTAGCGCACTTAAACTGACCACCGAGTTGCCACTGTGAGCATTGATGGTGCAAGGAAGGTTCACTCACTGCTCAGCTGATCATGACTCCTGCTTCACTACCTCTGAGCTTATCCAATTCTCACGAAAGAGAAACGGAGGTTTTTATTTCAGACATAAGGGGTGGTGTAGAACAAGGTAAGCTGTTTCAACTGTGGAGGTATTGTCCTGAATATCATCCTTCAGACGCATTTATTCCTCCCAATTTTAGAGAGTGTTTCCTTTAAAACAACACTGCACCTTTGATCAAGAACGGCAAACACTCCTTTTGTCCATCCATAAAAAAACTGATCAGCCAACACCTCCAGTGTATTGAAGGTGTTGGGTAACATCCACTTCACTGAAGATAGTAGTGGGTTAACAGTTATCCAGGGACCCACTGTGCCTGAAAATAGTCAGAACATAATCCCTTCTGGCCAAAGATCAAGCAGCCAGACAAACCAGGCATTATTGGAAGCAGGCATGGTTCTGAACCAACTGTTAAAGGATCCTACTAACTCTGCAGCAATAGGTGAGCAGCTGGACAGTGGTGCCAAAGACATGTCCACCTAAGGACACATCACTTGGATTTACTGGCAGCAAAACAAGTGGGGCACATTGGTTACAGACAGCCCTCTGGGGTTACATGAACAAGTCGCCAGTGGACATAACAGCTTAAACAATGGAACCCATATAAATCCTGAAATTAGATCAAATGGTGCCTCTAAAGACTCAAGCACAAACTAAAGTTTACACATCGCCGTATGCAAAATGGATAAGAAAAAAAGTGTTAACATTTAGCACCTACATCACAACATTCTCCCACCACAACATAAAAATAAATAACCAAAGGTAAACTAGGCAGACAGCGAAACGTTTGACTTACGTTGTCATCAACTTTGCGCATGAACAGAGATAGGCTAAATCCAAAATGGCCGAAAATGTTAGGGAGTGTTCCTTATTAACAACAGGGGGGTGCCTAACCAAAAGGGGGCTTCGCTAAACCCAGCTATAAGTAGTTCCAATAATATCCAATAGGTGTCAGGCGTAAAGGCGTCACTAATTTTTTTTTAACCACAAGGGTGCTCCACTAAACCCAGCTATGAGCAGTTCCAATAATACCCACTAGTTGTCAGGAGTAAGGGCGCCACTAGTTATTTTTAACCACAAGAGGTCTCCAATAAACCCAGCTATAAGCAGTTCTAATAATATCCACTAGGTGTTGCCATGAGTTGTAGGTGCAAAACATATGGTGCAACCACACCCCATGGCGACTATAGAAATAAACAAGCTACAGCAGCAGGCAGTGTTTACCTTGGGCGAGACTCGGTTTGTTTTTGTGTACGCTTTCTGGAAATAACTAAAGGTAAACTAGGCTCAAGTAGGTAGGTAGTTAGGTAGGTAAAATAGTGTAGGGGAGGGTAGGGTAAGGTAGGGTAGGCTATGGGGTGGGGGGCACCCCTTTAGTATTTTGGGGGGAAGGTATAACACGCACTAACCCTATAGGGCTTAGTATGGACGTCCTGTGGGTCCACCATTTTGAATTTTGCTGGTTGAGCTAGACCCCATTGATAAGACATGCCATGATGGGTACCTTGTCCCTGGGTAACACCCACTTCCAGGGACATACTGGTCCCATGTTATCAGTTCCTATCAGTGCATGCCACCAGAACCAGCACCAGACCTGCTTCCAGCCAATATAAACCTACCTACCCCACCCTACCCTACCTACCTATTTACCTACCTACCTACCTACCCACCACCCCTGTTGTTAAAATAAACGCTCCCTACCATTTGCTTATGCTACAGGCATGCTACAGACTGGGGCAAGACTATACCTAAAACTTAGTTTTTCCTGAATTTTTGCTAAGAAATGCTGTAGTTTAGCCAAAAATTATCCGATTTACACAATATTTGCAGCAAATGAAAGATAAAAACCATTGCTTTCAGGCCATAGTAGATGGTATTACATAAATATGGTGCACAGTTTACCACTGAAGTACAAATTATAAATTTAAAAATCATTAGTTTAAAAAAATTGTTTTTTTTTCAAAGTTTGGCCCTATATATTTTGTGAAAAATATTCTAACCATCAGTTTTTCATAGATAGTGCATAATACTGACCCATCTAGTTTTTAAATGAGCATGCTTTTTTCCTCACCTCTATGGTGGCTCATTACACTATGGGAGACATGTGATTTTTGTGAGTTTGCAAAAAACTGTGATTTTCAGCAAAATTTCTGCTTGGTTTTTGATGTGGGACGACATAGATCACCATATATGGACGCGTGATCACCCACTGACACCAGAATTATCCATTTTTATGTTCTACTTGATCATCTTTAAAGGCATGTGAAATATCTAAGTGATACAATAAGTGTGAAAAGAATTAGGCACATCTTATGATTCTAGTCTTTGGTGCCGACAACGCTTTTGTTGCTATTTACAGCTAAATAGCTCAAAAGTGCATGATAATAGGCCTCACATGCCTGATATGGGGTTAAAATAGCATTTCAATATGGTTTTCAATGAATCATCAGGTCAAAACAACAATGGATGATGGAATTTAATAGAAACAAAAGGGTTTTGCACCATGGACCTGTTCACATTGTTCAGGTCTTCAGATATTCTCATCTTGAAAATGATGAAGACATTTACGAGCATGGTGCTTTTCCAGCCCGTATGGGACCTACAGATGGCATTTTTGTCTAGTCTGACATGTATTATGAGGGAATAATGCATAGCAAATGATTCTATTTTCATATTTTGTTATGATTTTTGAGATAGAATCATACACAAGACTTGTCTTCTGCAGCATATGCAAAAATGTCCTTGAATGAAGGCATTTTACATGCACAGCTGCCTCCAAAACTGCAAAAGACTCAGGTTCCCAACTTGCTGCATCAAGCTATAGGTTTGTTTTTGTTTATGTTTCCTACTCTGACTGACCATGTGGTCAGTTTTGTTTTTGTTTATGTTTTTTGTTGTGACCATGTCATCATGTCATAGCAAATATTTGCATAAATTATCTCTCAGCCAATCAGAGCTCGAGAAAGTAGGTCACATGCCCATATAAGGTCACTTCTGGTTTAAAAACTAGGTCACTTCCGGTTCCTAAGTAGGGCAAACGGATTTCAGTAGCTGTAGCTATGCGCTGAGTTTACCCCTATATACTACTACCGCTCTAGTATTATAGCATGCCAATCTGTGAGAAATATTCAATAATCCTAAGCTGTTTAGAAATAAGCATGTGCATACTTATTGTATGTATTGTATGTATATATTAACTGATGTGATTTATAGAAATACTAGTTGTAGCCACCGCAGAACAAGATGCCCCAGCTGTATATTATTAATATCATGCTGTCCTTCCGATACAATATTATTAAATGTAAAGTACATTATCATGCAACATATTTTGGGGCATATTTCTCAATTGTTTATTTATATACAAAAAGGCTATTTATTCTATAATGAGGGTGTGGTCGGCCCATTATTGTGACTGAAGAACATGATGTTGAATGTTGGCAATAAAAACCTATTGAACTTGAACTTGATGTCCTTTTTGACTAAAAATTAATACAGTTAAGAGGACAATTTTCTTATTAGTGGTTTAACAATCGCATACATGTTCTACTTTCTTTTTGTTTTTTCCTTTCTTTTGTTCTGTTCTTTGTTCCTGCTTCTGTGCTTGTCAAGTTGCTTGGCATTTTGATCTCTCCTTGGTCGTTCACGTTCTTCTTCACAAGGCTGCCTGCTCCTGTGTCTTTCCTGAATAAAAATGTAGTGTCTGGTCAATGCTATCATTGTCAGCAAGGTTTCAATTAGGATGCTCAAATCGGCTCTCAAAATATTATATATAGAGGGCCTCCCCATACAAAATCCCATAGGTTATATATTGTGCCATATTACCCCATCAAAAAAAACTAGTGTGGGGTAATACAGGGCACTCTAAAAAGATGGTGTTAGATCTAATAATTATGTCACAGAGATTACCCAAATGATTTATTTCAATGAACCATTTGTTACTTTATTTTTTCTGGTTCAATATAAACTCACCCTCTCTTCATGTCGAGCTGGATGGGGAGCACTTGTGTCACCAGGGTGGTATGATGGTGGGTCGTAGGGGGCAGCACCAGTACTGCCGGGTCCAGAATGGCCCTGTGGGTAGTGGGCTAGAGGTGGGTAGGTTGGTCCTGGCGGGGGGTAGCCATGTCCTGGCGGGGGATAGCTTGGTCCTGGTTGAGGATAGGCATGTCCTGGTTGGGGATAGGCTTTTATTTTATGTGAATAACTTCTTCCCGTAGAGATAGCATTGCGCGGCCGATCGCCACACCCCCAGTGGCGTAACGTGTGTCGATCCACCACAGCGGCAGATCCACCACTGCAGCCTCGTTCTGGGTGCATGTAAACATTCAAAATGGCGGACCGGCGCTCGTACGGGGGACTACGGTACCAGATTTTGATAATTTCTCCTTATTTAAACCCCCTAAAAACATAAAATAAATATAGAACTAAACTCCCCTGGTGTCCTCGGTGGCCGATCCACCCCTCGGGGGGTGGTCTCCCCCTCGTGGTGGATCGGCCACCTCGTACACCACGGTCGTTTAGTTCTATCTATGTACTAGCGGGGAATAGTTTGGTCCTGGCAGGGGATAGCCCACTGCTGGTGGAGCATACACCGTTGTCTGCTGGTTGCTCACTGTGTTGATCTCTATGACATTCTTTGCAGCTTTGACCCGCCTTTCTGAAATGGCAATATGATACCTGTACAGCCATAAGTACGCCTTCAATAAACATGAATAAAACATCAAATTGTAAATTTTGTTAAAGTATGGGAATTTCTAAAAGATACCTATACTATGAGATTGTTGGCACGCGGTGCCTTCATGGAATAAATTTATAGATGGTTCTGCATTTTTCTAATGTGGATTATGTACTCTCTAAGGGAGAAGTCTTTTGTTCATATCAAAAAGTGCTGAACTTAAGTCCTTTGGATTTCTTACATTCGGTCTAGATCCAAGATGTCTAAACTAGAACTGTTTAGATTTCCCATAAGTAAGTTTGGATATTCTAATGCAATGACAAGTGCACTATCCAATTGATTCATCTTGTGTTTCTTTAATAAATCTGATACAAAGGTTCTTTATTTGCCCTAAATTTGTATCAAATTGTTAGTGACAGTACTTACTTCGAAATCTACAATAATAGTATATTATACATCCGATGATTATGCATGTGATGACGAAAGAAGTGAATCCTCCACCAAAGGTAACCGCAGCATCTGGCATGATTATCACTTATCACCCCTGGAAAAAATTGGTTATAGAATTGTAATAGAGATTTTGTACTATCAGGACATTGATATATAACCAGGAGTTCACATGTATACTCACGTGACCCGCTTGAAACTCATTAGACGAGTTTTTTTTTGGTGTTTTTTTTTTCAAATGTGTTTATTGATCGCTCCACTACGCAAAGGAGGTGATAATATTGCGACCAAAAAGATTTAGGCTCAGTTTCACTTGTTATTTTGTGTATATAAAGACATGACAGTCCCATCCTGATTGATAAGACTTGTTACATAGAGATGAAATGATGCACATCGAGATGAGAGAAAAGATGAAATTTTGAGTTGTTGTTCAATGTATAACCAAGTATACAATTCACTCGGTGTGGTGAGTGTTTTGGTCTCAATTTCATTGACTGTTTATAGACGCAAACAAGGCAGGTAGGATGCTATATAACAGTCCTAATAAGCATATATAATATATACAGTACTTGAAAATTAATACAAGAAAAATACAAAACACAAAAAAAAAATTAGGGTTGTCAATGCACCAAGACAACCTAAACTTGTCATACTGACAAGCAAAGTTATCATGCTGACAACACAAGGTCGTCATATTGACAACTTAGCTGGTTAGGATGATGACTATAGTCGTCATTTTTACCACCTAACTAAGGCTGTAAAAATACATATAAATATAAGGGGTGCATTGCTGAGAATGAATGTCAGGGATTTTAGTTTTTATGCTTTTCGGACTCTAAATCAATAAAATAAACAAAATTCTTTAATTTCAAATGTTTACCTACACCCAGAATGAGGCTGCCCACAGTGTGGATCGAGACATGTAACACCACTGGGGATGTGGGGATCGGCCCTTCAATGTTATATCTATGGTAAGTTAGTTATTAGCATAAAATAATATGGCGAGGGAAATTTCTTTAATAATTCTTTCCACAAGTGAATTAATGATTTTCTTGAATCCTTTAACATATTTAAAACTTATGTCATGTTATTCAAGAGGGAGTGTAATTTTAATGGATGCATTTTCTTTTTCAAATTACGCCCCGCCCCCCCCCCCCCAACATGCAGTTATATGAGAGAATGTTGAGATTTTTTACGCCTAACTATGCTGTATATCTGAAGTATGTAATCGTGGCACAATATAAATCTTCTACAATTGTCTTATACTCATAATTATATTGCAATGTAATACATGTGCACAGTCGAACCGTGGGTATTGGGAGTGCTTATACACCTTATACTTATAGAAGTACAGAGAAAGCAAACTTCCTGGTTCAAATGCAAAGCTACCAAACGCTTTTTAAACCAGCCCCTACCCACCAGTACTCTATTCCCCCTCCCTTCCTTGATTACAGTAATATCCAACGTATAATCTGCGGCTCAGAGACCATTTAAAGCCCCTGGTGTGGCTTACAGCACCTCCAGGAACTCATGATGGGGCTTATACACAGGGTATTACCTATACAGACTAAAGAGGAGGCTATTTCTTTATGTACTAAGACTATATACACACATGTGAGCCAGCAAGCTAAATGGACCGTCCAAGGGGGATTAGTACCAATTCTGACCACCAGGGGGACACCACTAAGGCTTAAAAAGGGGAAACTAGACCAAAAATTCTAATATTCTAGTTTTTCATGAGGATTTCAATAGTCCTAAAGGGAAATTTCCATTTTTAGTCCAAACCTTCCAAATTTGGAATGCAAATAGAACATTTTTAGGGAATTTCGGGGCATAAATCAGTGTATTTGTTGATATGTGTTGCCATGGAAACAAGATTTCCACTCAAAATAGAGGAATAAAAGAAACCCATTGATAGCCCCACTCACAGGGATGAATGTACTCAAAAAATGGTAAAAATCCTATTCCTATGTCAAATTCTATGAGAAAATGGTTTTAAAGAATATGATAATTTTCCTTATTTGCATAATTATGCATATTTATACTAATCTCGAGTTATCCCGGGAAATATGCTAGTTAGAGCTTATTTGGGATAGCGATAGGTCAGTGATCACCCAAATTCATAGACCCATAACTCAAAAACTCGGAGAGATATTTTCTTATGTAATACATGCTCTGTATGATCAGCACCTATGCAGTAATTACACAAGGTTTACTAGTGCATAATACTGTAATGGGATTAACGACTTGAAGGACAGCAGTCGTAGTGTATAAAGAAATGGCCGCCTGACCCCTGATGAATAAGTCAGGCTATCGTAGGTAAGGCCCTGTGACTGCTCTGTATGATCAGCACCTATGCAGTAATTACACAAGGTTTACTAGTGCATAATACTGTAATGGGATTAACGACTTGAAGGACAGCAGTCGTAGTGTATAAAGAAATGGCCTCCTGACCCCTGATGCGGCATATAGCAAAGTCATGAACTCAGGGTACAGCCTCAGGATGATTTTGGATGCACAAGTTGACTTGGGCCAGATAAAAGCACGAGGGGGGGGGGTATTCTTGAGGAAGGTAGGTAAAATTATCTGCACGTTTTGAATCCTGCTGGTTACTAAATTACTAAAACCCAAGCGTTCAAGGGGTGCATGGAAAAAGTTGCTTTGGCAGGGTGCGCAAAAAGTTTTGTCCGTTCCTAGGGCCAAATTTACAAACATTCCCTTTTAAAAAAATAGTCGTTCGATATCAAGTAAAGTGACCCATTCTGACAAAATGGTTTGGAAGTCGCACATAAAAAATGTTAAGTTATTGGTATATTCATTTACAGCTCATCAAGTACTTTCATTTGGTATATATAACACTTGCATATTTGAACCAGGTGGTCCTCTACAGATCTTCTGTTGGTAAATTTAGTCGGATGAATTAAAAATTGATTAAACTGAGATAATTAACATATTAAACATATGTAATTTATGAATCCTATATAATTCCTACGTAATTCTATATAACCATGAAAACTATAGCTATGTCTTTTAGGTATTTGGGGCTTAAATCCAGTTTAGCAAGCAAGGATTCTGAAAGATATCTACCCATATGTTAGAAGAATGCTAAAATATCGATTTTGAAAAATCTGATATTTTTTACACTATACCACTTGAAAAGTAGGGATGGGTTTATATCTTTTAATACTTTTGCCCTGACTATTGTTGTGCATTACAAAAACAAAGAACGTCTATATATTCACTGAAGGAAATGACGCTGGGCATGGGCACTGTTCGCCAATTGACCATGCAGTATAAAATATTTTACCCAAAAATGTTGACACTTACCTTACAAAACAGGTGCTTGTTGCAATGATTTTCCCTACCTGCGGTGTCCTAGCAGCTTCTGTATATATTATCTAGGCACTCACCTGATACATATACATGTATTAGCATACTGCCTAAAAATATTGTGTTTCAAGATACAGCATTTGAAAATCCAATGTTCTTTTCTCCAGATATTTTCTATTGAGAGCCTGAAATTGCCCTCCCGTGGAGTATATGAACCATCGCATTTGCTTACAGCCCTCATCATTAAATTGGTTCATGGACCTTGCAATTTCCTCTAGGCCAAGACCATTGGTAGGGTGTTACAATGCGTACATAGAAATGTGTCCTGCAGGCCACTTCTGCATGATTTCAGACATGCTCTCACTTATCTGGTTCTAAAATATTTACTATAGATACCCCAGATAGTTACAATGCTGTGTCATTTTTTAGGTTAAAAAACATTGTTTTAGGTTAAAAAGACCAATAAAAATTAATAGTTCAGAAAGTGTTCACTTGTTCTCTTGAACTACACCAAAGTAGATAAAGAATACACCTATACCCATTACAACAGCTTTGCACAACTCTTGCATACAGGAGACAGAAATAGGCCTATATGCTCCCTTCTTTTCTATACCTTTGCAAACAAGGATTTATTAACTGAAATGAATTACCAGATACATCCAATACCCACCAAAAGCCCTAAATGAAGGAGTTTATTTCATCTGGCTCTGTGGCAGTGTGATCACCCTGGAAAAATATCTCCCATTTTTTCAACTTTGAACAGCTCTCAACCATTCCCTATCAAAGATAAAATCATTCTGATTTTTACATTGCATTGATACATGTCTTTTCTGTCAGATTTACTATTTGCATATCAATTAACTTATCCATGTAACACCCTACCATTAGCCACTGAGGCTGCCATAGCATTCAATGGCGGGGCGTGGCTGTATGTCAGCCGATGGAGGCATGCACCTATTTTGAGTGTAATATTACACAACTATGTAATATTAGGAATGTGTTTGAGCAAAAGATTTGTAACATTGTTAATGGATACAGAAACCTAGACAAATGTAAGAAGTTAGAAATGGTATTATCGTAACAACCCAAATGCCAACCCAGGCACAGATTAGAGACAGAAGAATATATATGTACCTTTATTAAAGACATCTACAGTAAAACCAACCATCATCGACCTGGCACAGACATATATGTACCTCTCATAAGTCAATAAAGTCAATCTTGAATCTATACATCGGCTGATAGAAGGATCAACTTTGGTGGTGGAAAATGGCCCTGGAGGCCATTTCTTAAGGTACTATGACTACATACCACTACTACGACTTGAGACCCCCAGGAATAGTGCAGGTGATCGTAGTCACTGCACTACGATTGCTCTGTACGATCACCACCTATGCAATAATTACATAAGGCTTAGTAGAGCAGTCATACTGGTGCAGGCATTAGTACCCACTAATGCATGATACTGTAATTGCCTTATTTTAAGGTCTGTCACTACGATTTGAAGTACAGCAGTCGTAGTGTGTTAAGAAATGGCCTCCTGACCCAAGAGTCGGCACATAATGAATGACAATAACCTAATATCTATGGCCGCTTAAAAAAGATTATCAGCTTTGTGGATACTTTTGGAAAAAAAAGGGTTAGGGCAGGAGGCTTTTTGACTTTTATCTTATTTGGTTTTTGAACTGACGAGGGAGGGGCTTTTTATTTTTGTATACTGAATATTTTATCAAGACACTATTTCCATGCATTATCATTAATGGAACCATTACTATTATCATGTAATTGGTGAATTCACATTGTAGATGATGGAATGGGGATTAATAGGATGTTTAAATCATGTTTCTATTCACAATATACTAGATGATATATGCATATTCTTTTGTTTTGGAAGGAATCTTTTTCAGTGGATGCAGTGTTTAAAAAAAGATCTTTTACGGTCATAAGGAGTAAAAAGCAATAATGTGGCCCCTTTTAACTGATGCGGGCAATATCCACAAAGCTGGTAACCTTTTTGAGTGGCATATGGCATTGTTTTCTTTCGCAGGTTCCTAAACTATCTCAGAAAAATGTAAACTGGGTGTGAATTTCTATGAGTTTCCTCGATAAACCAGAAAGACACCTTACCTTTTACTTTGGCCTAATCATGTCTGAAACATATAACAATATTACTTCCTTGTCATCGAGCACAACCTGATTATCAATCAGACCATGAAAGTTTTTATTTTGATGAGATGATTCTCGGTTGAGTTTAGAGGGTTTTTTGCTCGTCTTTTCTTGAACATGCACCAATCTATCCAGTGGTCAAGACGTGAGGTGCCAGAAAAGTGGCATATGAGTAGGTAACTTTTCAGGAATTTAGCAATCCTTGGGGTTATAGCATGGGCCCAGACATTTAAAAAAATGATGATCCGCTTTATTAATACACCAGGTGGATACTTGTATATCAGGATAGGAAATGCTTCTTTGTTGTGTGTTATTGGAACTTCTCAGGTACATGCCACTACATGTGAATTCTGCTGTAACATTGTAAGGGTAAGAAGAGGACCGAGGGGGGCCTGCAACCATGGGCGTGGACTAGCTGATTTAATACCAGAGTCTGTGTAGGTGTTATCCGTATGCTATAGTAAGGGTGAGAAAGTAAAGGAACGGTGCTGCCCTCTGCCAGCTCTATTTGCTATCTATAGACCTTGATTATGGAGGTGAGAGGGTACTTTGGCAAAGTACCCCCTCACCTCTATAATCAAGGTCCCACATTCAAGGGGTTCAAGGGGATTGCAGCTGAATATGGTATCAATATCAACAATTATCCATATTTTTTTCATATTCCAATGAAGATTTTGCTTTTCAAAAGTATCCCTCGTTGCTTTTTTATCACTCAGAGAAGAGGAACGATTTAGTTTTTGAGTGGCCTAAGGACTCTCGAAGTAATTATATCTGCCAAGTGTAATCATGGAAATGGGGCAGAGTGACATTGGTACACTGTGAAAATAACTGTTGCTTCTACCAGCGATCCTTGTGACCCTGAACAGTGAACCATTGTAATCATTAAGCAGGGAGTCACTGTAGTTATTATGATAAGCCCCATTTGGCCGTATGGTGGTACAATGAATCTCTGTGGAAATAATGGATCTCTGGCAACTTTGGGACGAGGAATCTTTCGTTATTTTGACGATATATTTTTTTAAGTGTAGGTATGGGATTTCCCCTCTTCCTGCTCTACAAAGATCAACTTTTTTTAACCTTTGGAAAAGGTTTGGATTAAAATGTTTGTAACAAAACATTTCTGTTAGGCTGGAAAAAAAAGTTTCTAATGTTTGTTAGAAATACGTTTTGAACACTGTTTTTAAACGTTCGTTTCGAATGTTTGTAAACATAAGTAACACTATTTTCAAATTAAACTGACGTTTTCTTAACCTGAATAAAAGCATATTATATTTTTTATATAACATAAGAAAAAGCGTTTTTGATGTTTTTAGACATTTGAAACGTCGAGTGGGGTAATAAGTACAGCAATGTGTAGTCTATCCTTCGTCATTCATTTTGATCTCTGTCAAATCATCGTCGAGTTAATAGCTCAAGTGCAGGGGCCTCTGATAAGTGCGGGTCTTGATTTAGCATATTGATAGGGCACTTTTAACACTTACAAAATCTCTTCAAAAGACTTTTTGCTGTATAAAAGCACACAGGCTAGCAGATATTTACGACTTGATAGAAAGTTAGGTACCCTACCTTAAATTACATCTTATTTATGTAAAGCTGATAAGTTTTCACTTAAGAATGATGTAAATTGCAAGATTTGCACTGGGCCAAAAGAAATAAAGTTGCGTTCCCGGTTACATGCCTTTTTAAACTTTTTTTTATTTTGTATAGAAATGTATGGGCAGACAAGTTAGACCCTATGATTTTACAGTAGAAATATGAAAAACATTAGAAATGTGAAGCACATGTAAAAGATATGAATGACTATTATGAATTGTATACCAAAAGATGAGGACCTATATACTCCATGAAAATCTGATGAAAAAATATGAAAATTACGAGAGAAAATGCCTACAAATTGCTAACATATCTCAAAACTTCACAAAAATAAAAAAAAATAATTCCAGGATAGGCCCTGTTTTGCTAGGGTCGGTCGGGTAACTGGAAACAAACCTTTTTTATGCCCTGGCAGGGTTCGCATAAGAAATCACTTCATGGTACATTCGGATGTTTTGTTCATTTTTCTCACATTCAAGGGTTTGTGTGCAAATGACGTCATGCAGGAGGGAGAGGGGGGGGGGGTCAAAGCCTCCTATACATTTCTACAGTAAAACCATGTCAGAGGGGGGAGGGCTCAATAATGGTAAAAAAAGAAACATGACGTCATTTGTACACAACACTTAAGTAACTCGGTATAGGAGGCTTGCGAATACTCACAGGGAAGTGTAAGGAAAATAAAATAGGATCCCCCCTTATGGAATATTCACAACATGCCCTCACTGAAAAAGGTCTTCCTGACAAAGTGACATGTATACCCATGTCAACTTGATTTGACACAGAGAGCACACGTCATTGGGACATGTGCACATATGTCCCCATGACAACTGAAGCACACAGTAATCCTCATATGATTTGACATGCCTAAAAATGCCACGTCATCTGTGAGTTGACTAGGGTCACGGCCATGTCAAAGGCACTTGACATGTGATTGTTTGACATACATAATTGTTCTAGAATATTCCACTAGATGGGGCAAACAACCATTTTGGTACCAGGATTAATCACTACCAAGAGGTACTACCAAAAGTTGAGACATTTGATGTATCTGTGTCATTTTGTTTTCATGAAGAATAGATCACTAAGGTCTTTAAATACTATCAATGAATGGCAATAAATTCTATTTCATTCTTAAATTTGCATTTGTTATTGAATATCAAAATAGACAGCCACAGTCCTGAATCCTTTAACTGGGGAGGATAGACACCTTGTGTGTGGGTCAGTGAAAATACCAAAAGAGTGTATGCTAACCCACAGTCTGTCGGGAGGCGTGGCGCAGTCGGTAGCGCGTCCGCTCACAGGCCGTAAGGTCGTGGGTTCGGTTCCCGGCCCGGCCGGAGCACAGTGGTGGTTCCAAACGTCGCCGTTAGGTGTCATTTGAGTTCCTCCCTGCTCTGGCTAGGCTGTGCTGGAAAGTCTCTCGGCGGTCATGGCAGACAAATGACTTAAAACAGGCCTGTCCATCTCTCACTATGCCTATGTAGTGACGGATGTTAAAGAACCATTTCCTCGGTAAATGTGTAGGGGCGTGCTTTCTATCTTCCCATAGATTCGGTCACCATCATCCCCCCTCCCCATTAGACTAGGGTCCGGGCATCAACGCCACAAGGGTAATCTAACTTCGGTGTGGATACAACCCGCGGGACCTCGCGCCCTTGAGTGTCGGCCGTAAGGAAGGCACGAGGTGAGATAAAATTCAAATCAACCCACAGTCTATAATCTCAGTATCTTCATTACATGGAGACAGATGGCATTGCCATGCATCTCCATGCCCTTGTCTTATGGACTGCATAGAGGTCCTCAGTCAAGTAGAAGTTCTGTTGATAGGAAAAAGTGCCTTAGTGTTGCAGGCCTGTGGGGCTATGATATCCCCTGCCTTCCATTATAGGCCTGCCTTGATTGAACCATTGGTACATAGCTATTGACTGCCCTTGACCCTTACATAATTGTATCAGAGTATTACCTAGCACTCAGGTGAATGGATCAGAAATATGTGACATGTCTTCATTACGCATGTCAAGTGGAGTTGACGAACCAAATATGAGAGTGTAAACCTCATTTGACATGCCTTCATACATGTCATGTGGGAGACAAATTTTGACCTGTGCAGTATGCGTCAAAGCGATCATTGTTCTTCTCTCTGTGCTGCTCACAGCAACATCCACGGGCTTCCCTAGCCCACTTAAAAGGGTCTATATCTCCTCTTTCCTATCCCCTCGGATGTGTGTGGTGTACATATGCGCGGGCACTGACACATTCCTCTGTGAAATTGTGTAATGTCGTTCTCGCCATGGATATGACCTTAGCTGTCGAAATGGCGTTAAACATCTATTACTCACTCACAGCAACATCCAATACATGCAAGCAGAATGGACGGTGGTGTGGGTAAATGTGTATTAAGTGTTCTCTCCCGCTAGTTATTCCAATATTCAACTAATTATTCAACTTTCAATATGCAGAAAAGAGTAAAGAAATGTTCATGTTCATTTTCCTTTATTTTATTATAAATTTCAATATCACAAACATAATATCACAGTCCATAGATGCATCAATCACAATTGGAAGAGATTTGATCCCACCTCTGCTTGTAAAATATGTAAATATAAAGGTATATTGACGGGTAAACTAAGCCATAAGACGAATCTCTTTGACTGTAGAAGATCCTTACATGAAATGTTCCTTGCTTCTTTACCACTCTTGCTGGCTGCTATCAGGCAAAAACCTCGTGGATATAGCAATAAGATTTAAAAAAAAAAAAGCTTTGACTTTTGACCTTAAGCACCCAGAATATATCCTTATATATTCAAAATAGACAAAAATAATATAGGCAGAAGAGATTATACCGACACTAAGGCCAAAAAATATAAAGATGTGTTTCCAGTAACATAACTTGAAAAGGTAGGGTTAATTGGTAGGTCGGATTTCTTTTCTTTTTTTTTTTTACATTTATATAGGAAATGTTAGGGCACATATCAATGGATGTATTAAATTCTTTGATTTCATTGTAAAATAAGGATGGGAAAATGACAACTGTGAAAGAGAGAGGGGAAGAACATGAAAGGATACAGGAAAAAAATCTAAAAAAGTAATGAAAAATTTCTTTAAAATATGAAAAAATGAGACAAAATTCTTCAAAATCAGAAAAAAGGTTTTTTTGCCCCTGCTTTGCTAGGGTCGGTCGGGTTACTGGAAACAAACCTCTTTTTTTTGGCCTAATGATATGTGAATAGTCTTTTGTCTTATGTACCACTGCCATATGATTAAATTTGCAGCTTCCCAGTGGGCGCAGAACATTTTCGAACGCTGATCGATGTTGTTCAACCGATGTCCTCTCACTGAAGAGCCCTCTAAGGTAAATGTGAATAATTTGAGACTGCTCCCTCTTTGAGTCTCCATCCCTCCCCGTTCTCCCTTCACCCCCCCCCTTCCTGCCCTCCCTTCATCCATCTCTCCCTCCCTCCCTACCCCTCCCTCCCCTCCTTACCACTGAGTATAAGACAGTGGAGGGGTGTGACGTCACCGTTCTTCATCTATGGCCTCTAGTTTGGCTTGTTGTTCCTGCCATTGTTGTTCAGCTGCGTCCATCTCCTGTAATATACAATACACCAATTATATATATTTATAAGTACTGCCCGGGAGGGCATTTCTCAACATGTTACGACTGCACACAGCCACTACGATTTTAAACCCTCAGACTGCAATTTAAATAGAGTGGTGAACCCCAATACCATGTGTGGCCATGGAGGTATAAGCAATCTCTATGGTGTGCCAGTCGTACCATATTGAGAAATGCTCTACAGAGGTCATTTAAGATGCTATGACTACAGGGCAATGTGACTAAATAGGCCGCCATGACCTAATTTCACCTGCAAAATACAAATGAGATCACGGCATTGACTATATCTAAATCGCAAATGTCCTCTATTTACAGTTGTATATGGGTTTGTATATCATCATGCTCCTCATGAAATGCTCCTCACATGGCTTTCACAATTATTACTCCTTACCTCAATGTGTTCCTTCATGAATGGCATTTGTAGAATATCTTGTACTGTTGGTCTTTCATCTGGGTCCTTTATCATTATGCTGAAATATCGGATTGAAGAGATATATGTACAGTATGTGTACTCTAATAGAGTTATGAAGCAACATTATTCAGGTAACAATTGCACTTAGCCTAAAGATGTGAGGTCCTTGGAGTCAAATTCTATTTCTAAAGGCTGCCACATAAAATTTAATCATTAAATCTTTCCAAAGTTCATACAAGTTTTATTTTGATGTGCTATGGTTACAGTTTCCTGTTGCTTCGTTGTTTTTGTTCTGTTGTTTCTTTTTTCAATTAGCATTAGAGTGTGTTCTCCAAAAGTAGCCATTGATATTGAGCTATAGCTTTAATCTAATAATTCGACAAAATTAGACACTCAGAAACCCACCTGCGCCACATGCTGGCTAGTTCCAGTGAGAAGTAGGTGGGGAAGTCTGGTAGAGGCTTCTCTGTTATATTCTCTACAATCTTCTCTAAGGAATCAGCCTTGAAGATCCTTTTCTGTGAACACAGCTCCCATAAAACACAGCCTATAGCCCTGTGGTTAATGATAGTGATATCCTTGATTAATGTTTTACATGTAAAACCCTATAAGGGTCACAGAATGTCTGCAGGTTCATGCATAATGTAGGAAATGATGTGCTAGTAAACACATAAGGATTTAATAGGCAATGGCATGTTGGTCTCATCCAAGCAAGACCCTCTGCAATAGATGCAATATACTAAAATATCAAGTTAGCACATGTACGTTTGAACCATGCATGCTTATGAGACTCACCTAAGGCCACACCAAAAAAAATAAGTTGGTCTACGGATTTCCCTCTCCATATTTTCGGAAATAGTAATTTTTTTCTTTGAAAAAAATCTTGTCTACGGATTTCGCTCGCTCCACTTTCTATAAGTTTTCTCTTTGTGATGTTTGGCAAAAAAAAATTTAAAATAAATTTTTTTCGCTCGCCTCACTTTTCCAGCAAGGAATCCATTGGACGTAAAAAAGTTCTTAAAAAAAAGGGAAAAAAAATTTCGCTTGCTCGCACCATTTTTTCAAAACCAAAATCCGTAGACCAACTTATTTTTTTGGTGTGGCCTAATGTATAAGGCGCACCCCCAACTCAGGCCCATAATATAACTTGTGGCTAGGGTATGATCTTTTATAAGCTTTAGCACTGCCCTATAAGGCGTATCCCCAACTTCTGTTGATCCTATGAGATGCGTCTTATAAGTTGGGTATCATACAAATACGCACCACACATCAGCCTTATGAGTAAAAGCACCGTCTTGGATCACTTCCGGGCTGTAGTACGTCATTTCCTGTGACGTCACGCGGCCCTGACTGGGCGCATGCGCACAGAGTGACGTAGGGTCTGTCTCATCATGCACCAATCTGAATACGTCAGGAATCTTGTAAAACCTGTAGGAGGAAACAGTAAGATAACCCTATGGACAACCCCATAAACACATCAGTTGAATGCAGTCATGGTGAGTTAAGAATTACATGTATATATAGCCAGGGTATCTGAAAAAAAAAGTCTTAGGCCTACCATGTAAAATGCTCGCTAGGGCACTTTTTTTAATATACAATGTATCAGAGTAGTCTCAAAACATGGGTGCTCAACATATTCAGGCTGTCACGTTTATGGAGGACGGGGCGTACTCAATCACATTTTTATGCATATAAGAATGTGCTGTGAACTTTTGGAATTCTCTCCATCTGTTAATAGCAAAAAGAAACGTGTTCCTTTAAAAAAAAACTGTTCCTCTATCAGTTTTGTCATGTTTTACCCATGTATAGGCCCCAAGGATGTCAAAATGTTACTACATGGTACCACAAAAGCCCTTGTGTGTTACTGTGTATAATTAGTTATGTTAAACACACATGTATAGAATCTCAGTTTCCCAAACCCCACAGGAGAACTGATAATAGGCCTAAGCGATTGGCATTAGCCATTTCAATATCAAACTTCATGATTATTCAATTATAGCCTATATACTGGTAGTAGAGGGTACGAACCAGTCAATGCAATGAAGGTAAATATGAACAGGAGGGCATTTCTTAATACACTACGATCGTAACTACTGATTGCACATGTATTCCTAACTTTTGCTTGTAAAATGAACTGTTGTCAAAATCATATATGAAACTTTGGCAATAAAGGCAATTTAAAAAAAAATAGGGTAAAATTGGGTAGTATCGCGCACCAAGACACGATACAACCAAAATATGCCACCCTGCATAAGGTACAGTAGACTGGGAATCGATGTTATGACGTGTACATATATGGACCTCAGTCGCGCTCACCACCCATGGGAAACTGCACTGTTTGGTCTGCCGCATGGTGAGAGATGGGGGTACTGAAGACTATGTAATTGTTTGGGTTATATCGTGGCCCTTTGGGTTATATCGCGCAATTCACGATATAACCCAAATATAATGTGTTTTGCCATAGAGCTTATACCGCGCACATGTGTTCACAGCTTTAGCTGTGATTTAGGTGTGAAAAGACAAGGGCCAGGGTGAATGCTATTACACCTGCCAGGTGAGGACTGGCCTCCTGATTTTTCTACCAGTCTTGTATCATGTCAATGGCTATCACATGACTGATTTTCTCCATCTTAGCTATGTTATAACTTTTTACTATATATCCATTATAATGTGCGCGATATAACAACTAGATATGCGCGATATAAGCTTTACTCAAGTAACCATTGTTCTCTATGGGAATCTATTAACAAAAGACATGCTAGGAATGACGAGTTTGACACCTTTATGTTGTTAATAAGCCTAGAAAATATATAGAGAACCGAGGGAAGCAAACTGCATTGAAACATGTGTAGATATAACATGGGCAACCACTGCAAAAAGAAAATTTGCAAAATCTTCAAAAACCTGGAAAATATGGCCTTGTAAGTGTAGATGCACGATACAATAAGATGCGCGATACTACCGGATTTTACCCTAATAATAGCACTAGGACTTGAGATTTCACACCGAGCAGAGGCTGCAATTGCGAGTGTGTTGAAACATCAATGCTTTTCCTATGGGAATTTCGGTACGACTTGAAGGGGACAGTTGTAGTCTGTTAAGAGATGTCCTCAAGAGCATTTATTTATATCAAATCAGGTGAGCATGCTTATGTTTTTACTTACTCTCTGCCTTGTTTTGTTTCTCCAAGTTTTATTCTGTTATTCTTCAGTAGTATATTCCTGAAAATGAAAATGCCGTTAGAACGGATCGTCATCAAGGGTGTAGCTTTAGGTAATAATAGTATGAAAGTGGAAGGTCGGATTTTAACAGGCATCTAAGTACCTTAGTCAAATGTAGATCTAGTTGCAGAGCATTTGTCTAGTTACAGCTTGGGTTGTAGGCGTACTTTAATATGCTCTAGGTATAAAGGTACAACATCCAGGGATCTTACCCTAATACGTTATAAAACAGAGATTAAAAATCTTGTTTTCTTACCCGGTTGATATGAGGCCATGTACCATGTTACTGAAAAGGAATGTTATGGAGTGAAATATGGTTTCTACCCCAGTGAACACAGACTTGTGTGTGAACGTAAATGAACATAGCCCCTCGGTGGTAATGACGTGCATGTTCTACATAGAAGCATATAAACATGTTATAATGACCTGAATACGTTCCAGAGCGCTTAGAACAATTTGACATGATTTCATGTGCAAGGAAATATTTGAAGAAAAGCAAACTCTGGATATATCTAAGACGTTAACGTTATAGAACATAAATTTACATGTGCTTTGGACCTATATACCTTCTCTAATTTCAATAAGAGAAGCGCCATTTTCAAATGCAAGCAATTGAAGTAATTGAAGATTGAAGTAAAAAGTTCTGGGTTTTGATTTCCATGTGATAAGATGCCTTAGGGAGTGGTCATTATTTATCAACAGGGGGGTGGTGGGTTTGAGGGGGCACGTAAAAAAATTAGACCCCCTCCTTGAGGGTGCAAAAAATGTTGACCCCTCTTGAGAAGGGTGTAAAAAATTTACCCTCTTTTTAGCAAAAAAAAAGTCTGCCCGCTATTATAGATCAAAGAGGCGCGGGAAAATTCTCCACGCCTTCTCAGGGGGCGCCAATATTTTGACTTCCACACACCCCCTCCCGTTGGGAAATATTGACCACTCCCTTAACATATCGTGAATTTGACATTTATATATATATATATATATATATATATATATATATATATATATATATATATATATATATATAAATGCTGATATATTATATCAGCATTATAAACGTTTCGAAATAGACCGTGGGTAAAACTAGAGAAATTAAATGTGCCATTTACTTTTTCTGTAGATGTTCAGTGGTTCTCAACATCTGCACCAACCAATCCAGGATCTCTATCTCATTTAGATGCTCATCATAACGTTTAGCTCGCGACACCAGCGCCCCCAGTGTGCCACCCTGTAATGTGTAAATGATATCTATCTATCTATCTATATATGTCACACACACACACACACACATATATATATATATATATATATATATATATATATATATATATATATATATATATGTGTGTGTGTGTGTGTGTGTGTGTGTGTGTGTGTGTGTGTATATATATATACAGTCATGTTCAGTAAAATACATCTTTATCACTTTTACCATACCCATTATGCGAAAGAAAACAAAAAATAGTAGGGGCCTAACATTTGCCTTGGTAATGTTGAAAATGGCTGTAACAAGAAAATGGTAAAGACATCTTGATACGCCAAAAAGACCTCTTGGGCGTTGAAAAATGTAGGCAAAGGGGAAAAACGTTTTGAGAAATATATTTTATATTTGGACATAGTTCTTACGTTGGCCTACTTTCTAGAAACGGCAGAAATAAAAATAAGTTTTCAAACCTAGAAATCTTTTTTTTCCAATCATGTAAAAAAGACAAAACATTAAGGCAACTTAATCCCTTACTGGAGTCATGCATCAAGATAGCCAAACTGCAGACTTTATGAATTGAATCACTTACCTCACAGTACTCAGTGACGACGTACACGTCTTTATCAACGTCAAATAGGTCCTGCATCTGTATGAGACCCGGATGTGCCCACACCTCCTGGCGGGAACGCAGCTGATCCATGACGCCCTCTACTGACGCCATAGGGAAACTGCCCAGCTTCAACTTTCGGATCACGCGCCTATAGATACAAAACAGGGGATCAGGGTGTGTAGTGTGTAATTATTAGAGATATAATCTTAAAAAATGCACATAGAGTGACATGCAGCGATCACTAGAGTTACACATTAATTACATTGTGTTACTTAACCCGCTTAATTTGAATAAAGTTATAATTTTGATATTACATTGCATTATGGGAATGAATAAATGAAGAAAATGTATTTCTGGTACGCTACAATAGTCAGAGCTTTCTACCCGGCGTGCATCCCTATCCCAGCATGGCGTTCATTCCATTAATTACCTGATCCTCTATCTGCCTTTTCGCTTTCCTGTCTGCGCAATCCATCCTCCCTATCTAGGTCTCTCTCTCTCTCTCTCTCTCTCTCTCCCTCTCTCTCTCTCTCTCTCTCTCTCTCTCTCTCTCTCTCTCTCTCTATCTCTCTCTCTGTGTGGGGACTGGGGGAGGATGGGTCCTTTTGCTACCTTGCCCCTCACATGTTGTCTTATGATATTTTTTGATGATATGACTCACCTGGAATGTGGGGTTGCCCCTTCCAACCATTTCCCATGATATGGAAGCATTATTCTAGTTATAACTATACATACACTCTAAAAAATGTGTTTTGTTTTTAAACACTTTTACCTTTCTTGTGACACTTTGTTAAACACTGGGCAAAACACAAAACACTTTTTCAAAAAGTGTTTAAAAATTCAAAAGTGTTTTGATTAAAATGTGTTTTAGATGATAAAGTGTTTAAATGATTTTGAGAATAAAGTATTTAGGTTCAGAAAGTGTTTAAAATGAGCTTTAGGTAAATTTATGCCCTTACTATTATTTCATTTTCCTTATAAACCCATGGTCCCAGTTATAGGATTAAAGAGTCCTTCCTACTGCATATTGCTGTGTCTCTGCAGGTACAGAATATTGAATTTATGTTGATAGCAAGTTGATGATGGTTGATCATCCAGTTATCAACATTGATTCTGTGCTAACCAGGCTTGGCCTACAGTCAAGATGACTTCAAACACACTGATGCACAGTTAGTCAGTGGGTTGCTGCTTGAATTTTATCTCACCTCGTGCCTTCCTTACGGCCGACACTCAAGGGTGAGAGGTCCCGCGGGTTGTATCCACACCGAAGTGAGATTACCCTTGTGGCGTTGTGCCCGGACCCTAGTCTAATGGGGAGGGGGGATGATGGTGACCGCATCTATGGGAAGATAGAAAGCACGCCCCTACACTTTTACCGAGGCAATGGTTCTTTAACATCCGTCACTACATAGGCATAGTGAGAGATGGACAGGCCTGTTTTAAGTCATTTGTCTGCCATGACCGCCGAGAGACTTTCCAGCACAGCCTAGCCAGAGCAGGGAGGAACTCAACCGACACCTTACGGCGACGTTTGGAACCACCACTGTGCCCCGGCCGGGCCGGGAACCGAACCCACGACCTTACGGCCTGTGAGCGGACGCGCTACCGACTGCGCCACGCCTCCCGGCTAGTCAGTGGGTTTAGGACTGGGATGTATGTATTAATCCTGAATGTTACAAAATGGGTGTTTATCATGGGTTACATTGGAATCAATGTATTGAGAAGGTAATTTCTAGATATTTCTTTTACAAATCCATTCTAAGATAAAGTGTCAATGTTATGTTCTATCAGGATGCTGTCTATCATTATCATTTATACTTAAATTCAGACATTTGTGTCCATATGAATGTTACAATAGTACCATCATAGGTGGCCCCTGCCACCTGGTGAGTTGGATTGGAACACTTTATAAACCTAAACACTTTTGCACGAAAAGTGTAAAGTGTTTTAGGAAAAGTGTTTAGATGATGAAAATGTGTTTTACCAAAATGTGTTTTGGTAAAATGTGTTCTACTTAAAACACATTTTTTAGAGTGTAATTAAGGGGTGAAAGGTGAAAATGGGTCCTTATGCTGCCGACCTCCACAATGGGAATTTTGCCTCCCTTTTAAGTGCTTTTCTCAGGAAATATCTTTTTGATATTTTTCTGCCCCCAAAATTTGAGTAAAAATTCTAACACATTGCCCTGACATATCAAACCAACTGAAACAGGAGCATGCATTTTTGTTCACATACTTCTGATCATAGTATAGTTTCCAAAACTTCAGGATAGTTACGATGGGAACTTTCCGATATATCTTATTAAAATCTAGATTAAACAACATTTTTAAGTGCCATTTTTAGGCATTATCCAGTGCCATGGGTCCTTTTGCTGCCAGAAAATACAATTTCTCATTACATTCAACAATCTTTTACCTTGTCTCATCAGATAAAATGAAAATGAAAGTAAAAAACCTTGAAGTATCTTTTCTTCTTATCTTCATAACTAAATTTGTTACACTTAGTCACCTATGTGCAAATTTATGTGGGACCCTATGTTGATCCTCACTCCCTATGTTGCATCTTTTTTTCCTAGCATTCTACATGACCCACAATCTATTAATGGCAGCCCCCACATGAGGAAAGGGTCCAGGACCATGGGGACACAGGGATAGGGTCCAGGAACATGGGGAAAAGGTCCAGGAACATGGGGAAAGGGTCCAGGAACATGGGGAAAGGGTCCAGAAACACGAGGAAAGGGTACAGGAACACGGCAAAAAGCAGGTCCAAGCCTCTACCCCTTCTATTCCCGTCATTACAAGGCCAAGAACACATATTGGAAGGGGAGGATCCACATAAAGACCCATATATAGGGAGGAAGGATCCATATAAGGACCCATGCATTGAGGCAGATTCACATAAGGACCCATGTATGGGGAGGGAGGATCCACATGTCTGTCTGTCTGTCTGTCTGTCTGTCTGTCTCTGTCTCTCTCTCTGGGGACTGGGGGAGGATGGGTCCTTTTGCTACCTTGCCCCTCACATGTTGTCTTATGATATTTTTTGATGATATGACTCACCTGGAAGTCGGGGTTGCCCCTTCCAACCATTTTCCCATATGGAAGCATTATTCTAGTTATAACTATACATAATTAAGGGATGAAAGGTGAAAATCGGTCCTTATGCTGCCGACCTCCACAATAGGAATTTCGCCTCCCTTTTAAGTGCTTTTCTCAGGTATATCAAAGGCAAATACAATTAGTATTTATCTCCCTTTAATTTCCTGATGCTAACAGGAAATATTTTTTTGATATTTTTCTGCCCCAAAAATTTGCATTTTTGTTCACATACTTCTAATCATAGTATTGTTTGCAAAACTTCAGGATAGTTACTATGGTAACTTTCCGATATATCTTATTGAAATCTAGATTAAACAACATTTTTAAGTGCCATTTTTAGGCGTTATCCAGTGCCATGTGTCCTTTTGCTGCCAGAAAATACAATTTCTCATTACATTCAACAATCTCTTCCCTTGTCTCATCAAATGAAAATGAAAGTAAAAAACCTTGAAGCATCTTTTCTTCTTATCTTCATATCTAAGTTTGTTATACTTAGTCACCTATGTGCAAATTTATGTAGGACCCTATGTTGATCCTCACTCCCTATGTTGCATCTTTTTTTTTCCTAGCATTCTACATGACCCACAATCTATTAATGGCAGCCCCCACATGAGTAAAGGGTCCAGAACCATAGGGACACAGGGAGAGGGTCCAGGAACATGGGGAAAAGGTCCAGGAACATGGGGAAAGGGTCCAGGAACACGAAAAAAGGGTCCAGGAACACGGGGAAAGCAGGTCCAAGCCTCTACTCCTTCTATTCCCGTCATTACAAGGCCAAGAACACATATTAGAAGGGAAGGATCCACATTAAGACCCATATATAGGGAGGAAGAATCCATATAAGGACCCATGCATTGAGGCAGATTCACATAAGGACCCATACATGGGGAGTGAGGATCCACACAAGGACCCATGCATTGAGGGAGGATCAACTTAAAGACCTATATATATATGGGGAGGGAGGATCCACATAAGGACCCATGCATTGAGGGGGATCAACATTTAAGATTCCATATATGGGGAGGGATGATCCACATAAGGACTCATGCATTCTGAACCCTTAAAAACCATCCCCACCCCCTCCTATGTGTTCTGAAAAATCCTCCCTCAACTACCAAAACCTCCCTCCCCGCCGTGACCAGGTAGCCAAAGGACCCAATTTTGAGAGAGAAAAGCTGCATCAACATAAGGACCAACTCCGTCAACATAAGGACCCATCTTGGTAGCATAAGGACCCAGGGTCCTTAGGGTCCTTATTTTGTCAACATAGGGACCCACTCTGTCAACATAAGGACCCATGTGGATCCTTTCGTCCCCCAAAATGGGTCCTTATGTGTAACACACGTCCCTCGCTCTCTACTGTGTCTATCTATATATTTCTCTCTCTTTCTTGCTCTTTCTTTCTTTGGCCAGATATGCAGTCCCACCAAGTAGTCGTATAAACTTGTACTTGGAGATGGACCCAGGGTCCTTAGGGTCCTTATGTTGTCAACATAGGGACCCACTCTGTCAACATTAGGACCCATGTGGATCCTTTCGTCCCCCTAAAACGGGTCCTTATGTGTAACACACGTCCCTCGCTCTCGATCTCTACTGTGTCTATCTATATATTTCTCTTTCTCGCTCTTTCTTTCTTTTTTTTCTCTTTCTTTCCTTCTTTTTTTTCTTTCTCTTCATCATATTCCAATCCCATTCCACAGAAACACCTACCAGTCCTGCCTGATGTTGGTTTCTTTGGCCAGGTATGCAGTCCCACCAAGTCGTCGTATAAACTTGTACTTGAAGATGGACCCAGGGTCCTTAGGCTCCCTATGTTGTCAAAATAGGGACCCACTCTGTCAACATAAGGACCCAGGTGGATCCTTTCGTCCCCCTAAAGCAGGTACTTATGTGTAACACCTGTCCCTCGCTCTTGATCTCTACTATGTCTATCTATATATTTCTCTCTCTTTCTTGCTCTTTCTTTCTTTCTTTCTTTCTTTTTCTCTCTTTCTTTCCTTCTTTTTTTCTTTCTCTTCATCATTTTCCCATCCCATTCCACAGAAACACCTACCAGTCCTGCCTGATGTTGGTTTCTTTGGCCAGGTATGCAGTCCCACCAAGTCGTCGTATAAACTTGTACTTGAAGATGGAGGCGGCGGTCATGGGGCGTTTAGCATTCTCCCTCTGTGCCACTGGGTCCATTGCAAACTCGTCATCATAAAGATCATCATCCGGTAACTCTAACAGCATGTCCATGGTTATAGGTATACAGGCCTGGAATTAAACATACACACATGGAGGCATCATACAGATCATCATCCAGTAACTCTATAACAGCATGTACATGGTTATAGGTATACAGGCCTGGAATTAAACATACACACATGGAGGCATCAGATCATCATCCAGTAACTCTATAACAGCATGTCCATGGTTATAGGTATACAGGCCTGGAATTAAACATGCACACATGGAGGCATCAGATCATCATCCAGTAACTCTATAACAGCATGTACATGGTTATAAGTATACAGGCCTGGAATTAAACATGCACACATGGAGGCATCAGATCATCATCCAGTAACTCTATAACAGCATGTACATGGTTATAGGTATACAGGCCTGGAATTAAACATGCACACATGGAGGCATCATACAGATCATCATCCGGTAACTCTATAACAGCATGTACATGGTTATAGGTATACAGGCCTGGAATTAAACATGCACACATGGAGGCATCAGATCATCATCTGGCAGTTCAAACCATCTCTCCATGGCTTTAGGCATATTAGTGATACGCATTATTGGCCGATGAGATGACTCTTCATTCATTTTGGGAATCTGACCAGCACGTTAATGGGCAGAGCCCGGGGGGGGCACTCTCTATGTAATAGTTGTAACAATTAAGGGACCCCCGCTATCCGACAATATATACAGGCGTGGAATTAAATATGGGTCACCAACCAGCAACTAGAAATTACTTGAAAACCATCCATAAGGAACATCCTTAAATGACATCATACGGCAGGGGGGTATCCAAGCGTCCTATAGCTATACATGTCTATAGTAAAAGTGTGACGAAAGGGGGAGGGGGGTAAATGGTAAAAAAAGTGTGACGTCATTCATGGATGGCCCCTACGGTTTATTCAACCGTACATACTACGGTATAGCCATAGTATATAATGAAAGGAGAAAGGAAAGATGTGAGTCTACAAATTTTTATGGGGTTTGTCTAAACTGGGGGGGGGAGGGACCCGTAAATTTTCGGTGAACTATATGGCCAAGTGGCCCGAGTCATACCATCATTTCGATATACTACTCGTGCACTGGACGCGCAAAAACAGTGCAGTTTTGCAGGTAGCAGAAGTGGATAATACGCTTTCATTAGGGATATATGTGATATTGGTATACTGGTATATACCAATATCACAAAAAGGATTGAAAAATCATAAATACATGAACATTGTAGTCCCCAATCCAAATGCATGGCATGTAACAATGTAAAGTTTATAATACTAATAATACACGCTATGTAAGAATAGAGGGTTGCTAATCTGATGATCTTGGTCTGATTCCAGAACAAAGATCATTAATCATGTGTTTATGAAATCGACAATTAATGGATACCGATACGGGATACATATGCTATAGGATTTATTATAGTATACTCCCTGTGCTTGTATGCTCTGCAGGTTTGTACGTGTACGGAAGTCGTGATTGTTCTACGAGAGTGAGTGAGTGAGTAATAGATGTTTAACGCCATTTCGACAGCTAAGGTCATATTCATGGCGAGAACGACATTACACAATTTCACAGGGGAATGTGTCAGTGCCCGCGCATATGTGCACCACACACATCCCGAGGGGATAGGAAAGAGGAGAAATAGACCCTTTTAAGTGGGCTAGGGAAGCCCGTTCTACGAGAAAACTATAGCCCACATGCCACATACAGGTTGATCATAATAAAAATAAACATCTTAGAATAAATCTCCCTCACAGAGCACGTACACAGCTGACTCATATACCAAACACAGAGCTATACATGTTGCCTTACACCTTCAAATTCTAACCTGCAATATGAGTACATACAATTCTATTCCTATGTTTCAATTATTACTGGCACACATCCATGTATAGATATTATATGCACACTTAAATGTAAACACACCTTTCCTCATTCTATACCATATACCGATAAGTACATAGATTAAGCATGAGATTTATTTTCAAACTGACACATTGACACATTTTATAGATATACACAGATGTATTAAAGTTGAGTGAACCAATCTCACCTATATTATGTTTGAAATACAACAGGTGATTATCCACAGCCTACAACTAGTTAAGTACAAATATGTATATAATTATATATAGCCCGAATATCTGTACAGAATCGATAATCTATCAATAAGGTGTAAAGCAGCACCCACCAGTAGCCTCCTCTATAATTAACAATATCCTCCAGTAACACCAAGGTGTAAGATCCTGCTGTATTGTACTCCTCCTGTATTGAACTCTCTATGTAGCCTTATTCCTCCTGTACCCAAGCACTAGTCCTTAATTTAACACTCAGTGTGAGCTGTGGTCAATACCCCTGTTGTATATTTAATAGTAGAGCCTTTAGTGGTACTACAGGTCTATAGCTCCAGGTGCTGTACTTTATAGGTCTCAGAATACTCCAGGGTTGGTGTGGACTCCTCCTGAGTGCACTGACCCAGTGTTATTATTGTGGCCCCCTGGTGGCGTATTTTGGAACCTTGTTGGGTGGAATTTACCTTAGGCCTGCTGTAAACTTTAGATGATATGGTAGAACGTATCAACACAGTTATTTTGTTTTGTTTTGTTTACAAAAGCTTTTCGTGTTGTTGTTTTTTAAATGAAATGTAAAGAAGGGAGAAGATTGAAATGGATCATGATACATAAGAAAAAAATTAAGAAAAAGTTATTTCAAAATTTATTTCAAGAATATATCTATCAAGGACTAGAAAGTATACTAGAAACGAAACTGCAAAGTGGATGAGATACGCTTTTGATCACCCGAACCTACCCATCAGAAGATAGCCAACGCCATACTTTATTCTTTGTGATCAGAATAATGATATTCATTATTTTAAATGTCATTTTGTCCATTGATATTGGTCAGATTTGATCATTCAACTTAAGTGATGATTTAAAACTTCAACAAGCTATATACCAATTTTGCCTTAATGGATATATAGCGTATTTCAACTCTATATTAAACTGATATGGCTTATTAGTATTGGCAGTATGTATCCCTGTATCATATGAACGCCTATGATTATATTACAGGATTTACGGTCGTGTTGATATTGTACTCCGGTTGAGGCCTCTATACACGTCCTTACATGTCGTGTGTGTTGGCAGCTTGTAATGAGTCAGACATAATCCAACCTGATCCCATATACCGCACAGTTATAGTGGCCGCTGTGGGATGTCTAAAAGGTATACATTAGTCTGGGACCTACACTATCACATAATGACAGATAGTGGCCGTTATGTGAACTAGTATTGAACTCTGAAAGTTTTTTGGTGTTGTTTTTTTTATATATAAATCTTTCGTTCATTTACATGGTATTCGTCAGATTTATAACCAAATTACTATCTACCCATTACAGATTCTGTGCTGTAATATGAATAAATTAATTTACAAGTGACCTTAGCCCAAAATGGTCATTGATAATATATTATTACATTGCCAAAGAAAATACAACTTAGTTACTGAATGATTCTCTAGGTACATAGGCTCTGTCTTTCCTGCGTCCCTGAAATATGCCTAACAATGGCTTCTCAGGGGTGTAGGAAAAGGGGGGCCAGGGGGGCCTGGGCCCCCCAATCATTAAGGAGGTGGGGCCTGAGTATGTCTGGGCCCCCCCAAAATTTGCCAAGAATTCATAATGAATTGAACAAGAGCTAAGATTTTGCACCTCAAATAAGATTGATACAGTAATGATAATAGGGAAAATGGGGGCCTGGGCCTCAAATCAGATCTAAAATTCATCAAAAATTACTTTTCTATATAAATTTTAAATAGCTATGTGTAGGCGCTATTGCGCTTGAGCCGAGAATTCAAGGTGGTCGAGGTGGGGCACCCCCAATGAAGATTTGCTTCCTACGCCTCTGCTTCTAAGTAATGTTGTACATGAAATGATGATGATGAGTGGCAAAGAAGAACGGAGCTAGAAGCTGAACTTAAGATAAGCATGGTTCACATGATAAGGGGGGAGTAGTATTATCAGTTATTAGTCTGCTGGCGGTGGCAGTAACCTATGGGTTTTTATTTTGTTTTAGAAACTTTCCACTGACTTTGCGTACTGCAGGTCTGTGGTCAGCGAGTCCCAGAGTTTGAAACCTCTGTAAGTAGGGTTTTTCTTATACTTTTGCTTTTTTCTGCGATACCGTGCAAATTTTCGCATACGATCGCCCCGGGTCTGATTTCAGGTGCACAGCGTATGTCTAGCCTGTTTCCAAGTTTAAACATGAAACTGGCTGCTTGCTTAGCTCTTCTTTCCTCTAGCCTCTCTACTCCACATCTTTCATGTAGTTGGGCCATCCTGAATTCAATGTTATATTGCTTTGATCAGATATGCAAAGCCCTATTCTGCAGCACTTGGAGTTGATCCCTCCGTGTTTTCTTTGCTCCATCTACCATGAAAGCACAATAATCCAAGAAAGGTAGAATTGTTTACTTGTACACAAGCAGTGCAGTGCTTTCCATCATAAAGGACCTTAGCTTGTGCAGCTCTGACCTTGTGTTCTGTGTCCTTCAAGAAGGTATCTAATTCCAAATGACTGTCCATAGTGACCCCTAGGTATTTATATTCATCCGGCTTTTTATCCAGATTTTGTGGTGTTTGGCATCATTTACTGGGCCTTTTTCACCATACCAGACAGTCTGTGTCTTTTTGGCGTTGATAGTCATGCCATTTTTGCTGCACCATTCAACTAATCTATCTACATCTTGCAATAGCCTGTGTGCTGTTTGAGGCAACGTGTGCGAGACTGTTAGGACTATGTCGCCTGCGTACATAGTTGTATCGGCTGATCTGGGTGCTTCTGCCATGTCATTAATAAAAAGTATGAAAAGTAGGGGCCCTAGTATGGAGCCCTGGGGGACACCAAATGGACATCTTTTTCTTCCTTCCCACGTAACAAAAATATTACCCCCCAAAATGTCAAATTCAGAATTGTTTACTGGGGTGTTCCTTTTGTCAGCAGCAAACCTGCCCAGGGGAAACACCACCAAACCCAACCTGAACGACAAGTCCAAAACTCAACCAAACCAGGGGAAGCCCAAGACCAAACTGTCACCCAAATCAGAGGCAACTCTGGAGAAGGTGAGGGAGAAGATAGAAGAAAAGACCATGACTCCACGCACCTCAACTTTAATCCCAATCCCAGATCAGGACCCTTGCAGTCGCAAACGCACAAATCCAACACCTGTGAGCACTACAACCAAACGGCCCACTAAAAAATTCAAACTCTCATCAGCTGCTCCCAAAAAGGAAATTAAATCCAAGGAATTTATTGACACTAGTTCTGACAGTGACAGTGACATCGAAACTATCACCAAAGAACCCATAAACTCTGGCAACACTACAGATATGCCTACCAGCACCAACACCAAAGCAACTACACCTCCGACACAAGCCAAAATACCTGACATGCCAACTATCTCTGATTCCCAGATCGAATTGGATCTAGCCATGAGTGAAGACGAAGATGACGAACCTGAAAAACCTCTGGACGCCTCACCCCATGAGAAACGCACACCCAGCCCAACTCCATCTACCACCTCAACTTCCTCAACCATAAGCTCTAATTCCACAAAGTGTAATGGTATCAAGTCTGAAGTGCATGTCATTGATCATGCACCCATAGAAAAATACGACCCAGTACCATCTTCAAGCAAGTCCAGCCTAAGCCAGATCAAGTACACCCCAACTCCAATCCAAAACCCACATCGCCAAACAACTGAAAGGATGATACCTCTCTCTGATATTCTATATGGGATTTATCAATTCACCCAAAATGTAGATCAGGCCACCGGCAGAGATTTCTATAGATATTTAACACGCAACAACTTATTGACACGGAAAAATTGAACTCTCATGCTTGCATGATAATTTTTTATTAGGCCCAATACCGGTACTATCTGTGACATAATATTTATTCAAATCCATTGTTATTAAAATTATTCATTGTTATGTAAGTTACCTATTGCTATCATCACGGCATAATGTATAAAAAATTTATATAGTTCCAATAATCGCCACCAGGAGGACCAAGTATCACTTACACCGGAAGCCTTCATGCACGCGTGGGACGTGACTCAGGGATCGGGTTCGTGACGTCGCCATGTTTACGAGGCGGCGTGCGGAGTTTCATACGAACGTTCAGCCAAGAAAATCCTCTCTGCGCACATTTTAATACAATAATTTCTTTCGAATATATGGTTAATATCAATACACAAGAGTCTGGTGGTGCTGGCTGTAGGTGAGTTTTATGTGTTACTCTTACAATTCGTTGTTAATCCATTGGTTTACTTTGTGGAGCACTGTCAATTTTACAAAACTATCGTGAATCCTTTTAAGATTACCCTCAGAAGTGCCTTTAAACCACAAAATATTTCAAAGGCAATATGCCAGTACCTTTTCTAAGGCAATAAGCTATTTTTCTATGTACCTGGGTTGCAAAGGCTTTTTCATTTGATGCTCAAAATTGGAGTGACAACTAAGAAATTCTCAAATCCCCTATTATCGCCCACCATGTTTTTCTCAGTTTCCATAGCAACCATGAATACTCAAATTGCTCATTTCTGATATATTAAATGGCAATTTTCCCTGAATTGTTTGATGTATAGCACAAGTCTGAGTACCTTTCAGATCAAAATGAGCAGCAATTTTACTGTTGCACAGAATATGCTTTAATTCACCCTATCTTTCCTAGAGGAGCCAGATTTTTTATGTTACCATGGTTACCATTATCAAATTTGCCCCAAATAATAGCTGACACTCACATGCGAATTTCTATCTATAGCAAAGCAAGGTTTGACTAAATTGGACTAGTCCTACTGACCATTGAAATGACAAGGGGTGCCTAAATTCTGTTATATTGGGGAGGGGGGTAGCCACTTTTTGTATCTCTACTCTACTCCCGTTCCCCTCCCGTAGGAAGGGGAGGGCAAAAATTTACAGCTCTGGGGTCAGAAAATGAGGTAAACGGAGGGGGGGGCTAAAATTTACAGCTCTGGGGTCAGAAAATGAGGCAAACTGAGGGGGGGGCTAAAATTTACAGCTCTGGGGTCAGACAATGAGGGAAATGTAGGGGAAATAGTCCTCGTGAGAACCCCAATTCGGCGCTGTTTGCACTGCGGACATCCATGACGTTCTCTGATTGGTCAACGTCTCCCGTACTGCAACTTTACTTCCGGTGCCACTTCCGAATGTCAGTTCAGCTAAAATTTACAGCTCTGGGGTCAGACAATGAGGCAAATGGAGGGGGGGGGGGACTAAAACTTACAGCTCTGGGGTCAGACTTATGGTGACTAAGTATTGATATTAAAAAGATTAACATTCGGAAGTGGCACCGGAAGTAAAGTTGCAGTACAGGAGGCGTCAACCAATGAAAACAAGGCTACGCTCGCTCGCAGCGCGTTGGTGTTCTCTTGTTGAATATTTCTCTGGTGTAAAGATCAACTCTGATTAGTTTGAGCCTCTTGTTTCTTCACTCGCGGGTCTGGGCCGATACGCACTCAGCCTATCGAGACCTGGACATTTTACTGTACAAACAAAGGATGCTAGTATGGCACCAAGGTGTGAGAAGCTGGGTGGCTGACGTGCTAATTCACCAGATCAAAGTTAATGCACTATGTTCTGCTCTTATTTCCACAGGTGATGTCGGTGCTGCTGCAGTGTCATTGAATCCCTCCTTTAATCAGCTCCTTTGAGGACAGCCATACAAAAGAATCAGCCAGCTGCCAAGAAAATATGCTATTATTAAGTTTAGTATTGTCCTATAGTGCTTAATAGTCACATGTGATCTACACCCAGACCTTGGGATGTCTATAAGCAAGCAAGAGGCCTCAGAATCATGTCTGCTTGCTGCATGTCATATGTGGAAATTTACAGTACTATGACCCCAGAAGGCTGGTAAGTGATTACAAAAAGCACGTCAGTCACCAGAGAAGGTGCTTTAGGGGCCACAACAAAAAATTAGCAACTGCTTTCCAGGTCTCTACCATGTACTATAAATCCTAATATCTAGGTTCACAACCTAGGCTGGCCAAAAGGACATGTTTTTATACATGTTCATCTTTTATGTGACAGGACGAAATGGGTCAGTGTCCTGATTAGGAACTGCTCAGAAAAGAATTGATATCAAAGTATACATTAGGGAGTGATAATTTTTTTAACAACAGGGATGGCTGGTAGGTTTGCTCGCGGACGCGCGAAAAAATAATCGGCCCCCCCTCTTGATGGGTCAAAAATTTGTTGACCCCCCATCAGGGCCCGAAAATCATGCGCGAACGCGCCCTTTTAACCTATTGTAACGTCCTGGTCAAGGGGTTGAAAAAACTCTGACCCCCCTCAAACCCACCAGCCCCCCCCCCTGTTGTTAAAAAATGATCACTCCCTTACCAGCCCTGGTCTCACCAGAGTTTTTTAACCAGCATGCTCTCAGTCAGGGGTGCCTAAGGGCAGGTAAGGAGTTGAAGAAGGCAGAGTAATGCTGACAGAAGTTTTAACATGTATACAACATGATGTGTGTCGCTCACGATCAGCTTGATACATGGTAACCATTTGTCGGCTGCTCTCCAGATATAATGAACAGACTCAGCGCCTGGTCACTCCTTCCTACACAGCTGCCCAGTGTATGTGTTTGACTATATATGTAGCACAGGTAACACTACGATATAGAGTCATGTCAACTTATACCTGAGAAATATACATGTTCCATAAAATCTTCAGCAAGTGTATTCTACCATTAAAGAGTGTGTGATACTTTTATGCTTTCAGAAAACAAAACAAAAACCCTGAAGATGTCCAGAGAGCATCCATGAAGCCTCAGCGTTGTCCATTCCTGAGACCTCCTTGCAAACCGGCTGTGTACTTGTAAATCTTCCTAATGACCTCAACAGCGCAATCCAGGATCTGCTATGACCTATACAACAAAGTGGACCATATGAGTTGTATACAGTGCGTTTCTGGGCTCTCTATTTTGTCAAGAGTGCATGGGAGGGAGGCTGACTGGGAGGGGACCCGGAGGCTGCGGGAGGGGTCTGAAAATTTTACGCCCCCCTCAAACCCACCACCCCCCCCCCTGTTGATAAATAGGGAGTGGTCATTATTTATCAACAGGGGGGTGGGTGGTGGGTTTGAGGGGGGTCTAAAAAAGTTTTGACCCCTCTTGAGGGGGGGCTAAAAATTCACCCTCTTTTTAGCAAAAAGCCTGCGCACTACTAAAGATCAAAGGGGGGCGCGAAAACTCTCCGCCCCTCTGGCGTGGGGGGGGGCACAACGAGGGGGGGCGTAAAAAAGTTTTCGTGGGTATGTGCGATTACACCCACCCCCCCCCCCCCCCCCGTTGATAAAAAATGACCACTCCCTTACTTTAATGACCACTCCCTTACTTTAATCTGAGGTGAAAAAATAGATAGGAGGGTCGTGATAAAATCCTGGAGGGGGGGGCACTGGCTGGTGGGTTTGTGAGGGGGGTCGGAATTTTTCGTGCGTGACACACTTATCTCAAAAATAGTGGATCTTGTACCCAGTCGTTCCTATATAAACCCTATGTAGATCCCGAGCAGTGCCCTCGCCCATCGTATAAGAGCTCGAAAAAAGTTGCGCCCAGCAGACGAGCTCTGTGCCCAGGACCTTTTCTTTCGATACTCAATATTACATATTTAGCTGAATGGCACACATATAGTTTATGATAAACAAAAAGATTTAATTCCATCCCATCTCTAGGGAAACAAGTTTCAGAGACTACTACACCCAGATAATCTCAGCAGCGTTGCATTGTGCTGATGTCTTAAGTAGCTTTTGGACAGCTGTGCCCATTGGGCACAACTTGAAAAATATTTTGTGCCCAGTGGATTTTTTCTGAGTCACGGGCATTGGGCACAGGGATTTGTCGAGCCCTGATATATAATAATGTGAATTTGCTCAAAACATTAGCCGGGCACACTTATCTCAAAAATAGTGGAGGTTTATTGAGAAATCCTGCACCAATTTCAAGTTTGGATTTTGTACCCAGTTGTTCCTATATAAGTCCTATGTAGATCCCAGGCGGCGCAGCAAGCACTTGCGCGCCCCCTATATATCATGCTATATATGCGGCCGCACCGGGCTGTGTGTTTCAGTCTCAGAGCAGCCAGCACAGGGGTCACATCACCCAAATAGGTCAAGATGGCCAGTGTTGTCTAATGATATGTCTATGGCAGTCACCCCATTTCTCCAGTAGTATTTCTACTATTAAACCTGGAGCACTTTTGAGCACTCTTCGTGAATTGAATGCATAATGTCTTACACTATTGATATGTAGAAATGGTTCCTACAGGGACTATAAAATAAATGTGTAAAATCTATCTTGAATTGGCTAATTATCAAATTTTGGCCAGCCAACTGTCAAATGACATCCTCATCAATATTGAACTATCCTCACACTGACAGGTATAAAAAACATATCAAACATACACAGACAACAGTGGCCAACATGACTACAATCATCTGTTCTTTGGATTACCCTTTATTTGGCTGTACTATGCTTAAGAGATGCAGACTCAGAAGTATCTGTTCCCGCATGGGCGCCGTATTTACCAGGAGAGCCCAGTGCTTAGGCGCCACCTTGTAGCAGACTAGAGAATGACCATGTCTGACAGAGTTAGAAGGCAAGGAAATGGTCAAAGTATGACACAGTGGAGACATCATGTGAGTGGCATGGGAACTAAGCAAACATGAAATGTACCAGAAATGACTTCACTGAGCTCATATTAGTGGTAATTGAAATATCTTTCTCACTCTCTAGGAATGGTGCTCCAATGTTCTCTACTGCACCCCCTCATACATTAGACATTGAAATAATTTTCACAAAAATTAGATTTAATGGATCTCAACTCAATTATTTTCATGAAGTGCTCAAAGTTGACCTTTAGAACAGCCCATTATCAACTGAAACAGGATGGATTTGTCCATACTGATACATTGAAATGCAGCTAACCTGGACCCATTACATAGAGTGAAGTATATTTGATGTAAATGTATCATAAGATATTTGACACATGTGTTAATATAGCAGAATTGAAGTATCTCCTCAGGCATACTGAGCTATACACACAAACATGAATGTTACAGTAGCGATGACAGCCAAAAATCAGGACCTCAACGGAACTCCACAATCTATATATCAAATGAAAGGACTGAATATGTGCATACAAAGACTTTTTGAATCAAGTTAGTATTCCTAATAGAAACATTTTTGAGGAAAGCTAAAAAGATAGAAAATGAATTTCTTTCTGTTGAATGATGCTTTTAGATGTTTAAAAATCGCCAAAAATCGCTAAAATCAATTCTTATAACACCAAATCATTCTTAATAAAAAGGAGAATTGCTCTGTATATTCATCCTGCTTGGCAAAAAATAAGACTTCTTCATGTGACTCAAATAGGGTGGTCTGACAGAAGCACCAAAATGACTCAAATGTTCACTCTCTGAAGTGGTAAAAAAAATATGAAATGCAGTAAAATAGTGTACCAGTGAGTTAGAGTTATATTTTTCCTTTAATTTGGTGTAAATTTTGTGCAATTCTGTCCAACAGAACCCTCAGAATCGAATTTGCAGTACCAGGTGTTTAGCACTGTGACAGATATAGGGAGTGTTGAGCTGTGGTTGGCTGTCATAGCTACATAGAGGGTGTACTGCTGCTACGCCGTCTGTGTAGATCCCGAGCAGTGCCCTCGCCCATCGTATGACATGTCACAAAAACAGCCATAATGGACAGTTTAGAGTATAAATTACAAAACCCATACAATGATTTACATCATTTCTTCGAAAATCCGTCAACAAACTAGATCAACATACATGCCAACATACATGCCAACACTCCCGGATTGGCCGGGAGACTCCCGGATTTTTACAATTTTTTATGGTTTCTCCCGGATTGAATTTCTCCCCTTAAATCTCCCGGATTTTTATCCCGGATTTTTACACTTCTCCCGGATTTTGAGAGGTTAATGCGTTTTTAACATGTAAAATCTCCCGGATTTTTATGTGCTTTGGCCTTTGAAGCCGAGAAAAACATTGAAAGGGTACCAAAATACTTGATTTTATATCTAAATTTTGCCCACTAAGGGCAGTAAAACGCCAGACACTGCTCATTTAGGAAAAGTTATTACAAATGTCTGAAGGACTCCCGGTTTTGTCCCCCGAAATGTTGGCATACTAGATACATTATTGACTTTTATTTCTAGGCCTATTTAAACCCTAAATACCCAGTACTAGAAGAAAACACTTTGACATCAATACTGCCAAAGTAGTCGGGGGATGTTCTGGTTAGGCAGAGAGTGTTGGGTGGATGTTCGGATTAGGCGGGGAGTGTTGGGTGGATTTTCGGGTTAGGTGGAGAGTGTCGGGTGGATGTTCGGGTTAGGCGGAGAGTGTTTGGTGGATGTTCGGGTTAGGCGGAGAGTGTCGGGTGGATGTTCGGGTTAGGCAGGGAGTGTTTGGTGGATGTTCGGATTAGGCGGGGAGTGTTGGGTGGATGTTCGGGTTAGGCGGGGAGTGTCGGGTGGATGTTCGGGTTAGGCAGGGAGTGTTGGGTGGATGTTCGGGTTAGGCGGGGAGTGTTGGGTGGATGTTCGGATTAGGTGGGGAGTGTTGGGTGGATTTTCGGGTTAGGTGGAGAGTGTTGGGTGGATGTTCGGGTTAGGCGGGGAGTGTTGGGTGGATGTTCGGGTTAGGCGGGGAGTGTTGGGTGGGTGTTCGGGTTAGGCGGGGAACGTTGGGTGGATGTTCGGGTTAGGCGGGGAGTGTTTGGTGGATGTAGGGGTAAGATAGGATTATATCCATGCAAAATCTAAATAGAAGTACCGGTAAACACTTTGACAGCAATACTGCCAAAATCTATGGCCAGAGGAAACAAAAATGCATGTCCGCGACTTTTTGAGAGCATTCCACGTCATTTCCCCTTGATCCTATGACATTGAGACCATATTTTTTGGCATCTTCAGACAATTCCCTACAAGATACACTATTGACTTTTATTTCTAGACCTATTTAAACCCTAAATACCCAGTACTAGAAGAAAACACTTTGACATCAATACTGCCAAAGTTTACCATGGACGTGTACCTGATTACCCAGAATCCCCAGACCGGAATTCTGCCAGCGCGTGGGAGATAATACAGCATCGCGTAACCCCAATCAGCCGTATGGATCAAAACAGGGATTGGGCCGGATTGATAACCGTACGCATGGCGCTGTCGTATCCCGAAAGTCGAGCATCCCAGAAGTTGGCCGTAATTTTCAAAATAACTTTACCCATTTCATATTTCTACGGCGTAGGGACAGTATCATTAGGGTTGTTGTCCTTTCAAGTTCTATAAGAAGAGAGGGATGTTATCATGGTTTTTATGTTTTCAAAAAATTATTTATTTTCATTGATGTTTGTGGCCCATGAGCGATAATAGGCTTAAAACATGTGTTGCGCGTGCGCAGCCAACTTCTGGGATGCGCCAACTTCTGGGATACGACAGCGCCAAATATAAGTGACCTTGACCTTGCGCTCGGTACGCGACGTCACCCGACGCCTGAGTGATTCAGGGTGCCAGTGTAAGTATCACTATCCCATAATAAGATGTAACCATAGGAACGGCTGCATAGCAACCACAGGAAGTGATCTTATTAATTTCATGATCCCTAAAGGTACCTCAGTGAATCCAAAGCATGTCTAAATATCCTGATGAAGGCTCATGAATGAGTCGAAACGTTGACAACCTATATGCAACACTACATACTACTTTTTATTCAGCTTGTAACTGTTTGAAAATAAATTCCAACATCAAATTTAATTGACTGTGTCTGGTTTTATGTGTATTTTACATCTCCAGTATCTTTTTCTTGTGTTTTGACCCCTTGCTTCCTGTTTTGTAAGTAGCTGGCAACCCAGTTTATGACTCTCAGGGGCAGTTCAAGTGTTGCCAGCTTCTTAATAAGCAAGGCATGATGGATGGAGTCAAATGCCTTGCTAAAGTCTACATAGCAGGCACACATTACTAACGAGTTATCTCTGGATGTATATAGCTTCGATGCTGGTTTAAACACAGCATCTGCTGTGCCGCACCATTTTACAAAGCCATATTGCTCAGTGTTGATAAGACCCCTTTGCTCGGCTATGTTTGCAATGTGATCATGCAATGTTATACATTACTCTGACCTCTTAAAGGTAAACATTCATATAACTTATAAAAGATAATCCACCCTGATCCCATACACTGCACAATTATAGTGGCCGCTATGTGAACTCTTAAGGGTATATGTTACTCTCTGACCTCTTAAAGGTAAATATTCCTATAACTTATAAGAGATAATCCACCCTGACCCCATACACTGCACAGTTATAGTGGCCGCTATGTGAACTCTTTAAGGTATATGTTACTCTCTGACCTCTTAAAGGTAAATATTCCTATAAAACATAATCCACCCAGATCCGATATGCCAGAGTTATATATTGGACACTATATTAACTCTTAAAGGTATACACTACTCTGTGACCACTTAAATGTAAACATTCCTATAAGAGATAATCCACCCTGATTCCACATATGGTACAGCTCTAGTGGCCGCTAAGCGAAGTTTTAAAGGAAAACATTACTCTGTGACCTAGACTACCACATAGTTACAGATAGTGGCCGCCATGGGGGCTCTTAAAGGTATACATTAGGGCCTATTCAGTGACCTCTTTAAAGTAAACAGTCCTATGAGTGATGATCCACCCCGATCCCATATAAGGCACAGTTCTGCTGTGTTAACTCAATACAGGTAAATATTACTCTCTGACCTCTTAAAGGTAAACATTCCTATGAGATACGCCAAGCTCATTCCATATATGGCACAGCTGTAGTCGCCGCCTTGTGAACTCTTAAAGGTAAATGTTCCCATACGATAACCCACCCTGATCACATATATTAATTACATGCAGTTAGGGCCTATAGTGGCCTCTCAGTGGTGAATTCTTTAAGATATACATTACTCTGTGACCTAGACTATCACATACATGTAGTTACAATATGTCCTATAAGATACCCCCCCCCCCCACGCATCAGTAAAGATCCAGATATCTTTGCAGCCCATTCTGAAGCATTCGGAGTTTACCAATCAAGAGACCTACATGTATATTCATCTGAGACCCCCCCCCCCTCCAATTTTAAAGTCTCGGAATATAGGCTTCTACTTTGATGCTATCTCATGAAGGAACACTCAGTTTGGAGTAAATGACATGGACCTCTGCCTACAACCCTAAAGCTAGTGGCGCTGGGTACCGTACAAGTGTGACATAAGGCCCTGCACAAGAGCTACCTTAGAGGTGATCATTTTTTAACAACAGGGGGGGTTTACATACGGAAACGTGAAAAAAAAAATTCCGCCTCAAGGATCAAATTGTTTTTTGCCTGCCCAGAGGGATGCATGTATGTGTGGGGGTTTCCACTTAAAAAAAATTGGGCGGTTTGCATTAAAGCACAGAAGGCTCAGGGTAGGTACCATAAAACCCTCTATCAACCCGGCGGTATAGGACTCAGGGGGGACCCTGAGCCAAGTAAAATAATTTTGCCCGCCTTCAAAGGGATAACAAAAATTGCCCCCCTCCCAATCATTCAAGGGCTCGAAAAGGATTAACCCCCCCCCCCACCTTTGTTAAAAACTTATCACTTCCTTAGTCATATGGGACGATGCTGCCCTCTGGTAGAAAGCATAATCATATATAGAGAGATTAAGTAGTCCAAGTCTGTGGGCAGAGAAAGTAAAGGAAGTGCCATCGTGAGGGATGAGCTATTGTTTTACATTATATGGAATTGGTTTCCTGTAAAAGCTGTGCTCTATGCACATGGCATTTAAGTGATTCGTATTCATGTTTTAGACCAACACAATAGCTGGTTGTCCATTGGGATGGGCCTAGACCCCTAAATTCGACAGGGTGACATGGCCATTTCTTAAAATCGACATGTGACATGGAGCTTAGTGACAAGGACATGGAAAGGAAAAAGTTAGTGACAAGAGACAAGGCCTTTCCTTAAAATCAACATGTGACATGAAGCCTAGTGACAAGGACATGGGAAAATAGAAATTTAGTGACAAGTGACATGAGTAGTATATATATAGGTCTTCTTTGGATATTTCTAAAAAAAATATCCAAAGAAGACCTATATTTTTTGAATATCCAGAAAATACCTATTATTTTGGATATTAGGATTATTTTTGGAAATAGTAATCATATCATAAATTTTAAATACAAAAGAGAGGTCAAGTGGTTCTCATGTCACACGGTTCTTAGCTGAGCTTTCGGTACAGAGGAATGAACTAAGTGCACCAAGGATTGAAGGAGGATTGAAGGATTGAAGGAGGATTGAAGGATTGAAGGAGGATTGAAGGAGGATTGAAGGATTGAAGGAGGATTGAAGGAGGATTGACGGATTGTGGAACACGTTCAATTCCAGATCAGTGCTCTAAGGAACGGTGAGCGTTACTGAAACAGGAGGACCATTATGTATGGTTGCTTCTACCAACTGATGGGAGCAGACACGCTTCAACCAACAGTGGGAGCATCACCCGTTCATGCTTCAACCAACAATGGGAGCATCACCCGTTCATGCTTCAACCAACAATGGGAGCATCACCCGTTCTTAGTCGACAAGGTCGGAAGAACAGTCGAGATATTTTACGCACTGAAGCTAGCACCTGGAGCTACAGACAAGGAGGTTCGTGACATGAGGGCCGGACCTCTCCAATTAACCCCAGACATTGCGTTCCTTATATACTCCACCTCAGCAGTGAAATCATAAATGTGGTGTTACACCTTTAAGTCTATGAACAAATAGACATTCAGTTTAAGAGGATATAGATTTTTTTCATCAGTTTGAGTGATTTAGGGACAGAGTTTTTTCTCCTCTATTTTTTGATATGTTTCATTGATATCAGCAAAGAACATTTGCTGAGTTATTAGAGGAATTTACAGCGGTAGTTTAAATTGAAACGATAGATTTTTATTCAAAACGCGGATTTTTTGTCCCCCTCTACTGAGAATAATATGAACTATTTCTAGCATGATGTAGGTTATGTGGAACTAAATTATTACATGTATAATGCTCTTTTCTTTATAATTTCTTGATCAGTTTGAATGAATTATGTATAGAGCTCTTTCTTTTCATTGTTTGATATATTTTATTGATATCAATAAAGAATATTTGCTCATAGTTTACAACTGAGACGTTAGATTTCATCGTATTTAGAACGCAGAACGCATTCTCGGGTTTCCCTCTACCGAGAATAATATGAACTATCTTTGTCCTGTTCTAGGTTATGTGGAACTAAATAATTTATGTACATAGCTTTTCCCATCTTTTTGACACTAATCTGCGTGTCACATGACGAATTTAGGATAAGATCATGTCTCATGTCATTTTTCTCCATGTCCTTGACACTAGGTTCCATGTCACATGTTGTTAAATTACTATTATCCCATGTCTTTGACACTGATCTGCGTGTCACACGGCGAATTTAGGATATGATCATGTCTCTATGTCCTTTTTCTCCATGTCCTTGACACTAGGTTCCATGTCACATGTCAAATTACTATTATCCTATGTCTTTGTCACTGATCTGAGTGTCACACGGAGAATTTAGGATATGATCATGTCTCATGTCATTTTTCTCCATGTCCTTGACACTAGGTTCCATGTCACATGTCAAATTACTATTATCCCATGTCTTTGACACTGATCTGAGTGTCACACGGCGAATTTAGGATATGATCATGTCTCATGTCACTAGGTTCCATGTCACATGTCAAATTACTATTATCCCATGTCTTTGTCACTGATCTGAGTGTCACACGGCGAATTTAGGATATGATCATGTCTCATGTCCTTTTTCTCCATGTCCTTGACACTAGGTTCCATGTCACATGTCAAATTACTATTATCCCATGTCTTTGTCACTGATCTGAGTGTCACATGGCGAATTTAGGATATGATCATGTCTCATGTCATTTTTCTCCATGTCCTTGACACTAGGTTCCATGTCACATGTCAAATTACTATTATCCCATGTCTTTGACACTGATCTGAGTGTCACACGGCGAATTTAGGATATGATCATGTCTCATGTCATTTTTCTCCATGTCCTTGACACTAGGTTCCATGTCACATGTCAAATTACTATTATCCCATGTCTTTGTCACTGATCTAAGTGTCAGTTAGCGAATTTAGGATATGATCATGTCTCATGTCATTTTTCTCCATGACCTTGACACTAGGTTCCATGTCACTTGTCAAATTACTATTATCCCATGTCTTTGTCACTGATCTGAGTGTCACATGGCGAATTTAGGATATGATCATGTTTTATGTCACTAGGATCCATGTCACATGTCAAATTACTATTATCCCATGTCTTTGACACTGATCTGAGTGTCACATGACGAATTTAGGATATGATCATGTCTCATGTCATTTTTCTCCATGACCTTGACACTAGGTTCCATGTCACATGTCAAATTACTATTATCCCATGTCTTTGTCACTGATCTGAGTGTCACACGGCGAATTTAGGATATGATCATGTCTCATGTCATTTTTCTCCATGTCCTTGACACTAGGTTCCATGTCACATGTCAAATTACTATTATCCCATGTCTTTGACACTGATCTGAGTGTCAGTTAGCGAATTTAGGATATGATCATGTCTCATGTCATTTTTCTCCATGACCTTGACACTAGGTTCCATGTCACTTGTCAAATTACTATTATCCCATGTCTTTGTCACTGATCTGAGTGTCACATGGCGAATTTAGGATATGATCATGTTTTATGTCACTAGGATCCATGTCACATGTCAAATTACTATTATCCCATGTCTTTGACACTGATCTGAGTGTCACACGACGAATTTAGGATATGATCATGTCTCATGTCATTTTTCTCCATGACCTTGACACTAGGTTCCATGTCACATGTCAAATTACTATTATCCCATGTCTTTGTCACTGATCTGAGTGTCACATGGAGAATTTAGGATATGATCATGTTTTATGTCACTAGGATCCATGTCACATGTCAAATTACTGTTATCCCATGTCTTTGACACTGATCTGAGTGTCACATGACGAATTTAGGATATGATCATGTCTCATGTCATTTTTCTCCATGACCTTGACACTAGGTTCCATGTCACATGTCAAATTACTATTATCCCATGTCTTTGTCACTGATCTGAGTGTCACATGGCGAATTTAGGATATGATCATGTTTCATGTCATTTTTCTCCATGTCCTTGTCACTAGGTTCCATGTCACATGTCAAATTACTATTATCCCATGTCTTTGTCACTGATCTGAGTGTCACATGGCGAATTTAGGATATGATCATGTCTCATGTCATTTTTCTCCATGTCCTTGACACTAGGTTCCATGTCACATGTCAAATTACTATTATCCCATGTCTTTGTCACTGATCTGAGTGTCACATGGCGAATTTAGGATATGATCATGTCTCATGTTATTTTTCTCCATGTCCTTGACACTAGGTTCCATGTCACATGTCAAATTACTATTATCCCATGTCTTTGTCACTGATCTGAGTGTCACATGGCGAATTTAGGATATGATCATGTCTCATGTCATTTTTCCATGTCCTTGTCATCAGGTTGTATGTTGTTAAATTACTGTAGTAAATTTTGTTATAACAAAGTGTGTAATTTTAGTTATAAAAGAATTTCGTTTTAACCAAATTATACAATATGAGAGCATTAGGGATCAATTACACACACCCCCCACCTTCCTTACCCTGAGTTTCGTTATGCTGTAAACTCTCAAATAGTATATAGTCCTGCCACCTGTTGATATAGTAGAGTATTATATACGGCGCTGATGAATATCATTTTATTGATAAATCGAGACTGTTTGATGACGTTTAATGAAGTATTATGTAGACCTCTCAGGATTTTTTGGGATTATACCAGTAAGTTGGATTGAAGAAGTATAATGCAGATCTCAGGAGAATGTTTTTGGATTAAATATTGGTCTGGAGAGACCAGACCTTCAAAAATTCCAAATAGAAGATCTACGAACTCTTAAGCTAATGTTAGCCTAGACTTGAGTTATATTAGTATGATACATGCATGAATTTATTTCTATATGTTCATGTACGAGTGTTATGATTATGGGTGTGCTACATTGATAAATGTTTTGAGAGATGACGTGTTATAAATAAATATTACCTAATGTTTTATTGGTATAGGCTATAGTTTATTGTATAAAAGATTTATATTGTATCGATATATTTCTTTATATAACATCATATTTTTATAGGACAGTGGTGTTCTAATACGTAGCTTTATGTAAAAAGAGAATAGTGCTGCCACCTGTTGATTTAGTATCGTATTACGTGGTTATTAACTCTTAATGAAGTAAAATGTTGACCTCATAGGATTTTTTTTGATCATATTATAACATCTCACGTATAGTTGAGTTTTGAGATGCGTCTTATACGTAAGGTATTATGGTAGACTAGCTGAGCTGGTGTTTATTCTCTGTTATAGGAAAAATCTTTTCTTAGGACAAAGCAATATATTTTTCTTCACCCTTTAAATACTGTAAATGGATTATTGTATTTCTTGCTGTAGATTATGATATTACATTGATAAAGTCTTATTTATTTTTTATTTCACTTTTTTATTTATTTTTTAAGAGAGAATATTATCATAGTATTTTTTTATGTACTGCGTATCATAATTGAAAATAAAACATTTCGTATGAATATTGAGTATGATGCACTCTTATGTTGGTTACAGACGTGTTTGTCTCCTATGTGGTAGGAAATCCTTTAAGGTTCGCTTATGTTTTGTACTTGTTGAATGTTACGATACTATCATAATTAATAAAGTGCTAGAGAGAAATTTTAATGAAATTTTATCGAAGTTTTTAATTAAACATTTTATGACAGATGGTATGTCAGCTTTTTATTTCTATTTTTGCTATTTATTTTTATTTTCCACTGTTTTCTTATGAATTGCGCATTAAACACAGTTTTATATTGCTAGTCTTAAAGGGTGAAGACTGGAAGCTTTCCCACCCTTAACCACTTTAGGTCTTATCCTATATATATTAAGATAAATGTTATTATTGTAATCATTATCTCAAGATAATTTTCTTAATTCATATATTTTTTATAAGTTTTTTAAAGTTGACGATGCTTGAAGTTAAAAAAAAGTGATTTTTGAACAGAAAAAAAAATTATGAGTCTTGTATTTAGAAGATTAAAGATGGATTTTTCACTATATTACTTCTTATAGAGCTAAAGACCCAGGGTCAAAATGTCACAACTTTCCCAGAGAATACTGCGTTCAGATAATGTCTTGAGCAAAACAAGGATATTAATCATGTCTTCCAGATAACGTTCTGAACAAAACAAGGACATAAATTATGCATCAGTACATACGTACTTAGTTCTTTAGTTTGATTATTCCAATAATTAAAAGATTTTCAATAATAGAGTAATTGTTTATTGTTTTCTCATACAGATTTCAATAGAATAGCGTATTGCATAATGAATAGTGTTCTTTTAAAAGCCACACGGAAGGCTAGTATATACCTTATAGCCAAGATACATATGTCAGGTTATATAACCGTACATGATGAAATATATGAATTTTGGTTAAGTGATTCATAATTATTAACAAGCGTAGCTATAAAATATGAATGTTTTCTTGGATAAACAGAATTACTACCTTAATCTCCAGTGTATAAAAGTCAGCGCGTATATAAGAAGCATTTATAATTTTAATGCTGTTTTTTCAGTAAATATACCCTTCAACTTGAGGAAATATTATAAGACGCAGTGGTCTTTAACATTTATCTGAGTGTCATATGACGAACTTAGGATTAGGGATGTAAGTCAGGCATGGGCAAAAATCAGGAAGCCATACATTTACTTGATATAAAAGCCATCTATTTTTCCAAAAGTCTCTCTTTACCACTTGTATAAGGAAAGTAGATGGCATTCAAAATTTTCAGAAATCAGGAAATCCTGATAAATCCTGAAGACTTACATCCCTGTAGGATAAGATCATGTCTCATGTTATTTTTCCATGTTATATGTCATTAAATTACTATTATTTCATGTCTTTGACACTAATCTAAGTGTCATATGACGAATTTAGGATATTATCATGTCTCATGTCATTTTTCCATCTCACATACAGATCTCAGGAGAATGTTTTTGGATTAAAGTGAGTATATAAGAAGCACCTATAATCTTTATGCTGTTTTTTCAGTAAATATACCCTTCAACTTGAGGAAACATAAGACGCAGTAGGGAATGTCTTTAATATGCAAGACATTATGGTATGTTTGAACGTAGAGGTATTAACTCAAAAATTTCTCTGCTTGTGCTAGCTTGGCCTGAAGTTGGTCTATATATAGGAGATCTGTTTCTTTTTTTTCGAGCCTTTAATATTATGACAATGCTTGTTATCATAAGTAAAGGAATGATTACACCAAATGATACAGACACAATAAAAGATGAAGATGCCGTTGAAGAGTTAACAGAATCGTTTGGAAGAGACTCTCTTGTGCTATTCATCAAGGAGGGGCTTGAAGTTGACATTTTCTGATCTGTTACTGTATGTGAGAGGGAAGAGCTGCTCCTTAAGGCATGGCTTAAAGTCGTCAGTTTGTGCTCTCTTGGTACAGCTGAAAGGGGAGAGCTGCTCTTCAAGGCGGGGCTTAAGGTTGACAGCTCCTCATGGTTTGGTATATAAGAAGCAGGAGTGTTGGGCTGATCTTCCAGATGAAATCCTTCTCCAGACAGTGAAGACGTTGTCATAGTATCCTCATATTGATAGTCTCTTTCTTGAGGAGCAGTTGTGGTTTGCTGTTCAGACGTCTTAATCAAGGTAAGTTTTTCTCTGAAAAGAAAGGTTATATTATATTAATGTATGTTAGGTAATTTTTGTTAAGATATTTCTGAAAATATAAGGTTATTATGTCTTTTCAAAAACTAGAACAGAGTTAAAGAAAATATAACAACGTTTATATGGTTTTGGATTCAGGATTTCTTAAGACATTTTTAAGGTTATAAAGTCTCTTCAGTGACTTAAAAAGATATATAGAAAATATTTTGACGTCGTTGGCATTTTCGTACAAGTCGTAGTTTATATAAAACAAATTAAAGTGTTATAATAATTAGTAAAAATATAGAAATACCTTGAAGTAGCCTCTTTTTCAATGACAGTAGATGTATAGGCAGCAGGAGTGGAAGCAGGGATATAGATGGTGCGTTTATACATGATCGAAGTAGGGATATAGGTACTAGGCTTGAAGGTGGAAGTAGGCTTGTAGACAGTAGGTTTGTAGGTGGTAGTAGACTTATAGATTATAGTAGACAGAGTAGAAGTTTTTGTTGTGGTTGATTTTGCTTTCATCAGATGATATTCTGTGAGACGGATATATTTTCCTTCTGTTGGAAGGTAGACATGAGTTTTCCTGTTAAAATAGGACGTTAACTTTATCAGTGTTATAACAGAATTATTTTTGAAACATTTGACAGTGTAGACAATGTGTTATAACAGATTTGAACTACGATCTCTTTTATTGTATCAGATTTGGCACGGTGCCAGGACACTGCAGGGCTTTTGACAGGATTTTTTGCAATGCGCCAATTGCACACTTTTTAGCAAATACAATGCGCCATTCTGTAAATGAATGGCCATTCTAGCCATTTAAATGCGACATTTAGGCATTAAATGCGTGTATTGCGCACTGCGCAGCCCTGTCAAAAGCCCTGGGACAGCGTCGAATTAAAGATTCTAGTCTATGATCTCATATTTTCAATAGCACTACTTTTAGCATGGTCTAAAGCTGAATACATATTTATTTTTTTAGCTAGCAGAGAAAAAAATTAGGAATTTACATGTGAGCACTAATAAGGCCATAGGAACTCAGGTTACAGTTTACTGTCCGAGCCGTTTTGAAAATTGATGAGGCATTTTTTCATTATTCATTATATAGGTAGCACTGCCTTGAAATCTTCAGGTTGTATATGCCACCATGTTATTGACATTCCTGGCATTGTAAGCTTTAATTTGATACCAAATATGCCCTCCTTTGCTCATTCCTACCATGTCTAAATACATTTTTGAAAAATTCTACAATATTTTTTTAGATAATGAATAATGAAATTTTCTCATCCGGCCCTTTAAATGTATGCGGGCGGTGGACGGTAAACTATAATATGAGTTCTATTGGCCTAACAGAAAATTGCTCTGAGATTAGTATTTTTGGTTAAGAAATATTATTTTAGAGTGTAAGAGTAAAAATTTCGACGAATTACTATTCAGTAAAATAGGATAATAAATCCTTTTAAATTACCTGCATGTCCCTGCTTCACAAGAATAGAGAGCAACTTTCGAGGAAACTTGCTCTAAGAAAGGGAATCGGTTTCTTCCATACTGTATTTCCTGCGTTTGGTCGTTACTTTGTGTCCTGATTTCTGAAGTGATTAAAGTTTTGTGTGTCAGTTCCATTTGAATCCAACATGTTAGATTAGGACTCTGGCAGGAAATAATGCTATCCTCTAAGAAAGAGCATGAACAATTTTCTTTTGTTCCCACTCCTAGACAAGCAGGGACAAGAACGAATATTAGGAAATAAGTCCACATCTTCACTGTGAGCTAGATGACGAAGAACTAGAGAATAACCTAGATCTTTCTTTAACCTAACTAGTTTAGCTGTAGAAAAAGGTATTAATACGAGTGAATGAGAAAAGACTGACAATGAGCCTTTAACTAAAAGTAGGGTGAGTCATAGTCTTCTTAGATAAAATAGATAAGTACCCGTTTCGAGTTTCCATGACTAGATAACAGCGAAGTAGTTCAGCTTGTCGATGGTATGAGAGGATTTCGCTGAAACTTAGGCATCTTTTAGGTCCTAAAAGAAAATAATCCTTGCTTCTTGACATGATTTTCCGCTTTTAAAGCTGTAAATCCTACGTTAGGTCTTAGAATATTATATTTTGCAGAAGAAGCTTCTGGCGAAATTAACCCGGAAGTTCAAGTTAATCATTTTGGTTCCTGTATGATCTAGTAGTTTTCAAATTTTTTACCTAGCCGTAAAGTCTCGGACCACCAAAATATTTCTCACTATAATTTATTGTAGCTTAACCACCTTAAAAACCAGCATATAATCATTCTAATCGTGCATTATAATTATAAATTTTTATTTTCATCTTTTATGTATGAAATATAGGTTTGACCAATTCAGTTTTTTTCTGTTGGTTTGCGTGTGTATCTACCTATATTTCGGTCTGAACTGTGCCTAATGATTCAATAGTGCTCATAAGTTTTTTAATGTTGCCTATCAGCACTTAACCAAAGGGCTTGTGTGTCATATTTATATTCTATGGATCATTATATGGTGGTCCGAGATCAGGAGGGGGACGGACGTTATACCACCTTATAAATATTTCATTTCCCTGAGATTCTCTTCTCGGCTTTCACTAGCTTATCAGCGCTTAACCAAAGGGTCTGTGTGTCACATTTATATTCTATGATTGTTTTTTACTGCGGATCACTATATGGTGGTCCGAGATCAGGAGGGGGACGGACGTTATACCACCTTATAAATATTTCATTTTCCTGAGATTCTCTTCTCGGCTTTCACTAGAGTTTTCATTTGAAATAAATTTTCCTTAAATTCAGATGATTTCTTTTAAATGTCTTTCAAATTTATGTGCAATTTAACCCTCATCCTTGATAAAGCGGTACTGCCCTTGAACCCTCATCGGGTAGAAAGAAACACATAGCGGAACCATAAACATTTGATGAGACACGACAGGAGTAGAGGAACCAAAAGTATTTCATTAGACACGGTAGAAACAGAAAGAGACATCTAACGGATTAACTAAGAAACATAAGGCTAGGTAAATTTTTGTAAGAAGTATTTTGTTTTCGATTGCGGAATATGCGTTCGGAAAATACATTTTTCTCTAGAACTATGGCATATTTTTGATATACAAAAGTATGGTATTCTTTATGTTTTTCATAGAATAAGACAATAAATCAGAAAGGTCTAGATAGGGCTTAAAAGTATGATTTCTCGGAGAAAACACTGCTGCTAAAGATGGTTTTACCTAAAGCGGAAGGTATAGTCAGCCATTTTGTTATAACAGAGTGACGCATGCGTAATGACTTATTGTGTTCGAGGAAAAAACTAACATACTAAGTAATTTTATGTTTCGCGTTCAAGTGAAAAATAAGGTTATGAGCTGGAAGGTTGTTGCGTTCGAATAGAGATTGAAATAATATCTTATTGCTTTTGTTGAAGGTGTGTTAGATCATTTAAGTAAAAGCATTCGAGTGGAAATTGCCTGATGCGTTCGAGTGGAAATTGTCTGATGCGTTCGAGTGAAAACTGTAGTAATAAACTGAACTGATGCGTTCGAGTGAAAACTGTAGTAATAAACTGAACTGATGCGTTCAAGTGAAAACTGTAGCAATAAACTGAATATTGAAATTAGTTGTGTTCGAGTGGATATTTAATAATGAATTAAATTTTTCTTTTCAGATAAAAGCAGAACAGGAGAGGAGCATGTAAAACGCTACAGCTTATAACGAACCTAGGAAAAGGAAAACTGTAAGGTAGGTGATTTATATAGTTAGACCTTTTTTAACTTAACGCTTTCGAGTAAAAACTAAAATGTCAAACTTCAAATTTTATGCGTTGAAGAAGAAACTATAGTTTCAAGTTTTTTTATGCGTTAGAGTAAAAATAAATTATTTTATAGTGTTCGAGTAAAAACTACAGTCACAAACTAAATATAGTTATTTGGTGTGTTTGTGCGAAAACTGTAGTGAAAAACTGAATGCTTTTACTTACTGCTTTTAAAAAAATAGACCCTGTTCAATTAACGATGTTGATGTTTGAAACGTCAATAAATATCACATCACAATGGCGCTCTTCCTATAAATCAGCCATAGTAAATATACTTAGTAAATGAACTTTAATGAGCTTAGTTTACTTTAAAGAATTCCTATTTTTTTTTGTTTTAGTGTATCATGAGTGGAGGAAACTCTGTGTCTAACTACGAGGAACATAGAGGAGGACAACTAGCAAGGCAAAATATACAGGCGTGTCAGAGATTATTGACCCGTACAAGATTGATAATTAATTATCTGTTCCGTGATATTTTCTACGTACACAGAGGTAAATTTATTAACCTATTCTTTGTTACTAAATAAAAAAGAAAAATACTTTTTTATTTGAATATAAAACCAAGTTCTAATAATAATGTTTTAAGTTTAAGAAGATTTAGTTTTAATCTTCTCAATAAAAATTTATTTTTTCAGGTTAATACTTTACTCAATAATTTAAGAATGACCTTGCTGAACTCGAGTTATATATTAAAGATTTTATGAAATGTTATTTTTCAGATCAATACTTAATCCAAACTCAATCCGAGAGTGATCTTACTGAACTTGAGTCAGAAAGTTTTACTGTAAAAAGCAAAGGTAAATTTCTTTTGTTTTGGATTTTAGTCATAGATAAGACGAATTGTTATTTATATTTTACATTAAAATTTAATCTAAATGAGTTTATAATGTAAAATTTAATCTAAATGAGATTATTATTAAAAGATTATATTGAAAAAACATTATAATTACTATTTATAATGTTTTATAATAACAAGATGAAGATATGAAACTGATTAAAATAATAACAAGATGAAGATATGAAACTGATTAATTTATATATATCATATTGAAAAAATAACGATAATTAGATGATGACATGAAACTGATTATATATGAAATGATAAAATGCTGATAATTTAAAGAAATTAAGTGTCTTTTTTCTTTTCAGATAGACGTCTTGTGCTGTCTTCTTATTTTTGATTAAGGACTCAGCAGCATCAAGGTCGTTTAGTCTGTGTAACATCAAGGTCGTCTGCAGTTTGCTCTAACATCGAGGTCGTTTACAGTTTACTGTATCAACAAGGTTATTCACAGTTCATTTAGGACGAGGATCTGCTAGCAACATCAAGATTGCTGATTAAATTTGGATAAGGTTATTATTTTATTTTATTTATTTGCTTACTTGCTTTTATTTAGTTAGCTTGTATCAGTCATTCAGTTAACGTGCTTCAGTTGTCTTGTTTATTTAGTTATTCAATAAATTATATAGCTGGCTTGCTTCTATTATGGTATAATATATCATTCTTTCGGTGTTATCTAATTGGTTTGCATATTTTTTGGTTTTAATTCTTATGTCAATTCAGTATTACACTAATAATATTGTTTTAATAGCTAGAACGTACCCTTGTGCTAAGTTAGACATAGAGAATTTATATCAGCTGCAGGGGAAAATTTCTAAATATAGAGGTTCTATTGTTATTTTAAAAAAAGATTTTTCTTTAAAATTTACCAAAAATGGGTGTTGTTATATATTTTTAAGAAATGATTTTAACTTTATTGTAAGCAACATTAAAAAGTTTATTTCCTTTTTTTGTTCAAACTTTTGGAATCATTTTTCTTTAATAAATTACAATAAAATTAAAGTATCATTATTAAATATCCAAATAAGTGTAGAAATTGACATAAAAAATAACAATATTAAAGTCATAGAATTTCTTTTAAAAATACGATTTCATTTTAAAGACAAATATTCATATAAATTAAAGGAGTCTAACACATATGAATCTGTTTGGGTAAATTATGAAGGATTAAAAGATTATAATGTGAACAATGTTTCTGTCATAAGAATTTCAAATAAAGATATTACTTTTACTTTAGGTTATAATTTCAAAGGGAATTGTATAACTAAAGATTGTAATATTTTTTTATTTTTATGTTCTGAGATAAAACTTGTGTTAGACGAAATAATAAAGGAAAAGTCAGATAATAAAAATGAAAGAAATTAAATTGATTTCAGAAATTCTTTTAACAATATTTTTTATTTTAAGTCAAAATAATGAATTTAACAGAGTTTACTGGAATGAAATTAAGCTTAAAGAGAAACATTGTTTGTATTACATTTTAAAATATATTAAAAGGAAGAAGCAAGAGTCTTTTATATCAAAAGAGAAAATATTTGATCTAATGAAAGATGAGACTTGGTTTTTTCTTTTGTCTCTGTTAAAAAAAGAAGAAGCCTACAAAAAAGAGTATGAATTTTGTATAAATCAAGAGAAAGAAAAAATTCTTTTAGACCTTATTTCTTCTCATAGTGTATTGTTAGAATGTATTTCAGAAGTTTTGAATCTTAATATAACTTTTCACACAAAAAATCAAAGTGTAGATTTTTTTCCTTCTGAAAATATGAGAAGCAAACCTGTTTCTATTTTTTTTGATTCTGAGAACGAGGAAGTGAAAGAATATGTAGAGACTAAGAAAAGAAAAAAGAATAAAAAAATATTACCAGCTTCTGATAATGTTTTCAGTGAAGAGAATTTGTCAGATTCTAGTGAAAATGAGGATAATGATTCGAAATCTTTAGACATAGAAAGAAAAAAGAGAAAATCTAAATCTGTTAAACCTAAACGAAGCGTTTCTCAAGATACTTCTTCTGATCCTGAATTTAATTTTTTAAAAGAAGATTTAGAATTGTCTGAGAGCGATTCAGATAGTGAAGAGCAGGGTTTAACGAATAAAAAATTTAAAAAAAATGAAGAAATGAAGCATGAGAAAAAAATAGATATAGATGTAGATGATAAAGTAAATTCGTTACGAGAGTTTTCACCTTTTGCTAACTTATTTAAAGAACAGCTAGAACAGTGTAGGGCTAACTTAGAATCTTCTATTAAAGTATGTGATAGAATATATAAGCATTTAATTGTCTTACAAACTAATATGTTACCTGAAAATATAGAGAAATGTGCCAAATGTCCGCAACATTGTTCTGCAGCTATTCTCAGGTGTACTAAAGACAGAAGAGGTCCTAAAAATTGTAAACCAAAAAAATTAAAAATAATGAAATAAATATTATATAAAAGTTGCTTAGCATAATGTTTGAGTGACATTTTATTTTTTTATACTTAACTTTTTGACTTAAAATTTTAGTTATGAATTTTATTTTATTTATTACCTACAGATGGAACGTGAAAACCAAGAGCCAGAACCTATTTTGTCCAAGTTAAACAACCAATTTTTTCAAGGAACAAAATTTGCTAAAAATGTTCATGATGTACAAGAAACATGTTCTCTTCAGAAGCCTGAAGAGGAAATGCCTCTTCTTGTAAGACCGAGTCGAGCTTATCCTACTAAAAGAATGATATCAAAAGAAGAAGATCTGGAGGTTATGCCTCCATTAGTAAAGAAAAAAAAACTTTCTGAGCTTTGCAAAAGCGACTATGGTCCAGCTTCTTCAGATTTACTAGACGAAGCTATTCAGATTTCTGGACTTGAGTTGTCAAAAGATGACTATCAAGTTGTGAATGAAGTTGTCTCCTTAGAAGATAACAATGAACTTCACGTTGACTATGAGGAAATTGGTGGTATTGAAGACAACAATGACCACTACAGTCATCGTGAAGTTGAAGTTATTCTCGAAGGGGACAAGGACGAAATCATTGACAGTAACGAAGTTAATGTTGCTGGTGAAGAAGTAGCTGTTCTCCAAGACAGTGACTTAGTTCCTAGTGAAGTTGTCGTGAAAGACGACAACAACATCACTCTTCCTGATAAAAGTTCAGCCAAAGTTGTCAATGTCACTGAGCCTTTTTCTGATTCTATAGAACAGGCTAATACGAGAGACTACCTTCAACGTTTAATTCTGTCTCGCTTGCCTGTTTCTGTCGTCTTCCCTCAAAAGAAAGACACAGAGACAAGATCTCTTTTCTTGAAGCTGATGACGAAAGTTCCTACAAAAACAAGAACAAAAATATGTAAAAAAATCACTTGTGAAACATGCACTGACGAGCTGTTCTTTGGAGGGGGAGTATATTTCACTGCACAGAAAAAGAGCATGATGTCATGCCGTTATTGCTTGAAACTTTTTGGCTCCCCTCTCCTTTTGATTCAGCATATTTCGTCAACACATTTGGATTAAAAAATTCACAAGAAATAAAACATAAGCTTCAAGAAAAGTTACTTTAATGTTTATATGATGTTATATTTGAACATGTGTGCAGCCTATATCATAAATATGTAGTATGAAAATGTCATACAAGAATTTCAATGTTTGTTTTATATCTTAAAATAATCCGTCTTGTTTTTATAGGTTCAAGATGGAAAAGCAACTCTACTTGAACTTTTTTTTACTTTCATTAAGAAGTTTATACTTTAAAAACTATTTCAATTTTTATCGTGAACCTTTGATGGAAAAATTAAACATTGAAATACCTGCACATTCATTATTATCTGTATCGAAATGTTTTTTATACATTTCCTTCTTAAATATTTCATCAAAAAAAGCTTGTTATGAACGTTTTAATGAAATCAAAAACATAGAGTCCTTAGCATTTTTTGCTTCTTTTTTTCAGTCAGATTTTTTGTTTAATTATATATATCAAAGGACTACGAAAAAAATCAAAGAAATAGGGAAAGCATTGAAAGTTTATGTTTATTGCGGAACTATGTTTCATGTAAGCAGTAGAAAATTATTTTGGTTTGCTTCAGATCTTCTAAAAGTTAATCGTTCTGACATATTAGACGATTTGCTTTGTACAAAACACAGCATATTTGCTTATTGTGATTATCTTTGTTATTCGGATAATGAACTACAAAATAAAATAACTGATATGTTACAAGATTTAGACCTTAATGCAGAAATTGTTAAGTTTCGCTGCGGAGGGTGTGGGAAATACCATACTTTTGATAAAAATAAAAAAATTAGAACATTAAAAGTAACATATATGCTGTGTTGTGCTTGTCCAGTTAATTATAAATGTTACAGTAGTTTTAAGTTTGCTTCATACAGTACTCATTATCGGAAAGGTATAGCATGTTATGATTGTGGCATGAAATGGAAAAAAGCAAAGCCAATATGTAGTCCTGAATTTTGTTCATGGCTAAGAAAAAAATTCAGAAGCTTAAGAAAAAAAACTATAAAAAATGCATTACATTATTATTAAAGTTTAAGAAATATAAGGATGTAAAAAAACTACTATGTGATAACTTCTAACAGGTATCCTTTATCACATAAGAGTATATAACCTGTAAGTTCGGTGTTTAGTTAGGCACTGTGACATTTCAGGTTAAGAACCTTAAAACAGAACATTCTGTACCATATTTATCAAACAAGTTTTGATATATAAAGTCTATTGAAGATAATATGCCTTTACCATATTTGTTGTTGGATTGAAATAAAGAGGATTTATTGTAAGTTATTGAGTAGATATAATAAAGTGTCAAGTTTTGAGAAGAGATTTCACAGTAAGTTATATCAGAAAAAAAATTGCTGATATAAAGATGATAATGAAAGTTAATGTTGGTTTGCTTTTAAGTCGTGTTTATTACTTAGAAGCTATGTTGACTTTCACTGATGGTAAAATAGATGATTTAATAGATGTCAGTTTCCCTGTTCAGAATTATATGAGTGTAAGAGAAGCTAAACATATATTTACAGCGCTTTCTTTGATTCAGCCATTTTCATCTTTAAAAGAAATAAGAGTAGAAGCTTTATGCTTTTTCTCTGATTTCTTTCAGTCTTCATATCTTTTAGAAGAAATAATGAAGATTGTTTTATCTGATGTCATGTTATTGCCTAGAATTATTAAAATGTGCTGTATTTTTTTAAAATATACAGATTTTTATTATAGAATAAAGGATTTTTCATGTTTTATTTTAGAAATTTCATATTTTGAAGATGTAATAGAATTGATGAAACCTGCTCACAAAAAACATTACTTGAATGTTAATCCTAATGATTATGTTTTAAGTCCTTTAAAGAAAAAAATAAGAGATCAAATAAGAAAAAAAGAACATAAAATGTCTATTCTTTATATGTTTTGTAAACTTTGTTCTTCAGAGCTGATAATTTCTTCTAACAGCACAAATGTTACTTACATTCATTGTTGTATGCAACCTGTTCATATAAAATGTTTAGAATTTTTCTTTATGAAAACGAATCATAAAATAAAAAAGTGTAAATATTGTGATGTTAAATGGTTTGAAAAGAAGCCAATATATAGGTATGAAAAAGATATATTATTATGGTTATCAAAAAAATCAGAATCATGCTCTTCTTTGAAGAAAGACAAGTTACCTAAAATGGCTTTACTTGAAAATAAAAATGTTGAAAAATATAACAGTGTTATGTTATGATGTTATATAATGTTTTCAATTATGAAATTAATAAATATTTTTCAAGTTTAATTTCTTTGAGATAATCAAAAAAGTATATATCATATAAGTAAAAAAAGAAATGTCAATTTCCTCTCCTTTTTACGTGAATTTACCTTCTAATACTATTCACCCTTCTAGGGAAAACAAAACAAGTTCTTATTATGTTAATTTACCTTCAACTATTACATTGAAAGGGGAATGGGAGGTTGGAGTGGTGGAAGTTAATATACCTATTTCTTGGTATAATTTTCCTGAAAGACCAGAACGAAATAGAACTATAATAGTGGAAAGAAATTTTTTTAAATTTAAAAAAAATGTGTTCATAGCAAATTCTGCAAGTGATGTTACCTTGGAGAAAAGGTTTATAGTAGAAAGAATTCCTTATGGAAATTATAATTCTATTAATAACCTTATTGGAACTATAAATTCTGTTTTAGAAAAAATTGATATTTATCCTGATGATGTTTTCTTTAAAAAAGAGCGAAAACCTTTTATGAAAATAGAACCACAAAATTTAAAACCTATTCTTAAAGTAGGAAAAGGAGACGTAGTAACTTTTTCTTCTGATTTGTCTTCTTTGTTAAGATTAGATTTACATGAAAAAGCTGAGAAAAAAGAAGGAAATACTGTGTCTTTCATGGGACCTCCTTTAGAAAATTTTGAAGAATATAAAAAAATAGCATCAAATTTAGGACCAAATGAATATGAAAATTTCATAGCGGGTGGGGTTCCTAATTTGCATTACATAGCATCTAATATTTATATTTATAGCAACATAGTTTGTAATGAAGTAGTAGGAAACAAACAAGTTCCACTTTTAAGAACAATAAGATGCACAGGAAGCTTTGGTGATGACATAACAGAAGTTTTTGTTACTCCATATTACAAAAAACTTAAAAGAAATGAAATACAAGAAATTCAAATAACTGTCTGTGATGACTTAGGAGATCTTGTTAAATTTGAATACGGAACAGTGTTTTTGGTTTTACATTTCAGACCGATAGTCTAATGATTTATCGTCGTAGAGCATTAAAAAATCTTATCACAGAATATGATATCATTCCTAATTCTTTAAAATATGATCCTGATTTATTTTTGTTCAAAAATTTAAAAAAAGTGAAGAAAAAAATATTAAAAGTAAAGAAAGAAGAAGGTGGAGTTAAATTTCAGATAGGACTTTGCGTTATTTTAGGAAAATATAACTTAGAAACTAATGAATATTTTCAAATAGAACCATGGTTTTTAAGTCCAGTTCAATTTGGGTTTGATTCTTTGAATTTAGAAGAAACAATTAGGTCTAGTTTTTCTATTATATTAGGATTTTTTGATTCTTTCCTTCACATGGGATCAGGATGGTTTCTTAAAAAAATCAAAGTTCTTAGAATTTCAATTTTTAAATATAACCCTTTAGGAGGAAAAGAAAGACAAAAGACTAAAGACTTAATAGACAAAAAAAAATCAATTTTAAATATAAAAGGAACTGGTAATAAATGCTTTCTTTATTCTGTTTTAGCTGGTCTACATAAAGTAACAAATAATTCAAATTTAGCAAAATCTTATGATATTTTTTTAAATGAATTGAATCTTTCTTTTATTACTTTTCCTGTGAAATTAAATGAAATATCACAATTTGAAAAAAAGAACAATCTAACAATAAATGTATTTGGTATGTTAGAAACAGAGCAAAAGATTATTCAACCTTTCCCTATGTATATTTCTACTAATTCGACTACTGTTTCTGAAGGAAGACATGTTGATTTATTATTATATGATGATCACTACTATTTGATTAGGAATTTACATAAGTTTATAAGACCTTTTTTCTGGAAAAAAACTAGATATTTTTGTTACAAATGCTTGATATCTTTTTGCTCAGAAAAAAAATATAAGTCCCACATAACTCAGAATTGCAATAAAAATCCTTACGTAGGACAAGGATACTATATGCCACCTATAGGTTCACATCTTAATTTTTCAGATTTCAAAAATAAAGTAAAAAGTCCTTTTATCATTTATGCAGATTTTGAATGTTATAATTATAAAATGAAAGAACCAATTTATAAAGGTAAATCTTTATGTGAACGCGAACATAAATTAAATGCTTTCGGTGCTATAATGGTGTCAAAATATAAAGAATACAATCAAGATCCATTCATATATGTAGGAAAAAATGTCATATCAAATTTTGTCTCTTATTTATATCAAAAAAGAGCTGAAATATCTTATATTTTACACCATAAAAGAGAACCTATGAAATTAACTCCTCAGGATATTTCTCATATAGCTAAGCAGAGAAAATGTTACGTTTGTGGGGTTTCATTGACTCGTAAAGGTATACGTAAAGTTTTAGATCATTCTCATATAGGGCGAGAAGGTAAAGGGAGAGACATAAATTATGCTTGTAACAGATGTAATCTTACTTATACGTCTTTAAGGATGGATAAATTAAAAATACCTATTGTTATTCATAATAGCATGAACTATGACACTCATTTTCTTATTCAAAAATTATATAAATATGTGGACGAGAAAAATATATCTGTTATAGCAAAATCGTCAGAAAAATTTTTGACTTTAAGTTTTGAAAATTTTCGTTTCATAGATTCTTTTCAATTTCTTCCTACTTCTTTAGCTAAATTAGCAAATCTTATGAATGAAAAAGGAACTGATGACTTCTATGAAACAAAGAAGCATTTAAAAGATAAAAAATTATTACCTTATGTTATCCGTAAAGGAGTTATGTGTTATGATTATATAAATTCATGGAGTGTTTTGAAAGAAAAAAAATTGCCTGCAAGAAAATATTTTTATTCTTCTTTAACAAAAGAAAACATTTCTGACGAAGATTACCAGCATGCTCTTTTTATGTTCAAAGCTTTCAAATGCAAGAACCTAAAAGATTATTTGAAAGAATATTTAAAAATAGACGTTTTGCTTTTATGTGACGTTTTCGAATCTTTTAGAGAAAAGGCTTTAGATTATTATGGATTAGATCCATCACATTTTCTTACTTCACCAAGCTTAAGTTATCAAGCCATGTTGAAATATACTGGGGTTAAATTAGATTTATTTTCGGACATAGAAATGTACAATTTCATAGAAACAGGTGTAAGAGGAGGGATAACTAATGTTTCGCACAGGTATGCCATAGCAGAAGAGCCTGATGAACATATTTTTTATATTGATTGCAATAATTTATATGGAAAATGTTTAGCAGATTTTTTACCTATTTCTGATTTCAAATGGTTAGAAAAAAAAAAAAAAAAAAAATTAGAAATATGTAACATTCCAGACGATAATGAAACAGGCTATATTATGGAAGTAACTCTATCTTATCCTGCAAACCTTCATGATAGACATAATTCTTTTCCTTTAGCACCAGAAAAATTAGAAATAAAAAAGGAAGATTTATCCACTTATGCTGAACAAGTACTCAAAGACATAGGAATTTCATATAAAAAAGGAGGAAAAAAATTAATATGTAATTTAAATCAAAAGGAAAATTATGTTATACATTACCGTAACTTAAAGCTATATCTAAACCTAGGAATGAAAATTAAAAAAATACATAGAGTTCTTTCATTTAAACAAAAAGATTGGATGAAACCATACATCGATTTTAATACAACAAAAAGAACCTTAGCTACTTCTTCTTTTGACAAAGAATTTTTTAAACTTTTAATTAACAGCACTTTTGGGAAAACGTTAGAAAATGTTAAGAAAAGATCAACTATGAAATTAACTTCTAATCCTTTAGTAAGTGAAAAACTTATAAGAAAACCAAATTTTAAATCACTACATATCTTTCAAAAAGACTTCGTAGGTATACAATATAACAAAGAACGAATTCTTTTAAATAAACCTATATACATAGGATTTACAGTATTAGAACTATCAAAATTATGGATGTTTAATTTTCATTATAATATCATGTTACCTGCTTTTTCAGAAAGCATTATTCAATTGTTATACACGGATACAGACTCATTCATTTATTATATTAAAGATGAACATTTCTTAAAAAAGATAAAAAATATTGAAAATTATTTTGATTTTTCTAATCTTAAAGAAAATCATCCTTTATTTTCCTCTAAAAATATGAAAGTTTTAGGAAAATTCAAAGATGAAACAGGAGGGAAAAAAATAAAAGAATTTATAGCATTAAGACCTAAAATGTATTCTATTCTTTATGAAACTGGAGAAGAAGAGAAAAAAGTGAAAGGCATAAAAAAAAGTTGTATACAAGAAATAAAACATAGTAACTTTAAAAAAGTCTTATTTAAAAATAAAATAAGAGAAGATCAATTCTGTAATATAGTAAGTCTTAAACATAAAGTGTATACCATTTCCCTACATAAGATTTCTCTTTCTCCTTTTGAAGATAAAAGATATTTATGTGATAGTGGGATAAAATCTCTTGCTTATGGACACTATAGTATACCTAAAAGAAAGAAAAAAAGAAAAAAAAACGAAATACCTTTTCCAGAAATAAAAAAGAAAAAAAGATCATGAGATAGCTTGAAAAAACTTTAACCTTATTAACATTAGAAAGAAAGCCTAAGGCATAATAAAAGAAAAAATGAACAAATCAGGAAAATACCCTACTTTGGCTTTTGGTCGGAGGAAAAGAATAGATATAAATAAATTTAAAGGAAATATATATTTACATTTTCATGACTTGACTAAAGATAAAAGTATATCTCTTCAAAAAGAAGAGTTTGACCTTCTTCTTCGAATGAAAAATAAAATATATAAAAAAATTGAAAAAGTTAAGAAATTGAAGAAAGAAAACAAGCAAGAAAAAATAAAAAAAAAGAAAGAAAAAGAACAAAATTTAAGTAGTGATAGCAACAGTGAAAGTGAAATGGAATTAAGTGAAAATGATAGCAGTGAATAATATTATGAAAATATTAATGAGATAAATGAATGACTTACCTTATTACCTTTAAAATAATATTATAAAAATATTATTGAGATAAATGAATAACTTAGCTAATTAGCTTTATATATTTTCGTTTTCAATTTTTTATGATAAAAAATGGTTTCTAAATGTGAATTTTGTGGTAAAAATGCTGATTTAGTAAAAAATAAAAAATATTGTTTAAAATGTGCAGAGTCAATGGTACAAGAATGTATAAGGTGTCATAGACCTTTTCAATCTTATCATTTTTTTACGTCTGATGAAAATCACCTGAGATGTAATGCTTGTTACAATAAATACATGAAAGAAAAGCTAAGAAGCAAAGCTAAATCCGCACAAAATTTCAGTATAAAAGTCATGGAAGATATGAGCGAAAATGAAGACTCGAACAGCATATCTTCAGAAGAAGAAAAAAATGACTCCACCAAAAATATTGAATCAAACATTGTTCGTCCTATCAAGAAAGAAGAAAACTTGAAAAGAAGAAAAGAAGAGAGTGATGATAATGTAAGTCATAACGAAAATGAATATGAAGAAAAAAAAGTAAAAATACAAGTCAAGAAAAAGAAAAAGATGAATAAGACTTCTAGCAGGGTGGAAAATAATACAAGTGATGATGACTTAAGTCAAGATGAAAATGAAAAAGCAGGAAGAAAGGAAAAGGTGCAGGTTAAAAGAAAGAGAAATGTGAACAAGCAGCAATCTAATACCTCACGAAATAAAACTAAAATTAATTCTAGTTCAAGGAAAACAAAAACAGGAAACAAAAGTCTGATATTTAACGTAGATGGAAACATGAAACCGAGTGGCTTCATCCCAATTTACATGCCTGTTAATCAGTAAACATTTTTTTATTGGATGAATAAAATTAAAAAAATTTCATGGATAACCGTGAAATCTGACAGTATAATATATCGACACACTTTCTATTACATTGAGATGGTTTAAAATCACGTGATTATATGTATCGTTCTATTCATGTATAAAAATTATTTGATATATTAGAACGAAACCATGCATATCGGATTTCCGTCTCTGTAATGTAATACAGGAAATATGTGTCAAAAAATATGAACCAACAAACTAAAAACAAAGAAAATATTTTAAAAGAAATATTTTTCAATCCGTCTGATCCTGCCTCTTTCAGTTCTGCAAATAAATTATATGAAAGTGCAAAGAAAAAAAATAAAAATATAACTCATACGGATGTATCAGCTTTTCTTCATAACACTAGAACCTATACTTCTCACAAAAAAATAAAACATAGGTTTTTACGAAGAAAAACTATAGTGAAAGGTATAAATGATCAATGGCAAATAGATTTAATTAGTATATTTAATTTAAAAAATGAAAATGATGATATCAAATATTTACTTGCTTGTATAGATTGTTTTTCTCGTTATGCTTATATTTTTCCATTAAGAAACAAAACAGCTTCCGTCACTTTAGATGGCATTAAAAATATATTAATGAAAAGCAAAGTTAAGCCTAGAATTATACAATTTGATGACGGAAGTGAATTTAAAGGTGTATTCAGAAAATATTTAAAAGAAAATAACATTAAATTTTTCAGTACATCACAAGACACTAAAAGTGCAATAGTAGAAAGATTCAATCGTACTATACAAGATAAAATATATAAATATCTTACTTTCAAAAAGACTTTGAGATATATAGATGTACTTCAAAATTTAGTATATAGTTATAATCACAGTAAGCATAGAACTTTAGGTATAAGTCCTTCAGAAGTAACTAAAGCAAACGAAAAAAAAATATGGATAAAACAATACGGGAAATATTTATTCTCTAAAAAACATCATTTACCCTTTAAAGTTGGAGATAAAGTTAGAATTACTAAATATAAAACTACTTTTAGAAAAGGATATTCTTCTCATTGGAAAAAAGAAATTTTTCAAGTAGCTTATGTTCTTAGAACTTGGCCTGCAACATATGTATTAATTGATAAAAACAATGAAATATTAAGTGGTAATTTTTATAAAGAAGAACTAGTTAAAATTGAAGGAATTTAAAAAAAAAAAAAATGGAGCACATAGAATTTCCTATTTTCAATGCATGTATTAGAATACCTTTTTCTATGATAGTAGCAGGTCCTAGTAACAGTGGTAAAACTACTTTTGTTCATAATTTAATAGAAAACAGTGATCGCATATTAGACAAAAACATAGATTATTTTATTTGGTGTTATGGTCAAACACCTCCTAAAAAACCTTCTATAATGCAAGATAAAGACGTTATTTTCATTAATGGTATTCCTTCTTCTTTTGATAAATACATAAAACCGAACTTAAATGGACTTATTATATTAGATGACTTAATGAAAGAAAGCAGAAATAGGAAAATTATTTACTCAAACTTGTCATCATGAAGGTTTAAATGTGATATATATATCTCAAAATTTTTTTTCTGAAGGGAAAGAAAGACAAACTGTGAACAGAAATGCTACTTACCTTGTTATATTTAATTCTCCTTTAGATCAAACAGTGCCTCAAATATTAGGAAGAAAATTATTACCAAAAAATCATAAAACTTTTATCAATATTTTTAATGAAGCAACTAGAAAACCACATTCTTATCTCTTAATAGACGGACATCAAAAAACTCCACAAGAATACAGATTAAGAGGAAATATTTTTGATGTAGGCCAAGATGTTTATATTCCAAATAAAACTTAAAAAAATGTACGTGTGATAAATGAAATAAAGAATGATATAAAAGACAAGAAATAGTTTTGTTTATTACGTTTTAAAAAATGCCTAAGAAAAGGAAATCTTTGTTATTAAAAAAAAGACCTATATTAAAAAGGAAAGGGAAAAAAAGAATTTTAAAGAAAAAGACTAAAAGAAACAAAAGGCCTAATTTGTCTAGGCAATTAGCTTTCCTTACGGTCTTAAGTAACACTAAAAATAAAAAAAGAAGAAATCTTCTGATAGAATATGCAGGAAAAGAAGACATAGATGCTATATGTCAATGCATTTATAACGTACTGAAAGGAAACATTAAATTAAGTCCTTTTTCTTATGCTAAACTTAAAAAGCATAAAAAAATTTTAAGATTTTTAGTAAATAGACGTGTGAATAACAAAAAAAGGAAAGCAGTATTGAAACAAAAAGGTGGTTTTTTGTCTATGCTTATTCCTTTAGCCGTAACTTTACTAGGAGGTTTAGCAGGAAGTAGACAATAATATGACTGCTTCTTTCAAAAAAAGTATTGTCATTCCTTTAGTTACATATAAAAAACTTAGAGCTATAGAAGAAATTAAGACGAAAGAAACTAAAAATGAAAAAAATCCTATTCTTGAAAGACAAAAAGAAATATTAGCAGAAAAAATGTATAATATTCAACCATATAAAGTTTTAAGTACTAATCAAGATATATCTAAACAAAATCCTACTTTTTTTTCTTATTTTCAAGAAAATCAATCTGAAAAATCTTTTCATACAGGTATATCTATAGAAGAAATATTATCACATATAAGACAAGCACAAATACCTTACATAAAAGAAATTTTAAAAAAAATGTTAGCTTTACAATTTTTTTGGAATGATCAGGGTGAAATAATAATGAACGGAAAACTGCTAAAAAATTCTAATGTGATAGACATAATGAAATTTTTTTCTAATACTAGCATAAAAAAAGAACCTCTTGGCATTAATGAACTTTGGTATAATTTATCTCCACATATACCTAAATCTTGGTTTCTCAATAAACCAGGAAAAAGCAAGCAAGATGCTGACGCTTATAAAATAAAAAAATATCCTATAGAAGATCAAAATATAGACATTATAAAAAAACGACAACGACAAATACATAAAAAAATTGAAAAAGGAAAGATAGAATCCATAGAAGCAACAGATGATGAATATTCAGAAAATGATTACGATGATCCAATTGAAAAATCATTATTTAAAGATTCTGACAGCGTGGACGACGATAATTTAAATTATCCTCCAGAATATGGTAAACAAAAATTATTTATTCCTTCAGGAGAAGAAAAAACCTTCACAGAATCTGAAGAAAATAAAAAAGATGAAGCAAGTGGAGGAATAGGAGAAGAAATAAAAATTAAGAAAATAAAACCAACTTCTTTTGAACAAAAATTCGATGAAGAAAGTGAAATAGAACCTATGTCCTCTACCCCTCCTTCTGAAGATATTTTTGGAGAAATAAAAAAGAAAAAAAGTTCGTCTAAAGCATCACCACGTAAAACACGTTATGGGAGATCAAAAAAAACCAACCCTAAATATTATGGGAAAGATTGGGACACGAAATGGAAAAAATAGTAATAAATAAAGAAAAAGCATTTGAGATAAAGAAGAAAAAATCCTAGGAAAATAAATAAAAATGTATTCGAATTGTGCTCATAAAAAACTTCTTTACAGGCAATTTTTACGAGAAAATAAAAATCCATTATTTTACAATCAATATGGAAGTGGATATAATACACTAACTCCTTTCATAGGAAGCAGAAATCAAAGAGGATATGGTATAGGTGGCATACTAAAAGGTTTATTTAAAACAGTCGTACCTCTCATTACTCCTGCGGTGAAAAGTGCAGGTAAAGCAATAGGAAAACGAGCTCTTAAAGGAGGAATAAAAATTGCAAAAAATGTTTTAAAAGGTGAAAATATAAAAAAGGCTATAAAAAGAGAAGCTGAAGAAAGTTTGTCTGATTTAGGTTCTCAAGTTATTTCAAACTTTTCAAATCGAAAGAAATTATCTCCTCAGCCAAAAATTATAAAAAAGAGAAACAGAAAAAAGAAAGGAAGGCATGGTGATATTTTCGGATAGAATAAATAGCTTGAGATAAACCGATAACTTGATCTTTTTATGTTGTCAAAGTAAAAATAAGAAGATACACCTGAACAAAAAATATGTCTTTTTTAAATGAAAATTTACATCATTGTATAAGCTCAGAATTGGATTATAAATATATACCTCCTACTGATACTACAAGAATAAAAACATACTATGAAAAAATAGATCCTACAGCTTCACCAAACAGCAACACTGTTCAATTTACATTAAAATCTAACAAAAAAGATTATGTTTCTTTACATAACAGTTACCTTTACATAAAAGCAAAAATATTGAAAGCAGATAAAACAGCACCTGACGCTCCAGCTAACGATGGAACTATAAATGATAATGCTAAAGTTTTTCCTGTTAATTATTTTGGTGCTACTATGTTTAAGAATGTAAAAGTTTTCGTAGGAGGAATAAGAATATCAGACAGCAATGATTTATATGGTTACAAATCAATAATAGAATTTACTTTAAGTTATGATCCTCTTACAGCTAAATGTTTAGGACCATTAGGTTTTTACATAAAAGACAATAAAGATTTCAATGAAGTTAACACTTTAACAGGTACAGCTCACAATGCAGGAGCTAAAAAAAGATATGAAAAAACAAAAAACGGAACATTGTTTGAAGTGCATGTAAGAATACATGACAGTCTTTTTTCACAGTCTAAATTATTACCTGGGGACTTGCCTCTTTCTATTGAATTAGATAGAGCAGATGAAACTTTTTGTTTAATGTCAAAAGTAGAAGCTCAAAAATATATTATAGATGTACAAGAAATAAACTTGTACGTGAAAAGAGTTAGATTAACAGATGATTTTCATCAAGAATTAGAAGAAGCAAGAGCTACTAATTTACCTATATGGGATATTCCTATCCATAAAATAGACATGAAATATGTCACTTTCGGTCCTCAAAAAGCTATTCTTCAAGCTTCACATGTTGTGAATAACACACCTTTACCTAAAAGAGTCATAATTGGTCTCGTGCATTTAGATGGCTTCACAGGCACTCATAATCGTAATCCATTTAAATTTGAAAACTTTAAAGTTAAAGAAATAGAACTTAAAGTAAACGATGGAGGAACTCCTTTTTATCATTATGAATTAGATTTTCCAAATAATATGTATAACATGGCTTATCTTGCTCTCCTTAAATCTACAGGAGATATATTCAGAAATGAAGCACAAAATGTAACCATAGACGAATTTAAAGAGGGAACAACATTATTTTGCTTTGATATTTCTAAAGACGGAGCAACATCAGAAACTTTTGAATTAACTGAAACTGGTACTTTAGGTTTTGTAATAAAATTAGAAGAAGAATTAGATCATGGAGTAGCAGCCATTGTATATTTAGAATATGATGAGATCATGAGATTAGACTCAAGTAATATGCTAAAATTTAAGTCTGAATTGACTAACCTAACAAAATGAATGGAAAAGAAATAAATTTTTATCTAAATCTCATAAAAGAAGAAAAAAAAGGAGAATATGGAGTGTTTTCAGCAGATACCATACCTGAAGTGACGTATTACCCTACTAGTTACATAGTTAACACTGACAACAGTGATTCTCCTGGTGAGCATTGGGTAGCTTTATATTATGAAAAACCTAATAACTTAGCTGAATATTTTGATTCATATGGATTTCTACCTCTTCGTGAAAGTTTTCTTAAAGCATTACCTGAAAAATATAAATATTCAACTCATGCTATACAAGGTTTATTTTCTACAACTTGCGGACAATATTGTTTATATTATCTTGAGAAAAGAGCTAACAACATGTCCATGCAAGATATAATATCTAGTTTCACGACTGATACAGACTGGAACGATAATAAAGTAATAAATCATTTCAAAAAGAAAAAAATACCTGTGATAAAAGAAGCTTATTTCCCATATCAAATTTGTCAAAGCTGCTTACCTAAAAACGATTTCTTAAATAACAATTACACTTTAAAATCTAAAAAATTGAAATGACGGAATCAAACCTTTTAAGTAAAATCAATAATGCAACTAAAAAGAAACTACCAGCTATACAAGCAAGTAGTATTTTAGTTATGTTTGTCTTAGCTATAACAGGTATCATATATAATGAAACACAAAAAAAATATTCTTCTCCTTTACAAAAAGGAGATGAAATATTCCTATGTTGTACAGAAACTGGCAACATTTTTCGCAATGGAGAAAAAACACAAAGTTTTTTAACTTGTTACATAACAAACATAAATGAGAGAAAAAGCTGGTCCTATCCTTACTTAGGACAGTCTGTTTCAAATAATTCTCAAACAAACCAAAGCTCAAGAGTAAATCAGTTTACTGATATAATAACCATAAATTCCTCTCTTAAAAATAGATATGTTGTAATACATATACCTAAACAAAGAAAAATCGCTGAGATAAATACCACATCTCCAACTTACAACTGATCAAAAAATATCACGCTGATCCTATAAACAATAACTTATATTTTAAATATGGATTATTTAAAGATTCAATTAAACTATGAAAAAGAACGTAATGAAATCCTAGAAAAAATTTGTCACCATCAACACTCATACATTTGCTCGTTAGAAAAAGAGAAAACTGAATATCAAAACAAAATAAAAGAAGAAGAAGAAAAAAATTCTTCTCTCTCTTATAAAATAAAAGAGACAGAAAAAGAAGTCATGAGTATGTTAGCACATAGAAAAGCCTATGGCATAGCTAAAATGGAGAGGGAATACAGGAAAAGAAAAGGTCCGATTTACATAAACACTATAGTATCAGACAGTAATGATAAGGATGAAGAAGCTGCTGAAGATATAGATATAGTAGATCTCCCTCGTGAGAGTTTATTAAACATATATAGAAGTATACCTGATGAAGTGTTTTATGAAGAAAAACATGAATGTGATTAGGTATACTTAATCACTGCTATATAATTCAAAATGAGTTTTCAAACATACAGCATAAAAAATCTTTTAAAAAATAAGAACATCAGTGACGAAATAGCAATCAAATATGTTAATGCTAAAAAAGAAAAAATTATATGCAATTCTGCTTTCTTAAACATACTCCTTGAACACTATAAACAGGTATTCAAGCATAGGCAAATAATATCTGCAGCCTTTTTCGTTATAGGAGAAACAGTATTTAATTATGCAGAAAAAATATGTCTTATAAAACGATTAAATATGCATGATTTATCAAAATTATCAGTAAAAGAAGCTATAGGTTATACCTTAAAATTCTTTTCTACTGAAGGTCTTAAAGATGAAAAAGACAAAAAAAAATGGGAAAATGCATTAGATCATCATTATAAAAATAATGATCATCACCCTGAATACTATTCAGGTAAAAACATGGAAAAATATGCTTTAATTGAAAGTGTATTTGATATGATAGCCTGTCATATAGAAAAAGATTTGAAAATTAAAAATATAACTGTGAATGATATTTTAAACGGAGAAATTACCTTTCATGAAATGTTAAACATTAATCCAAATTTCTTTAGTAGATACACTATCGAAGACAGAGAAAAAGTAAATTTTTATCTTGCTTCGTGGAAAAGTATTCTAAGTCAGCAATAAAAAATGCTTAAAATAAAAAAATATATTATTACAAATTCTGTAAATAAAAAAACAAAAACACAAATCACAAACATTAAATATACAAGTTTTACGATATCTTTACTGGCTATATATTTGTTTTTTACTTACTGTATCATATATGAACTTATGCATATTGTAATATTATGTCCTTTTTTATATATCATATATAACCTTATACATATTATATTATTTCTGTTTTTGCATCATAGTATACTTGTTTCCGATACTACTTTGTGATACAGCTAACATAACCAGTTTCCGATACTACTTTGTGATACAGCTAACATAACCAGTTTCCGATACTACTTTGTGATACAGCTAACATAACCAATCTTAACTTTACATCTGATTACATATAACTTCAAAATGCCTTTGCCATCCTATTATTTCAATCAAGACTTAGGTTATTCTGATCAAGTCTTACAACAAATATCTGTACTGTTAGGTACAGACTGGATGAAACTAGGTATTTATCTAGGCATACCTGATCACCGTTTAGAAAATATTTTTAAGTCTAAAAAACCATGCGAAATGGCATTAGAAATGTTAAAAAAATGGTGGAGAAATGTTCCTCCATACAAGAGATGGGAGGAACTAGAAACAAGTTTTCTGGAAACTAGCAGAAGAGACTTAATAGAATTCACTCAAAAATATTTTGGCGAAAAATTATTGGAAAATTACCATACTGATTCCACTGCTATATATCTTTTCTTGAGCAAATTGAGCGAAAAAATACCATCAGACTGGAAATATATCGCTATTTATTTAAACATATCATATAAAGATATAAAAAATATTTCTTATGAACCTGAACGTGACTTAACTCAATATGCCTTCCAAGTGCTAAAAATGTGGCAAACATCTAAATACAGTGCAACTCACCATCTCATAAAAGCTCTGTCTGACATGAACAGAAAAGATGGTTTGAAAATTATCTTCGATGAATTCGATAAAAGAACAGGAAGTGAACAAGCAGGCTTTAATTAAAATGTTAAAATATCTTTGTGATAAGCTTTAATAACTACAATACAGTTAGTCATAACAATTTATTAGTTATAATATATTATCATGTTATCTGATTATAAGATTGCTTTAAATATCTTGTGATAAGCTTAAATAACTAAATATTATAATAAATAATACAGCAACAATAGTAACAACTGTCATAGTTATAATTTTTTATCATATTGTCATCTAATCATAAGATTGCTTAAAATATCTTTATGATAACCTTAGATAACTGTATATCATAACTAGTGATATAACAGTTGTAACAACTTACTATTATCATAATATAATATTGTTATCTGTTTATAACTGCTTTTAATATAGTTGTGATAAGCTAAGATTGTAATAACTTGATATAGTTATAATTTTTTATCACATTGTCATCTAATCATAAGATTGCTTATGATGATCTTAAATAACTATATATCATAACTAGTGATATAACAATTGTAACAACTTACTATTATCATAACATAATATTGTTATCTGTTTTGTTATCTGTTTATAACTGCTTTTAATATAGTTGTGATAAGCTAAGATTGTAATAACTTGATATAGTTATAATTTTTTATCACATTGTCATCTAATCATAAGATTGCTTATGATGATCTTAAATAACTATATATCATAACTAGTGATATAACAATTGTAACAACTTACTATTATCATAACATAATATTGTTATCTGTTTATAACTGCTTTTAATATAGTTGTGATAAGCTGAGAACTAAATAACTATATATCATATAACAAGTAGTATAGCAATAATCATAAGTACTTAGTATTATACATACTATAGTTATAACATTATATTGTATTATCGCTTTAAATATCGCTGAAATAAGCTTAGATAACTATATCATAACAAGTCATTAAACAAGTCATAAGTACTTAGTATAGTTATAACTTCATATTATTACTGATATTAGTTATAACTTCATATTATTACTGATATCTTTATATATCAATATCAACAAAAATGGCATATTCACACGAGTCTTATTATGTAACACTTACGGATAACAGAAATACAGCATTAATAACACCATGCAATACTCCTGTTACCACGCCTGATATAAATCCTATAAGTAAACCTGTGATATATTATATAAAAAATACAGAAAGAGCGATTGAACCAACAAGATCAACTAAAGAATCTGCAGGATTTGATTTATACAGTGCTTATGATTATATTATTCCTGCTAAAGAAAGAATGTTGGTGAAAACTGATTTAACGCTTGCTATACCTCCAGGATGCTATGGTCGCATAGCACCTAAATCAGGTCTTGCAGTTCATCATTTTATTGATGTTGGTGCAGGAGTAATAGATGGAGACTATAGAGGCACTGTTGCCGTCCTACTGTTCAATTTTGGTAATAAAAACTTTGAAATAAAACATGGAGATCAAATAGCTCAAATCATCATAGAAAGAATTTGCATCCCTCACCTTGAAGAAGTATCTGTTCTTAATGTAACTGAAAGAAACAAAAGAGGATTCGGATCAGGGAAAGAAAAAACAACTAATGAAACTGAAGAAAAACCAGTTGAAAAAATGGATGAAGAACCATCAAGAGAAAACCCTGTCAATGAAGAGGCTGCAGATGAAGAACAATTCTTTGATGCAGTTGAAGAACAAGCCTATGAAGAAAAATCAAATTAAGAATCAGCAAAAGAAAAAACGAGTCGATGCAGTTAAAGAACAAGCCTATGATGAAAAAGCATTAAAAATAAAAAAAATCAACATCATATAAACCATTAATAAAATCAATGAAATGCCCTCCATCTCTCGATGTGAAATTATCCCTAATAAAAAAATTAAATAAAATCGAGTTATGTTTTTTATGCATACAATATAACAAACAAAATATCCTTGGGATAAACTAAAAAATCACACAATCTCTATGATAAACTAAAAAATCATACAACCAAAAAAAACATAATGGGCAACAAAGCAAAAGTAGATGAATGCTTGCTTTATATTTTACAAGATTCTGATTACAATGATCATTCACCTCGAAATAATATTTTTCCATATGAAAACACTAAAATAATTACTTTTATTTTAAAAAAAAAAATAGCAGAACTTTTTTTAAATAAATGGAAAAACGATGAAGTTCAAACTTCTTCACTTTTAAATGAAGTAATAAAAAACTTAAAAAAATTAATCAATGTCATGTATTACACAGATCACTTTGGAGTTAAATGGCAAACCCGAGATAATTCAAGATACAGCAAGATTTCAATAATATTCCATGGAAATAGTCGTATCAATGAAACTACTACAGTACTTAAGTCTAAAGAATATAAAAATTTTATCCAGTCATTGAAATCTGCGAATATACTATTTTTAGATCAAACAATCACTTTCAGAAGTCAATTTCAAAGTATACTAGAACACATATGTAACTCATTCTCTGCCACTCTGTTCATAAATGATGACTTAATTCTTTATTTTCCCGGCTGGAGACATATAAATGAATCAATACCAGCAGAAATTTATGATTTAGATCGTCTTTGGTATCCACTCTCTGTGTAACACGGTTGCTAAGGTATGCGCTACAAATCGAGTAAACACTCGTTACTAAGTGTAGCTATGACAACATAACGTAGCAACATAATTCATTGCGTCAAAAAAATGGCTGACAACGAAACTATAATGAATAACATTGAATCATCAACCTCAGAAGATGAAACAAGTTCAGAAGAAAGTCATCATCGGTATGAAACCAATTTCACAGTGCGAGCACATAGTTACACGGATCAAGGTGAAGTGAAAACGTGTTTGCGAGGATGTTATAACATTTCCTACAATCTCGATTTAGTTGTTATGTACGATGACGTGCCGCACGAAGACAACACACTCGTATACTTGGATGTAAAAGAAGAACAAAAGATCGAAATTTTCGAAGAAGAATGGACCGAACTCTCATCTAAAATGGATCAAATAAAACATCTGTTTAGTTCGAACGTTAACATGAACTCTAAAATTGAAATAGAAGGTTTCACCATCACCAAATTAAACTGGGATACGTTACTGTTCGCATCAAAGAACATTGAAAGCCACTTCATGTTAAAACTAAATCAGTTAGATAAACTGAATACTGCGATGGAAGACATTCAAGACAAAGAACTTTTTGACTATCTTGATATACTGTACATTTTAGAAGAAGAATAAGAAAAACAGAATCCTAAAGGTAAAACACACTTCTTAATGTCTCTGAATGATATAAATGTCTCTGTGAATGCACGCTTCTTAATAGTCTTAAAGTACAGTCAATAAAAAAAATGGGAAACAAACCTGTTTTAGGATATACTAGATATGATTCCAATACATTTCCTCTAAGCAAAGAAAAAACTAACGCTGTAGGATTTAATTTATATAGTGCTTTCAGTTATATAATTCCAGCCAAAGAAAAATGTTTAATTGAAACAGGCATCAAAGTTGCTGTCCCTACTGGGTATTATGCACGTATAGCACCATTAAGTGGGCATAGGTTTAAGTATACAAATGTTAAGGCAGGAATCATAGACAATGATTACAGAGGACAAATTCATATCCTTTTTTTAAATTTTGGTGAAAAAGAATATAAAATAAATTGTGGAGATCCGATTGCACAACTTGTGTTGGAAAAAATATATAATATTACATTAAAAGAATCTAACAAACTCAAAGATACTCCTTATTCGAAAATATGTTTCCAATTAAGACACAGCAAAATATATGAACAGTGGCGTAAAGAAACACATATGTTCTAATGATATGATTTTATAATAATACTTAACTCTGTTCTATTACATTATTATAATAAAATGTATTATATCCAAACAACTTGTTTCACTTCATTTTTATTTTCACTTATAGACAGCATAATACTTCAATCAAAGTGTCAAATGATCTGTACATCACATATTTTATTTATCATCGTAATACAAGAATTGCTTTAAATCCAATGAAAATGAAAATCTATCGTTTCAATTGTAAACTAACGCTGTAAATTCCTCTAATAACTCAGGAAATGTTCTTTGCTGATATCAATGAAACATAACAAAAAAATAAAGGAGAAAAATCACTCAAACTGTTGAAAAAAATCTATATCCTCTTAAACTGAATGTCTATTTGTTCATAGACTTAAAGGTGTAACACCACATTTATGATTTCACTGCTGAGGTGGAGTATAAAAGGAACGCAATGTCTGGGGTTAATTGGAGAGGTCCGGCCCTCATGTCACAAACCTCCACGCCTGTAGCTCCAAGTACTAGCTTCAGTGTGAACAAAATCACGACTATTCGTGCGACCTTATCAACTTAGAACGGCTGATACTCTCATTGTTAGGTGATGCTCCCACTGTTGGTTGAAGCGTGTATGCTCCCATCAGTTGGTAGAAGCAACCATACATAATGGTCCTCCTGTTTCAGTAACGCTCACCGTTCCTTAGAGCACTGATCTGGAATTGAACGTGTTCCACAATCCTCCTTCAATTCTTCAATCCTCCTTCAATCCTCCTTCAATCCTTCAATCCTCCTTCAATCCTTGGTGCACTTAGTTCATTCCTCTGTACCGAAAGCTCAGCTAAGAACCGTGTGACATGAGAACCACTTGACCTCTCTTTTGTATTTAAAATTTATGATATGATTACTATTTCCAAAAATAATCCTAATATCCAAAATAATAGGTATTTTCTGGATATTCAAAAAATATAGGTCTTCTTTGGATATTTTTTTAGAAATATCCAAAGAAGACCTATATATATACTACTGACATGGCCATTTCTTAAAATCGACATGTGACATGGGGACCCCCCATCTAGACCCCCATTGGGGACCATCCACAATTGACGTCATGCTGGGAGGGGGGAGGGTTAGGTCCGGCATGGCAAGATTAATTTTCCATATACAATCAGCATTGCAAAATTGGCAAAAAGCATTACGAGGGGTGGGGGATGGTCACATTTTGGCATGACATCATTTATGAATGGCCCCCTGCATCTTTATAAGGCAACACAAAACTACTTGCCACTATGGGTCCTGTCCGCACACTCCCCGCGGCGTGTCGGGCTTGAAAAACATTGATTGAAGATACTTGCCGGACTCCAGTTTTGAAAAAGAACAAGGTGGATGTGCATTTAACTTGACCATGGCAAAGTGTCTAGAATCCATTAGAAACACGTCCACTTGCATCTTTTTGAATTATCAGCATCTGATCACTCAATTGCATGATCACTCACTTGCATGATCACTCAATTTCACAATTATTTGCATGATCACTCACTTGCATGATCACACACTTGCATGATCACTCACTTGCATCATAACACACTTGCATGATCACTCACTTGCATGATCACTCTATTGCATGATCACTCTATTGCATGATCACTCTATTACGCACTCACTTGAATGATCGCTTGCATGATCACTTACTTGCATGAGCACTCACTTGCATGATCCTCACTTGCATGATCACCCACTTGCATGATCACTCCATGATCACTCCCACTCCCCACTCCCACAGGAAATGAGACTGAGCCGATCCTCTTAAAGGGACCAGAGCTATCTATCGTAACAGAAAACAATGGATTCTATCAATTTTAATGGTAAATACTTAGAATTAATGATGGACACCATGTTATAATCGCAATGTGTAATGAATAGACTTGAACTCATGTAGTCTATTCATTATATATTACATCCATATACATGTATCTGCCAGGGCTGTTGAAGTCATTATCAAATTGCGTAGACAACCTGATAAGGAGACTTCAATAGGGGTCTAGAAAGGGGGTCCCAATGTCACCTGTTGATTTTAAGAAAAGACCACGTGACATATTGTCCACATCACATTTTTTCACAATACGTCGACGACGGCCCAGCGCAAGGTGTCCAAAAAATGTACTGTCCACAGACTATTTTCGCATAAGATACAATTTGTCCACACCCAACAAAATACACTGTCCACAACCTATTATCACAAAGTGTTCACGAAACACATTCTGTCCACATACTTTCAACACAAAATGTCCAAAATTACTTTTAGTCCACAAGATTTTACCACAGAGTATCCACAAAAACCACACTGTCCACATTCAACTTGAACAAAGTGTCCACAAATTACAAATTGTCCACAATCTATCATCCCAAATTGTCCACAAACCACATTTGACAAGTTTTGATTGCAATTTTAAAGTATCCACACAACACATTCTGTCCACAGTGTATGGTCACGTGTCCACAAAATTCATCTTATATATACACAAAATTCATCTTATATATACACAAAGTGTCCAAAATTACATTTTGTCCACAGGCTAAAATGTGTCTGCATGGACACTTTGTGATGGTTTGTGTGAAAAATGGGTGCTCTGTGGACATTTTGTAGCACATTGTGTGGACATTTTTTTTATGTCAACACCCTGTGGTGCCTGGCAAGAATGTGAACAATTTGTGATGGTTTGCTCTTGACAAGGGGAGTATTTCAGATATTTATAGGTACAGCAAGGACACACAGTGGGTACTTGGTGATTCTTAACAGTGAGACCAGTGCACCCTGATTATGTATCTAAATTTTGCCAATCAGGTATTGCTGGGCTAATTTCATACAGCATGATTTTCTTTAAGGGGCCGTAAGGAGGAGATTCCACAAAATCAATTTTTCATGAAAAATAAGGGTGTAATGAATAAATAAATAGGTGGGCAAAGGATACTTTTCTATACATTCCCAGCAAATCCTAGTGAACATGAGTCATGCTGGGTGAGGAATGTGTGAGTACATTGAGTGATAACGAATAATGTCATTTTGTGTGATACAATGTCAACTCTCACTCAGCTTGACAAACCTTCACTTACTTCAGTAAGACCTGAGAGAGCATGCGTCAACATGTGTCAATACTTGTCAACTCTCACCCAACCTCACATGTCTTCTCTCATTTCCATAAGGATGTGAGGGGAACTGGGTGAGCAAGTGTCAACATGTGTCAACTCTCAGGCAGCTTCACATGTCTTCACTTACTTCAATAAAGATGTGAGGGGACCAGGGTGAGCACATGTCAACATGTGTCAATACTTGTCAACTCTCACCTAGCATGACATTTCTTCACCAAGCCTTCAACAATAAGAGACTATGGAAACTGTATGGATTCTCATGGATTGTACTTTGCAGAGTGGGCCTATGGAGTAAATGTCAATATGAGAATTTATGTTTCACAGAGCAAGTTTCTTTTTTACATGGCATGAAATACATATGAATCAGGAACATAATGATAGCCAAGTATATGTGATTTAGTGCATACATTAGACATAATAGCTCATTTGTTTTGTCGATGGGACATAGCACTGAATTGGAATTGCATATGTTTTACATGATATCTAAGTATCTTTTTGTCCTGGTTTGATGGGATATGAAGGTTTAATGTCTACTGATCAGCTAGGTCACAGCTGATTAGAGCAAATATATAGGATCTCTTCATAGGCTGGTTAAATAACTCTGTATTGAGTGATAATAGGAGTAGTATAATAGTTGGTCTTTTCTGGATAATATCCAGAAAAGACCACCATATTTGAATTATCCAGAGAAGACCTCCTATTTTTAGATTATTTATAAAAGAGGTCGTTTATAGATATATTTAATTTATCTATAAAAGAGGTCGTTTATAGATATATTTAGATTATTCATAAAAGAGGTCGTTTATAGATATATTTAGAATAGGATTATTTTAGAAATAGTAATTATATCACTTTAGGTTTTAAATACAAAAGAGAGGTCAAGTGGTTCTCATGTCACAAGGTTCTTAGCTGAGCTTTCGGTACAGAGGAATGAACTGAGTGTACCAAGGATTGAAGGAGGATTGAAGGAGGATTGAAACAAGGAGGATTGAAGGAGGATTGAAGGAGGATTGAAGGAGGATTGAAGGAGGATTGTGGAACACATTCAATTCCAGATCAGCGCTCTAAGGAACGGTGGCAGACACGCTTCAACCAACAGTGGGAGCATCAACCAACAATGGGAGCATCAACCGTTCTGCTTCAACCAACTGATGGGAGCAGACACGCTTCAACCATCATCCGTTCTAAGTTGACAAGGTCGGAAGAACTGTTGTGATTTTGTCACTGGAGCTAGTACCTGAAGCTACAGACGTGGAGGTTCGTGACATGAGGGCCGGACCTCTCCAATTAACCCCAGACATTGCGTTCCTTATATACTCCACCTCAGCAGTGAAATCATAAATGTGGTGTTACACTTTTAAGTCTATGAACAAATAGACATTCAGTTTAAGAAGATATAGATTTTTTTCATCAGTTCGGGTGATTTAGGGACAGAGTTTTTTCTCCTCTATTTTTTGATATATTTCATTGATATCAGCAAAGAACATTTGCTGAGTTATTAGAGGAATTTACAGCAGTAGTTTAAATTGAAACGATAGATTTTTATTCAAAACGCGGATTTTTTGTCCCCCTCTACCGAGAACAATACGAACTATTTCTAGCATGATGTAGGTTATGTGGAACTAAATTATTACATGTATAATGCTCTTTTCTTTGTATTTTCTTGAACAGTTTGAATGAATCATGTATAGAGCTCTTTCTTTTCATTGTTTGATATATTTTATTGATATCAATAAAGAATATTTGCTCATAGCTTACAAATGAGACGATAGATTTCATCGTATTTAGAGCCCAGAACGCATTCTCAGGTTTCCCTCTACCGAGAATAATATGAACTATCTTTGTCCTGTTCCAGGTTATGTGGAACTAAATAATTTATGTACATAGCTTTTCCCATCTCTTTGACACTAATCTGCGTGTCACATGACGAATTTAGGATAAGATCATATCTCATGTCATTTTTCCATGTCACATGCCAAATTACTATTATCCCATGTCTTTGACACTGATCTACGTGTCACATGGCGAATTTAGGATAAGATCATGTCTCATGTCATTTTTCCATATCCTTGTCACTAGGTTCCATGTCACATGTCAAATTACTATTATCCCATGTCTTTGACACTAATCTGCGTGTCACATGACGAATTTAGGATAAGATCATGTCTCATGTCATTTTTCCATGTCACATGTTGTCAAATTACTATTATCCCATGTTTTTGACACTGATCTACGTGTCACATGACGAATTTAGGATAAGATCATGTCTCAGATCATTTTCCGTGTCCTTATTACTAGATTCCATGTCATAATGTAAACAGATATATAGACAAGATTCGATTAGTTCTTATGAATGCCTCCAGATGGGAGAGCAATAGGTGTTGCATTAGTCATAACGGTTCCATTTATGTTTCTCATGTGAAGCTCCATGCTGACTATGTCATCGAGTCACTCGGTTCCAAGCCTGCTGTGTATGTATGTTAGTATGTTTGTATGAGTAGGAGAGGAGCGGCATGAGTTACTCTTTTGACTTTTTACACATAGATTTAGTCCATACACGCAACAAAATGATCTGTTTGAGTTGCTCACTACAGTGAGTAGTTACAGTGGACAGTTTATATTTAATCACTGTAAGCAAATCAGTGAGTCATTTAGTGAGTCTTTTAGTGAGCCTGTAGTTGCAGTGAGCAGTTAGTGAGTCATTTAGTGAGCCTGTAGTTGCAGTGAGCAGCTTATGAAGAGTCTCAGCTGCTCACTGTAAAAGGCTCGCAATAGCGAGGTGTTTGATGTTTATGTAAAGTAACAGCGAGCGGCTTATACAGAGTTTGAGCTGCTCTCTGTAAAAGGCAAGGTATAGTAAGTTGCTTAATTTTTAACCAAAAGTAGATCTTTCGTTATATATTTACACATATTTTGTTTGTATAAATATACATCCATCAGTCACCACGTGAAGGTAGATCTACATGACTGATTTAATTTTGAAAAAATAAAGGCCTAAAGTGAAAATTTTGGAACAAAAACAAAGTTTCCTCTCTCTCTATGAGCTAAGTAGATATATAGATATATATGAATGGCTTATATTGTATATTTCATTTTATCTAACCAACGTCGAATAAAATGAAGATATTGAAAGCTTTTTTTTTTTTTTTTTTTTTTAGCTTTTGTTTTCACTCGATCTGGATCAAGTGATAACATGAAGCCTAATTATTTAAGAAGCAGATTTTTAACCAGATCTGGATCAAGCATAAAAATACAGCTTCCTTATTTGAATATATATATATATATATATATATATATATATATATATATATATATATATATATATATATATATATACCTACATGCTTTATACGTAGAGACAGGCAAACACATTGCTTTTGTAGCTATTTTAAATGAAGTTGGAGAAGGCTTTCATTTTCTATAGTGTTTCTGATGATCTGAAAGAAGGAAAAATTTTTGATTGCTTGGTTTAACCCTTTTTTTCTATATTTTTTATAACGAGCATAGTAAAGTCTAAATCTCTGATGTAGTATGAATTTCCTATACATTTTTCTTTGTGAGAAAAATATGTCCCCCTTACAAACATTTGAGTCAAGAAAAAAATGAAGTCTTTTTTGGAAAATAATTTTTTTGTAGGTAATTTTGTGATATCTTTTGATTTGAAGCATGCTAGCATTTCATTTTCACTTATTATTTGACTCAGTAATTGAGCTAGATAAAAGCTGTGCCCTTTGTCTATTTTGCAGTTAAACAAAAAAAATGGCTTGAAAAATACGTAAAGCACTTTCTATAGCTATGTACAATGACTTTTTTGAGGGCTGTTGTCTGAAAATATAACTTCGATGGCCGGCTTCTTTGTACAATACACGAGAATAATAGGACACAGAATTGTGGTACGAGCACATTTTGATATAGCTTTGTCCTGTCCAGCAGTTTTTTGTAGATAGCTTTCCACATTTACTGCGTTTCCCATCTAAGCAATCACACAAGTTATATAAATATTGTTTCCTTCTTTTAAATCCTGTTGGAACACTTACCTTGAAACTAGATGGTAATTTAAAGCTCAAAATGTGAGCAAATAAAAATAAGATATCTTGCATGGAATAGACCTTCTCCATGGTTTGGTTTCTATGTTATTTCCTTACTATATATAAAGGGGTGAGAGTTTGGGAGGAGTTTATTTTAGCCACTCCCTTTTGCATGGAAAAATCCATGCTACTACACATTTTAATTAGCATGGAAATTTCCATTGTACTGCATAGTTTAAAATAGGATGGAAAGGGAGGGGTATGGGAGGAGTTTATTTAGCCACACCCCTTATTGTATGGAAAATTCCATGCTACTGCGCAGTTTATTTAAATAGCATGGGAAGGGAGGAGTTTATTTAGTCACACCCCTTATTGTATGGAAAATTCCATTATGCTATTACGCAGTTTAAATAGCATGGAAAGGGAGGAGTTTATTTTAGCCACTCCCTCTTGCATGGAAAATTCCATGCTATTGCGCAGTTTAAGTGGCATGGAAATTTCCATGCTATTGCGCAGTTCATTTAACATGAAAACTTCTATGCTGTTGCGCAGTTTATGTTATTGCGCAGTTGAATTGTGCTATTGTATAGTTGAATTAGAGTGAGAGTTTCCATTTTATTGCGTAGTAAAATAAAAGCAGAAGTTTCCTTTTTATTACATGTTTAAATAGTAGGATTTTATGAGAAGGGGATTTAAGAAGAGTTGTTGTATAGCTTAAATTTTTAATGAGCTCCCTTATTATGAGGATATTTTTATTGAACAATGGGGCAGCAACAACAAATTCATAAAAGATTTTTTATTTTTTCATGATAACATGTAATTATAATTATATGATAGTGTAGATTATGTAAGAGGGTAAGCTTGTAAGTTATAAACTATTCTCAGCTTCTATCTCGTGGAGGTTAATGATCCTAGCTTATATGAATTGTAAGCAGGCATGCATTTAATAATTCATGTAACGGGAGGCTTATATGAAAAAAATTAGGTGAGGTTATAATATACTAAGCTATTTTATTTATAGCATTGCTTTGTTATTTAGCATGCATAAGTTGATAGTTTAAGATGGCTAAGCTAAGGATTTTACTGGTCTTAAAAGCTTTAAATGTTAAGCTATTCTATTCATAGCATTGCCTTAAAAGTAATACATTCAAGTTAATTACTTATATAGTAGTTAAATTGAAGATTTCATAGACCTTAAGTGAAGGTTTTTTTTCTATGTTTTTGCTCTGAGAACAGACGATAATATATGGAAGATAGTTTTTGAGCGTACAGACATAGAGCTAGCTACATGTACACTGTAAAATAGCATTGCTATAGTTCGCAAGAGATATGACTTTAAACACTTTAAGGTTTACAGACGAATATTTCATTGATTGTAATAAGGAATAAATGATTTGCATGCTATCTATTTTTGAAACGTTAAACCATCCTCTATGACAGTATACATAACGTACATTAAACCTATAGACCACTAGTTTTGTTAGGACTATATAGATGCAACAGCACTACATTGAAGCATCATGACTGCTTACGGTTGTGAAATAGCAGCTAAGGCGTATAAGATAACATGGATTGAGCCGAGTTGTTGTTAGCCTATGAAATGTTATTAATTGTTTGTTGAGGTTTTTCCATGGGCAGGTACTCTTTTGATAGACGTTGTTAAAAAATCTTGCCGGGAATAAACTCCAGCTTTGGACGTGTTTTCCAGCATGACTTATTGGTACATTGAGGCAGTTGAAGGGTTTAATATCTGTTACAGCGTTGTACCAGGCATCAGGTGACATGGACTACATCAGTGCACATAAATTTTCCTTTTTAGCCTTGCCTTTTTTTAATAAGGACCTAAGAACATAGCTTAACCTATTCAGGACCAGCATAGAAAGTGCCTTTGACTGTAATAGACGTAGTGATAGCTTCAGTCATTATTATATAGTTGACGTTATGATAGGCTAGCTTTTCAGTCGTTATTATATAGTCGAGTTTATGATAGGCTTGGAATTAACTAGGTAGACTTTACTTTTAGATTTGTTTTATGGAATTATAAGTTTGGTATATGACGAGGATAGTGATTTTGCTTTAACCTTTAAGGGTAAAGGGCTCACATTTGTGAAAAAAACTTTGGGCTTATTGCGTTTTAACTTTTGTGTTCAGAAAGTTCCATCACGTATGAAATAATGTGTTGATAAGATGCTTGATATGTGTTTAATGCTACTATGTTTGACTTTCTACGTCTTAGATTTAGACTCATCAAAACTCTGCAACGTTATGAATATTCATTTCACCATATATGGCTTTATCTGTCTTAACATTGAGCTCTGAGGAAAATTCCATGACGTCATGAATATCTTATGCTAGCATTCCCATATTTGGCTTTCTACGTCTTAGAATTAGGCTCAGGAAAACTCTGGAACGTTATGAATATTCATTTCACCATATATGGCTTTATGCGTCTTAGAATTAAGCTCTGAGGAAAATTCCATGACGTCATGAATATCTTATGCTAGTATTCCCATATATGGCTTTCTACGTCTTAGAATTAGGCTCAGGAAAACTCTGGAACGTTATGAATATTCATTTCACCATATATGGCTTTATGCGTCTTAATATTGAGCTCTGAGGAAAAATTCCATGACGTCATGAATATTTTATTATAACATTTCCATATTTGGCTTTCTACGTCTTAGAATTAGGCCCAGGAAAACTCTGGAACGTTATGAATATTCATTTCACCATATATGGCTTTATGCCTCTTAACATTGAGCTCTAGGGAAAATTCCATGACGTCATGAATATCTTATGCTAGTATTCCCATATATGGCTTTCTACGTCTTAGAATTAGGCTCAGGAAAACTCTGGAACGTTATGAATATTCATTTCACCATATATGGCTTTATGCGTCTTAATATTGAGCTCTGAGGAAAATTCCATGACGTCATGAATATTTTATTATAACATTTCCATATTTGGCTTTCTACGTCTTAGAATTAGGCCCAGGAAAACTCTGGAACGTTATGAATATTCATTTCACCATATATGGCTTTATGCGTCTTAGAATTAAGCTCTGAGGAAAATTCCATGACGTCATGAATATCTTATGCTAGTATTCCCATATATGGCTTTCTACGTCTTAGAATTAGGCTCAGGAAAACTCTGGAACGTTATGAATATTCATTTCACCATATATGGCTTTATGCGTCTTAATATTGAGCTCTGAGGAAAATTCCATGACGTCATGAATATTTTATTATAACATTTCCATATTTGGCTTTCTACGTCTTAGAATTAGGCCCAGGAAAACTCTGGAACGTTATGAATATTCATTTCACCATATATGGCTTTATGCCTCTTAACATTGAGCTCTAGGGAAAATTCCATGACGTCATGAATATCTTATGCTAGTATTCCCATATATGGCTTTCTACGTCTTAGAATTAGGCTCAGGAAAACTCTGGAACGTTATGAATATTCATTTCACCATATATGGCTTTATGCGTCTTAATATTGAGCTCTGAGGAAAATTCCATGACGTCATGAATATTTTATTCTAACATTTCCATATTTGGCTTTCTACGTCTTAGAATTAGGCTCAGGAAAACTCTGGAACCTTATGAATATTCATTTCACCATATATGGCTTTATGCGTCTTAGAATTAGGCTCAGGAAAACTCTGGAATGTTATGAATATTCATTTCACCATATATGATTTATGATATCTTGTTTAGTCTTTTATGGCTTAAGTATGTGAAAACAGGGATTAAGGACGGAAAGATCTTAAGGGTTCAAGCTCTATCATATATCTTTCTGTGCTAGCTGTTGCATGGCTAGGTCTATATATAGGTGACCTTTGATTTCTTTTTCTTTTGAGAACTACCATAACGGATATTGATATCATAAAAATGATGAATACAGTGCTTATGCTAGCTCCTGTTACGATATGCCATGTTTTCTCATAAGGGTTAAAAGAGGGAGAGGTGGGGCTCACAGCGGAGGAGATGAGCCCCTCCCCTTTTGTTACAGGACTTATATATACTCGAGAGCTCCGTGAGAAGGGAGTAATTGTCTCAGCTCTCTCAGATTTAGTGTTCAAGTCAAAAGACGAAGATCCTGAGCCTAAGTCTACGTTGGATGGCGTAGATCTCAGCTTCAAGTTCAAGTTAGACGACGTTGATTTCCAGTTCAACTTGGACGTGGATTTCAAGTTGAAATAGGACTGAGTGACTGTTTTCCAGTTGAAGCTTTTCACAGAGGTAAGTGTTTTCCTGTAATCTCATGAAAATTTACATGTTTGAGATTTTGACATAAAATGCTGTTCACATGTTTCAGAGAAGTAGATAGAATAATTTTTTTTAAATATTTAGTTTACTTTGTTAGGATAGGCAGGAGAACATTACGGCGATCGCTTAAAGCCTATTAATTTTGAAATCGAGGGTTGAAGAATTTTTTAGACTGTAATTCTATCAAACTAATTTATGTTTAGCTGCCTCTGTTTAGTATAGTGAGATCTCTTTTATTCGTTCTCTTAAAATTTGCAAAGTATTGGTTAAATCTAAGACATATAAATAATTGAGAGAAAATGCTGCTCACTTGCTTGTTTCAGGAACATTAACCTTGTTGGGAGATATTTCTGTTGGAGAGGTAGGGGTAGGAAAGGAAAATGTTTTCGACGTCCTTAAAGCAGACTTGGTATGAAAAGGTCCTGAGGTAGATTCAGTAAGTAGAGTGGTAGGAGGCATGCTATATATAGCAGTAGGTTTCCCTTCAGAGCTTCCCTCAGGCTTAGTCAAAACGTTCTCTTGTAGGGTTTCAGTTGAAGAGGCAGGGCTATAGGACAGGACATGTTGAGTAATGTCATTTTCAGGCAAGGTTTTTGTAGACGTTGTTGGATGATAGGTAGAGGCAGGAACAGTTTTGACAGAAGGCTTTAAAGAAGTAGTTGAAGTTGGAGTAGTTAAGCTAGCCTTCAAATAAGCAGTAGTTGAAAGCCGTGTAGATGCTCTAAGCTTCTCAAAAGAAGTAGTTGAAGGCAGAGAAGTAGACTTAGACTCCCAAGAAGCAGTTGTAGGAGGTCGTGTAGTAGTATAGGACGTGGCAATAGGTTCACTGGTAGGGTGGAAGGTAGTAGACAATATATCCTTTAGCCTGCAAAGAAAAAAGGTTAACGGAAATTTTTTTAAATTTAAATGACTAAAAAAACATTTTATTTTGTTGGGATAATGCTTCATGTTCATGAGATAAAATAAGCTAGGATTATTCTTTTATGCTTACAAGGTAAAATAAGCCAAAGAAAAATTCTTTACCTGCAAAGTCCAGCATCGCAAGAATATATTCCCAGCTCTGTAGTTAATTTCTCCAAGAAAGGGAAAACATTTTGATCGTAAGGAATAAATTTCCTTTCTGCTCCTTCATTTTTCTTGATTTTTATCTCTGTTGTTACAATAGACTGATATGTAGGTTGAACAGAAAGAATACACCTCACATGTGGTTCGCAAGTCAACGAAGGTTCTGCGAAAATACATTGACAGTTGTATCGTATAGTTTGCATGTAGCAAACAGACAATAAAGCAGCCAAGAGTCCTAAGGTTTTCATCTTGAATGAGAATATGAGGGAAGCGTGCGTGTCCTAGAAAGATAGCTCTTAGTATAAAACTTTTTTGCAGACAGATTAAATTCCTGTTTCTAGATAATGAAGCAGAGGTTGAGAGCAGCATGGTAAACAACGTCTAATACGACTCGTTTTAGTTCTTACATTTAACACTAGAGGACACATGTGAGCTACCAGGGCATCGTTGATTGATATTTATCAGAAAGTAGGCGGAAGGAACGTCAGTCAGGATAGCCGAGGGGTTAAGGCGTTCGCTTCGCTCAGCCAAGGTTGAGGGTTCGAATCCCAACTTCTCTGTGAACGCTTTGGTTTCACGTTTTTCTGAACGTCATTATGTATCTAGTTTGCTTTTAAGATAGTTCTATGTCAGTTAAATTTATTTTGAAACAGGATAGATGCTTAGTGTGTATGAAGGCTAAATTGTTAGACGTTAGCAGGTTATATGTTCTCAGCTTTACGTTGATGTGCAAGAACGAGCAGAAATATCGATCAGCGATGTTCTGGTTGCTCACATGTGTCCTCTAGTGTTAAAAGTAAGAACTAAAACGAGTCGTATTAGACTTTTGAATTATGCCTGACGCAGCTGCAACAGTATAAATGGAGCTGTCGGAAAGGGAATCATTCTATGGATTAGACTATTGTACAATCCCCGGCTCAGCTACTACAGTTATAAACAGACATGTTAATGTCTTATTTTTTTCCTTTTAAGAGAGCTACAAATGCTGAAGTTTGTGAGCTATACTCCATTCTTCAATAAAAGGTCGCAAACAGACAGGCAAAATAGCTTATAGCCACGCCCTGGTGAGAGAATAAAGAACTTGCTGTTTCATGTAGATACTGATCACCGTAATGCTCGAGAGAATCATACCTGTAGGGAAATTGATAACAGTAATTGAAGTTACTAGAGGATTTAGGATGAAAGGTTAAAAAAAATATGCTTTGTTCACAAGATACCATATTTATGACGTTGATGACTTACTATACAAAATATTTTTCAGATTTTAAGGTTTGCCTTGTGCTGAAAATCGCAGGTGTTCTACTCTACGAAAAGAATCCTAAGCCAGCTTTGCAGAGCGTTTTGATCTATCTGTTTAGCTGACAACAGACAGGCTACACAGCACAAAGCAGTCTCCAGGTGAGTGATTTAATAAATTATACAAGAGGCTAGATGTTTCATATAGACATTGATCACTGAAATGCTTGATAGAATTATTTCTGCGGAGAGATTGAGCATAGGAAAAGAAGTAACCAGATCATCAGTCAGTTACTAGGACGCTGATCATCGTAATGCTTGAGAGATTCATTCCTGTAGGGAAATTGATAACAGTAATTGAAGTTACCAGTTCATTTAGGCTTAAAAACTAAAAAAACATGCTTTGTTTGCAAGATACCATATATTACGACGTTGACAAGTAACAGTGGAATTTATTTTTCAGATTTTAACCTTTGCCTTGTGCTGAAAATCGTAGAGGTTCTACTCTGCAAAGAGACCCCCTGAGCCAGCTTTGCAGACCGTTCTGATCCATTTCTTTTCCTGATCCCAAAAGGATCTCCCTTCAAGGTTGCTATGAAAAGATTTTTATTATTTTAAGCTAAAATGATTGATGTCTATACAATATATTTTGAACAATATAGTCCTTATAGTAAAAACTGATCCTTGTGCTAAATTGGACATAGAAAGCTTTCGAAGTTCTCGTAGAAATATAAGCAAGTACCGAGGATCTATAGTTGTTTCCAGCAAAGAGTTTTCTTTGAAATTTACAAGAAACGGATATTGTTATATTTTTATTAGAAATAATTTTTCTCGAATTTTGCATGACATAAAACAGTTTGTTACTTTGCATTGCATCAATTTTTTTTCTAACTACTCTTTTATAAACTTTAGTAAGATATGTGTTAAGTTGTTGAATATTCAACTTAGCATAGAAATTCTTTTGAACGGAAAAAAAGTTAAAATATCTGAACTTTTTTTAAAATTAAACTTAAAGTTGTCTGAAAAATATTTTTTTAAGATAAGGGAATCAAATTGTTTTGAAAGTTCTTGGCTTTTATATGATCATAAAACTGCAGTTTTCAAGGAACTGTCCTATTTTTCTTCTTTCAGAATTTGCAATAAAAATATTACTTTAACTTTAGGTCACAACTTTAAGGGAAATTGTATAACAAAAGACACTACATTGTTTTTAGATTTGTGCTCAGAGATAAAAGACACTTTGGTTGAAATATCAGAAGAAAAAAATAAAATTTTCTGAAATGAAAGAAAATAAGTTGATCACTCAATTTCTTTTATTGATATTAACTATTTTATGCCAAGATAAAAGTGAAAACCATGAATATTGGAAAAAGGTAACCGAGGAAGAAGCACATTGCTTTTTCTTTGTCTCTGAATATATCAAGAAAAAACAAAAAGAAAAAAAAATTCCAAGAGACAAAGTAATTTCTCTGTTAAAAGATGAAGCTTGGTCTTCACTTTTATCTTACATGAAAAAGGATGAAGCTTACAGAGCATGCTATGCGTATTGCATGTATGAAAACAAGGATAAAATTTTACAAGATTTACTGTCTGCTCATAGTATTTTGGTTGAATGCATTTCTGAAATATTTAAAATAAATATTTATTTCAGTACTCAAAATCAAAGCACTGAATTTCATCCTGTAAATAATTTCAAGAGCAAAGCTATATGCATTTTTTTCAACAAAGATTTAAATGAATTTAAAGAATGTTCTCCTTCGGAGAGTCAAATTAAAATAAAAAAAGGAACTAACTTGAAAAGAAAGAAAAGTTGCGAAAATGAATCATTTTTTAATGAAGAAAATTTATCAGACAGCAGTGAAGATGAAAGCAAAGAAAAAAGTCAAAAAGATAGCTCTAGTGAAGAAGATTTTTCTCTTTTGAAAGAGGATCTTCATTTATCAGAAACTGAAGACGAAGATGAAAAACATTTTAAGAAAAAGGAAAAAAAAATTATGCCTAAAAAAGAAATAGAAGTGGAAAATAATGTGACTGCTTTGAAAGATTTTCCATCTTTAGCTTATTTATTTAAAGATGAAAGGGAAGCAGCTGAAATGAACGTAAAAGATTTTTTTACTATAACAGAACGTATGAAAAAACATGCAAAAGTAATGGAAACTAATTGTTTGCCTGAAAACTTAGAAAAATGTTTAAGGTGCCCTCAGCACTGTTCTAGTTCTGTCTTAAAAGGAACTAAGGACAAAAGGGGACCAAAAGCACCTAGAGCTAAGAAAATTAAAGTTTTTCATGATTAATTTAAATTATGTTTTTTTCTCTACAGATGCCTAAAAAAAGAAATTTGCCACAAAAAAATAAGAAATCAAAATTTGTCAAAACTTCTTCTGATTCTCATTTGCCTGATTTAGGCCATCTAGACGCAGAAGACATACCGTTTTCTGCTGTCTCTTTTTGTGATAGCTCTAGCACAGAAGGGGAATTTGAAGATAGCTCTGTCTTTCAATCTTTGCCTGATCCTTATGTCAAACTGACACCTCTCTCTTCATCTCTTTCCAAAGTAAAAACTGCAGTCTCTGCTTCTACTTCAACCTTGGATACTAACACTGCTTCGACCTTTGCTGAAACAAAGGTGAAGGTCGAGACTCCTTCAAAAGGAAACGCTACAGTCTCTCCTTCTACTTCAACCTTGGATACTAAGACTGCTTCGACCTCTGCTGAAACAAAAGTGAAGGTCGAGACTCCTTCTAATGCTGACACTGCAGTCTCTGCTTTTTCTTCAGCCTTGAAAACTAACACTTCTACATCAATCTCTCCTGAGACAAAGGTGAAGGTCGAGACTCTTTCAAGACCTGTTTCTACTTCTGGATCTAATCTTGCTTCTTCTTTCCCTGTGAAGACTGAGGGTCCTTCTCCTTCCCCCCTCAGCAGAAAACATCCTGTCCTCTCTTCTTTTTTTGCTTCTTCCCCTCCTGTGAAAAAAGACAAAGAAGACGAAGAAGTCAAGAAGATCAACTCAAGATCGTTCTGCTCCAAAGCTTCGGCTTCGGTAGTAGAACGGCCTAGCATTAAATTTCTTGACAATTTCAAACAATTTTTGAACAAACGTGCAGCTGCTCGAAAAGGTGAAGCACCTGAAGTACGATCTCGACCTGCAGCAGCCGCAGGAAGTCCTTCACAAACTGCTAGAGATGGTCGAGCAGTACTTGAGGATCGTCAGCCGGTGACTGAGGATCGTCTACCGGTGACTGAGGATCGTCGACCGGTGACTGAGGATCGTCGGCCGGTGACTGAGGATCGTCGGCCGGTGCCTGAGGATCGTCGATCGGTGCCTGAGGATCGTCGGCCGGTGCTTGAGGATCGTCCGTCGGTCCCTGGATCTTCAGGTCTAACGGTAGGATTCCCTGGTTTGTCTGCTCTCGGAGATCTCTATGAGATCTACGATAAGGGCTACGAATTAGGATTGGCAGTAGGACGTGCTTCGAGAGAACCAGGTAAAAGATATCGTAGATCAGGTCCTGAAACGCCTCCCGCTCCTTTTCCTAACCAGCAGCGAACAGGAGCTTCTGGGAACTTACAGGTATCAAGGCAGGAGGTGACTCCTGAGAAAACTGTTACTGATAAAACGGCTACTCAACCTGTCTATCTTCAATGTCGGTCTGTTGTTGCACCTCCTGAGTATTCACAGCTTCCGCAAATTCCTCTACAAAACAACCCTCCAACAGTCCCTCCACAGTGTCCCCCGCAGTGTTCACAGTGTGTGCAAGTTCTTCCTCTTAACAACCTTTCGACAGTTCCTCCACATGGTCCACCGCAGTGTCCACAAATTCCTCATTTTAACAACCCTCCTACAGTAATCCAGCCTCTGGCTGACTCGCAGCCGACTCAGCCTAGACAGGGCATAGATCCTTCCGCAGAGCCTTCTTACGTACCTCTGTCAGCAGGACCTGGGTATGCAGATGCTCAGTCAGTTCACTTCCTAACCCCCCTCGTAGCATCAACTTCCCGCTTTTCTGCTTCAGTAGGACCTGTGAAGACGGTCTCTCAGACCCCTCCGATTGCATCGACTCGCATTTCTCAGTCAGTGGGACCTGCGAGGACGATCACCTCCACAGTTGATCCACAGGCCCCTCCGGTAGCATCGACTCGCATATCTCAGTCAGTGGGACCTGTGAGGACGGTCACCCCTACAGTTGATCCACAGGCCCCTCCGGTAGCATCGACTCGCATTTCTCAGTCAGTGGGACCTGCGAGGACGGTCACCCAAACTGTGTACCCTCAGGCCCCTCCGGTTGCATCGACTAGCGTTTCTCAGTCAGAGGGACCTGCGAGAACGGTCACTCAGGCAGTGAACCCTCAGGCTCCTCCGTCTGTTAGTCAGCCTCAGAACCTTCCTCCGAATCAAAACGATGTGAACCCGCAGCTTAACATCAAGAACCTTTTTAAAGTACCGAGGGTCAGACAGTACTACTACGAAGACTTTTGTCTTCAAAGGTTGGGTTTAGAAATAAGTGCTCAGCAAAAAGAGCACATGTGTAGGCACCGTATCTGTCCCACTTGCAAATCTCCCTTAAACGTTACAGGGACTTTTCTCCTCAACTTCAGAAAAAAAGGGATGTATTCCTGCAGATGCTGTGATGCGATCTTTGAACATCCCAATGATTGCATCAACCACATGATTTCTGTTCATGAGGGTGGGCTGAAGTAAAAATTTGGTTCGAAGAAGGCATCACAGACATATAGATTCTAAGTAGAAGAGGGTAAAATTAAATTTTTTAGGATGGAAAGCACTGTTCACATTGACACTAGTCTTTTATGTTCACGATGTCAATACTTTAATTCTTACAATAGTTTTTATAAAGAAGCAGGAAAAAAGAAAGACATAGTAGAAATTCAAGTTCCTTTATTTACTTTTATAACTCCTGAAAAATGTTTGTCTTTCATAGAATATTTAAATATAGAAAAAACTGAAGACAGTTATACTTTTTTTGATTTAGAAGAAAACGTAGAATCAATAGCATTTTTTGCTTGTTTTTTTCAAAGTGATTTTTTGTTGAATTATTTATATTTAAGAGTTCAAGAAAATTTGAAGGAAATCAGTAAAATTTTAATCATGTATGCATACAATGGTATTCTGTGTCATTCAATTCCTGCTTCTTTAGTTCATTTCTGTTTTTTTTTAATGAAAGAAAAATATTCTATTTATGATATCTTAGTGGACATACATTGTCAGCGTCATCATATAAATAAATATTGTTGTTACTCTTGCTATAAAGAAAAAATTTTAAAGAAAAAAATTAAAAGAGCATCTAAAGAAATTGAATATGATAAAACATTTTATTATCTTTGCGGAGCTTGTGGAGGGCAACATAAATCTTTAAAACGTCCTTTGAACAAAAAAATTAAACGTTTAATTTGTTGTGGATGTCCAAGCTGTATTTTAATGCCATCGTTCATGTTTCTTAAAGTTTCGATTTAAATCATACACAAGAAAAGGCTTTAAATGTTTTGATTGTAGAACAAAATGGTTAAATGGAAATCCGTTGGGGAGCAAAATATTTTTAAAATGGCAAAGAAAAAAATATCTTTCTATGAGAAAAAAATATTACAAGAGAAAAATATCTTTCTATAAAGAATGTTTTAAGTAACGCGAATATGTATGTAGCTTCTTAAGACGGTATTGACTTACTGATATACATTGTGTTTGCTATATTTGCTATGTGTTTTTGTTTCTCCTTATCCTGATTTACGAACGTGTATGAGGTATTACATCAAAATATCCTTGAGATAGAACATAAGTGTTCATGATTCACTCACACGGACATAAATATCTTGTGCATCAATTATAACGCAGAGAAAGATAACATAGTCCTATATTTACTATGGATCGACTGCTTTTTTTATGCTGATGTTGTCCTGACGACCATAATTACGCCACCTGAAAAGAACAGGATTTTTTTTTGTTCTGCATGCAGAGTCAAGCGATATATCATTGAAAAAACAGTTGTTGACGTGATGGATTGAATGCCATGTTTAATGTGTTACTACACTTCAAAGGACACTTATTGTTCTTTGGTTCACTCATGTGCAAACAATAACGTCATACTGCTTAAGAGCAGTAAATGTCATTTAACCTTATGTAGTTCAACATAACTGAAATTGGAATTTATCGGATCATATCTGTCATACGAAAATCGGATCATATCTGTCATACGAAATTGATTATATCATTTGGTTAAGCGCACTTAGTTGCTATTCAGGATGTCATATAGTTTAAGCTGCGTAAATAGCAACTGAAACAAAATAGCTTATAATAGGTGCTATTGATATGTTATAATAGTTGCTATTGATGTGTTATAAGATAGCCTCGGAAAATGAAAATTAATTACGTTTTATTGAAAAGCAGGATTGCTTATTTCGAAGGAAAGGTACATTTCAAAGACAACGAAAAGGATATAATAGATGTTAGTTTTCCTTCCCAGCCTTATATGTCAGTGAAGGAAGCTGGTCAAATTTTTTTAGCTTTGTCTGTTTTTGATTCTTTGCCATGGCTTAAGAAAATTAAAGTAGAAGCGCTTGTATTTTTCGCCGACTTTTTCTTGTCTTTTTTTTTACAGGAAGAAATAGGCAATTTAGTTTTGTGTAACATCATGCTTTTGCCACGAGTCCTTAAAATGTGCTGTATTTTAATGCCATATCAAACTTTTTATTTCACTATGATGGATCTTGCTTGCGACTTACTTGATGTTAGATATGTTTACGACGTAGAAATGTTAATGAAACCTAAGAAAAGAACATATGATTACTCTTTAGATCCTAGCGATTATGTATTATCAGAAATATCAAAAGAACTAAGAAATAAAACAAGGCAAAAATTGCATAAAATGTCACTAGAATACATGCTTTGTAAATTATGCAACACTGAAATGATTATTTCTACAAAAACTAGAAACATTGCTTATATGATTTGTTGCAATAAGCCAGTACATCAAAAATGTTTTGATGATTTCACTCAAAAATCAAATTTGTATCATAGGACTGAAACAATAAAATGTCCTTACTGTTCTGTAGAATGGATACATGAAAAACCACGGGTTGGTCATGAATGTTTGTTATGGTTAATGAGAAAATCATCTGACACTTCCTTGTTAAATCAAGAAAAAAAAACAAAAGTTTGTTTATTTGATAAGAAATAAAAAGTTGGAAACAAATATTTTTGTATTATGTTACATTTTAAATATCAAATATTTCATAACATATACAGCAGTAGCTTACAAAAAGTCTCTGAGAATAAAGAAACAAAACTACTATAACTTAAGGTAATATAGTATAACGAATAAGGCAACGAAGTTAACCAATAAGGCAGCAAAGTTATATGACAACGAATAAGGTAATGAAGTGAAAGAAGGAGGCAGCGAAATCAGATGAACTTTTCTGACGCAGACTACGGAGAATTCTTTGCAGGAAAAGCATTGCGATTAATGCTTTAAAGGTAAAGCTAAAGATTTGCTTTTGTGAGTTCATTAAAAATTGCTGTTGAGTCAACTGTTCACTGAGAGCTAAAATTTAAATTTGTTTCATTTTAACATAATTAATTCCTGTTAGATACATACAATTTGTGGTAAAATTAATTGTTACAATGCTTGTATGGGAACGATTCGCAACAAACTAACATAAGTAAAAAAGTAGCTTTCCGCTTATCTAGTAAAAAAATATTAGTCATAGCCTCTAGAGGTCTTCAGTGTGCTAAGTATGGTATAGTTTAAGATAGTTTTAGGAATGCTCACTAGAGGTCTTCAGTAAGCAGAAAATGCCTTCTATAAGCCATCAGAGGTCTTCAGTGTAAAACCATGCACATAGTTTTAGTGACTCACACTAGAGGTCTCCGCTGATCTAGTTTTAGTGACTCACACTAGAGGTCTCCGCTGATCTAGTAAAATAATGTCAGTCCTAGCCTCTAGAGGTCTATAGAGTGCTAAATATGGTATAGTTTAAGATAATTTTAGGAATGCTCACTAGAGGTCTTCACTGAACAGAAAATATCCTGTTCATATGAGCCACCAGTGGTCTTTTTTTTCCCTGAGATAAGAAATACTTTCAAAATTATCAAAAAAAGATTTTATTGTTTAAAAATAAGATATATTTCTAAAATGAATGTTTCTTCTCCTTTTTACATAAATTTACCTTCTAATACTATTCATCCCTCCCGAGAAAATAAAACAAGCAAATTTTGGGTTAAGTTACCTTCTATTTTAATTTTACAAGGAGAATGGGAAGTGGGATTAGTAGAAGTAAACATACCAGTTTCTTGGTATAATTTCCCAGAAATTCCAGAAAGAAATAGGACTTTGGTAGTAGAAAGAAAAGATTTCAGGTTGAAGCAAGACGTGAATAAAATAACTTCATTAGATCAAATAGAAATAAAAAAAAGATATGTCGTGCAAAAAATTCCATATGGAAATTATACTTCTTTAGATAGTTTAATAAAAAGCATAAATGCAGCCTTGAAAAAAATAGACGCATACCCTGACGATGAATTTTTTCGAAAAAGTAGAGAACCATATGTAAAAACTGAGCTGCAAAATTTAAAACCTATTTTAAAGGTAGGGAGAGGAGACAAAGTTGTTATGTCTAAATATTTAAGTAACGTACTGAGATTGGATATATCTGAAGAAATAGACAACGAAGCTGAGATAGAAAACGATGACGTTATAACTTTTTCAGGGCTTCCATTGAATAGTTTATCAGATTTTCAGATTTTAATGAGCACTACTTTAAGATACAAACATTATAAATATTTTCATGCGGAAGGTGTTCCTAATTTGCATCACGTTTCTTCTAATATTTATATTTATACTGATATAGTTGCTAATGAAATTGTAGGCGATCTTCAAATTCCTTTATTGAGGACTATTCGTTGCAGTGAAAAATTCAGAGACGATATTAAGGAAGTTTTTGTCTCTCCGTACTATAAAAAGGTAAAAAAAAGTGAAATACAAGAAATCGAAATAACTATATGTGACGATGTGGGAAAGTTGGTTCAATTTGAATATGGAACAGTTTTTTTAGTTCTTCATTTCAGACCTATAAGAAATGAAAAAACGTAAAGCTTTCAAAAATTTAATCGTAGAATATGATTTAACTCCTGCTCTTCACAAATATGATCCTGATTTATTTTTACTTAATCAGACCAAAAAAATAAAAAAATTAATTTTGAAGAAAAAAAAAAAAGAAGGGGGGGTTAAATTTCAATTATCGTTATGCACAGTGTTAGGAAAATATAATCTAGAAGACAATGAATATCTTGAAATTCAACCATGGTTCCAAAGTCCTGTTCAAGTAAACTTTGATTCTCATAACGTAGAGGAATTAATAAGAAGTTCCTTTTCTGTGATATTAGGTTTTTTCGATGCTTTTTTGCACATGGGGTCAGGATGGTTTTTAAGAGAAATAAAAGTGTTACGCCTCTCTGTTTTTAAATATAATCCTTTTGGAGGTGAGAAAAAAGGGAAAGAAAGCATTATTCAAAGAAAAAAATCAGTTCTTAATATAAAAGGAAGCGGCAAAAAATGTGTAGAGGTACACTTTACTACCATAGGAGTTGGGTACCGTCTGACGTGGCGGGTGAGTCGAGTCGTCGGACGTTCCTCAGGTTCCGGATAGGTGGCAGCACCGATCCGGGTCTGTGGGGACATCTGACGACGAACACCTGGGTCCGTATATAAAGCCCAGGGCTCAGCCGCTACGTCAGAGGCCCTTCTGGCCTCCACACTATGTAAACCACTGTCTTTTAATATTAGCTGCCCCTTTGATATCATTCGGCAGCCGTGAGTGTGCATTAAGTAATAAACCTAACCGTTGGCATACACTTGGAATACTGTCTTACTCTTTCTTTCCGAATCGTAAGACCCGAACCCCCCAGGTCCGTAAGGCCACAAACCCTTACACTGGTGCCGTGACCAGTTAATTCTGGTGTATAGCCCGGACGTTATAACGTCCGAACGGCTAGTACATGGGTTAGACACCCTTAGGGAAGCTAACCCAGCAGGGCAATCACTTGCCCAAGAGAATGGAAATGGATCGCTAATGCTCCAAGCCCATTCGGACTCACAAGATGCAGAATCAGCATCCTGGAGAGATCCCGGACCCCACTATAATGATAGTGAAGAGAATCTGCCAGACTCTGTACGACGCGAACAGTCCATACAGAGACATAGTAACTTAATAGGCCAGCATTCAATTGTTGACGAATTATGTGATTCGATGTTCGAAGTCGGTGGTAGTACTAACCCAGAACATCCGGCACCAATGCGAAAAAGGGTAACATTCGGAGAACTACCTTATAGGTTACCCAGGCCCGAATTACCAATATTAGATTATAGCGCTATAGATGGCGACTTAACCTATGCGGTACCGGAAGGTGAAGAATTAAAACGACCGGATGTCCTGTTGTTGAATGAAACTTATGTAACTTTGAACGAGAATTTAAATACCTTGGTCAAAGCTAAGGATGAAGTATTGCATGAAAAACTTCAAATGGAAGAGGACCTAACTGGCATGCGAAAGGAATTCGAAGCCAGAAGGAGCGAGTACATGAAAGAACTCGAGAGTGAAGAACTAAAACTTCAATCTATGAGAGATTCATTCAATAAAGAATATGATAATAGGCACATTCGTATCCAAACATACATAGATACGAACGACCAACTAAACCTTGATAAGACAAAATTCGAATCCGAAATTCGCCATTATCAGGAGGAGTTGGATAAATTGAAACTTCAGTGCAGTAAACAAGCTGAAGATAATGAAACCATCCGGGTAGGCATCATAGCTTACAACAAACAACTGGAGGAGGATAGACAGAAACTCACGAATGAGCTTCAGGAATTGCAGGCCACTGCAATAACTCTAGATAAATATGTAGAAGCAGCCCAGTTAACTATAGGTAATATAGACCCAGCTGTGGTATCTACAATGTTGGGAAAGACATCTAAAGATGCAACCCCAATTAGATACAGCCCATTCGTTGATGATGGGGCTGACAAGAATGTGGTATCCGGAATCTATAAGAAACCGGATAATGCTGCAGTAAATGGAACCGCATCTAAACCAGTAGTTCCAATGCTGGATACGATAGGACCAGCACCACCCATACCAGATTTGAGTCACAAAATCAAAGCGACTCACGATGGTGCTACAGGGAATAATAATAATTCACCCGTGGCACAACCAAGAGCACCCGGACCAATGAGACATATGTTGACACCACCTTCATATTTCCCCCAACCCGGCCACAGTACACCAGCAGTACCAAGATTACCGAATCCACCCCCAGGTTCTGGTAATGGTCCTACTGATGGACGTTTTCCGAGACCAAATCCGCCACAAAACAATATCAACGGCGGTACGTACCAACCGAGAACATCTTCCTATGGATATAGAAATAATTATAATCCATCGGGAAGTGGCAATTATCAGAATGGTAATAGCTATAACCAGGGATGGAATCAAAATGATTCTTACCCTAGATATGCTTCTTCTGGAAACACCGGTCACAATAGTGGATACCCTGGTGGTTCATCTGGAGGCTATAATAATAATGGTCCACCAGGAGGAAACCCTCCAGGCGGCCCAGGAGGATCCGGATTCGGAGGATCAGGATCAGGAGGAGATGGCAGGAAACCTAACAGGAGAACTTCTATGCCTGCAGGGATGCAAACCATCTTTGATAGAAGCCAATGTATACAAAACCTTGGCATTGACTGCTACCGAAAGGGAGCAGACGGCATGGAAGTCATGAACTGGAGCATGCGAGAAGCAGATAGACTACTCGGATGTAATAATCCGGCACGTAGGCAGGCACGGATACCCCCTCCATATGATTCTAATGATCCATGGAAGGACAGGTATCAAGCTTTTGTTGACGAAGTCAATTGTAGTGGCTGGACAAAAGAAGAAGCTCTGCCATATTTGATTTGTTGGTTAAATAAAGGCGGAAAAGTAGCTCTCAACCAATGGAGAGCAGCTTACGGAATATATGGTACCTATGATCAATTGGTCGAATGTGCCGCATACCTTTTCGGATCAATCGTTAGAGAAGATCCGTGGGTAAGCTTTAAGAAGAGGACACAAAAACCTAAAGAATCACACAAAGTCTTTGGTTTGGAGCTACAGGACTTGCTTTCGAAAGCACGTCCAAATTGGGCTCATGATGATGATTGTTATCTACAAGAATTGTTTATACAATTCTACAGTGGATTGCGTGATCCGGATCACAAGCAAGTGGTCTGGGACTCTTGGAAAGATGACACTTCCTTCAGTGATCTGTTCATAGCAATCGATGGACATGACATGAAGAAACGTCTGGTAGGTCTCGGACCTAATCCAATAAGAGCAGCTCCATTCCAATACGGAGGTACACCTGCTCCGGTATACGATACTTCCCAATTAGCTCCGGTTGAATCGAATGAAGTTGATGAGAATGATGAATATGTCTCCGATGAAAACGGAGATTATATTGGTTCAGTGCATGTAGCTGGAAAATATTACCGACAAAAGCGGTATAGGAAAGTACATTCGAGAGGGAGAGGAGGATCAGTTGCTGGTAAAACAGCTTCCGGATCAACTCAACCTGGCAGTGTAGCCTCTACGGCGAACCCAACTGTAGCAGCCACTGTTGCTCCGACTAACATGATGGAAACATTATTAGCCGGATTAACAGAAGCTCTAAAGAGACCGAGAGTTGACAAATCCCAGAGGAGATGTTTCAGATGCCAGAAACTGGGGCATTATGCTCCAGAATGTATGGCTGAAAAACCTGTCCCTCGTAGACAGGAGAGTGTCTCTGGAGTAAGTACAGAGGAAAACTAAGGAGGGGTCTCCCGAGGGGCAAAGAAGGGGATCCCAGTGACAAATCTTGCCATGATATCACCATCCGTGATGATAGTTCACATGAAGTAACAAGATCGCCTAACACCGAGGTGGTTGTAGACACCCGGAAGGTTAGGGAAGCTGATATAACAGGTGCTATGGGAGCACAGGGGAAACCCAATATCAGTAACGAGGCAGGCGGCTATTCGTTAGCCAAGGTCTGTGGTGCCCACCTGCCCCCGGGTCATCCTTGTCTGGAATTCTTAAAAGGATGTGGATTGACTCCTGGTGTGAAAAATGACGTTCCGATTGTCACGGACATGCCCTCTGTTCTAAACGGAAGGCGGTGGTATGTTTGCCTTACTGTTAACGGAAGGTCTGCCGAATTCCTTGTGGATACGGGAGCTAGCCACTCTTGTATCTCCAAGGGGTTCTACGACCTTATACCGGATGAACATGATACTCTCAAATCGGGAGGAAGTGCTCAGACGGCCGACGGCAGTACCTTGCAAACGTATGGTAGAACTTGTGTGAGACTACAGTTAGATGGTATACATGACTATGTCATGAGCGCCACCGTTGCGGATATAGCAGATGAGGGGATACTCGGGTTAGATTTCGCATCCCTGTATGGTGCTGTATTGGAACCCCAAACAGGAGTGTTGAGTGTGAGATACCCGTACCCCGTGAAGGTTAGATGTGCACTGAGACAAGTGAGCAGTATGGCTAGTGTGGCACACACTGTGCGAATCCCTCCGGGAGTAGCCTGTGATGTGCTTGTAAGAAGTGATCCTGCAATGCGTAACAAACCTGCAGTGATAGAACCGGATGTAGTTACTTTGTCAGGTATTGGATTAAATTCTGTAGACACGATAGTAGCGAATGCATCCTGGTCGGTAGTACCTGTCTCCAATACTGGAAACACTACTATCTACTTGAAAAAGGGACAAGTTTTTGGAAACGTGACCCTTTCGGAAACTGTAACGGATAGCAAGCTAAGCTTACAGAAGGTAACAGGAGATGATGAAATTTCGGAAGACTTACTTAAGTTGTATGAAGAAACTTCATTAGAAGATCCGGAACACCGGAAAGAGTTCTATGATATGCTCTGTCAGTATCATACTGCCTTTGCCAAACCTGGTGAAAAACTAGGTACGACAAATAAGGTATTACATAAAATAGATACTGGGGATGCCGAACCCTTTAAGATACCGTATAGACGGTTACCCTTAGCAAAAAAGAGAGTAGCTGAGGATGAAATAAATAAGATGTTGGAACAGGATGTAATAGTCCCTTCTAATAGTCCATGGAGTAGTCCTGTGTGTATGGTAACAAAAAAAGACGGTACTATCCGTTTCTGCATAGACTACAGGAAGTTGAATGGAATAACGAAAAAGAATTCGTATCCATTACCGAGAATAGATGAAACCATTGACTCCTTAGGAGGAAACAGTTGGTTTTGTACCCTAGACTTGCAATCAGGCTATTGGCAAGTGGGAATGAACCCTTCAGATATGGAGAAAACTGCATTTTCAAGTCATATTGGATTATTTCAATATAATGTAATGCCGTTTGGATTGTGCAATGCACCTGCAACATTTGAAGCAATGATGGAAACAATTCTAAGTGATTTATTGTGGAAAAGATGTCTTGTATATCTAGACGATGTCATTGTCTTCGGAAAAACATTCGAAGAATGTTCTAATAACCTAAAAATGGTACTAGAACGTATTATTTCAAATGGTCTCAAATTGAAACCTAAGAAATGCCACATGTTTAGAAAGTCCATAAATTATTTGGGCCGCATCATCAGTGATGAAGGAATAAAGGCTGATCCGGAAAAAATCGAATCAGTTACGAATTGGAATAGACCTAAAACACCCAAAGAAGTGAGGTCCTTTTTAGGATTCTGTTCCTATTACAGGGAATTTATTCCGAATTATTCTAGAGTCAGTTACCCATTACAAGCAATAGCTAACTGGACTCCAGGAAGTACCAAGGAAAAATTTCCTTGGACGCATGAACAGGAAACCGCTTTCCAAAAGCTAAAAGACCTGTTCACGAGTACTCCCGTATTGCAATATCCGAATGAGACGGATCATTTCATACTGGATACTGATGCTAGTAATGATAGCATTGGTGCAGCTCTCTCGCAAGTCCAAAATGGGAGAGAAGTGCCAATTGCCTTTGCCAGCAATACACTGAGCAAGACCCAGCGCAATTACTGCACAACCAAAAGAGAGTTGTTAGCAGTAGTCGTATATACCAAGAAGTTCAAACATTTTCTATGGGGAACGAACTTTACTTTGCGTACAGATCATTCCTCTTTAAGGTGGCTACTGAACTTCCGAGATGCTGAAGGCATGTTAGGCCGATGGCTAGCCCATTTATCCGAATATGGGCTTGAACATCAACAGATTCAGCATAGACCCGGAGTTAAGCATTTAAATGCTGATGCTTTGTCTCGAATACCAATCCGGAAATGTGATAATCCGGATTGTACTGATTGTGGAGCTCATAAGGCAGTGTTAGCAGGGATTCGAAGACCATTCGTACCCCTAGTTGCCAGTATACTGGATTGGTCTATGGATCACATACGACATTTCCAGGAAGCTGACTCGATAACTGCACAGCTACTGCAATTAGTACCAAAGGGTATACGTCCAGTTAGACCAGAGGTCTCTCTGGAAAATCGAGAAATGAGAAGGTTTCTTGCTCAATGGACCGAGCTTGAAGTCCGGAAAGGCGTGTTATACCGTTGGAAGCCATGTAATAATGGTGGTAGAATCATGCAAGTGGTGATACCACATGCCATGAGACATGACATTATGTACTTCTGTCATGGACATCGGAGCAGTGGTCATTTCGGAAGGAAACGCTCGCTAGCACGACTTTCCAAGAAATACTATTGGCCTGGCATGACACGGGACTTGCAAAGATGGGTAACCACCTGTCCGGATTGTTGTAAAAACAAACCCGGACCCGGGATGGGCAAACTTCCCCTATCCCAAGAACTTTTCGGAGTTAGATTCGCAAGAATCGGGGTAGATATTATTAGTGGATTTAATACAACCGCTAATGATAATACCTGTATGATGGTAGTGTGTGATTATTATACGAAATACACTAAAGTATTTCCACTACCGGACCACAAAGCAATTACTTGTGCCGAAGCTTTTGTAAAAGGTTGGGTACTAAGCTTCGGTGTACCATTAATGTTACACAGTGACCAAGGCAGAGAATTCGAATCAAATCTCTGGCAGGGTATGTGCAAGTACTTGGCTATTTGCAAGACTAGAACCAATCCGTATAGACCACAAAGCGACGGATTGGTGGAAAGGTTCAATAGAACCCTCATCCAAGTCCTAAAGTCACTCGTTAATGAACATATGGATGACTGGGATGAGCAATGCCATTTTGTGACACATGCTTATAATAGTACAGTACATTCAAGTACAAATTGTTCTCCGAACCTTTTAGTATTCGGAGAAGATTTGATAATGCCTGCTGACCTAGTTTTTGGAGTCGTAGGAATGGACCCTGAACTACCTTGCCATGTAGTTTTTGTGGAATGTTTAAGAGACAGATTTAGAAAAGCATATGAGTCTGTCCGAATTGATTTGGAGAAAAGTGCCAAATGGCAGAAAGTAGGATACGATACCGATCTAAAACATCGGAAATTCCAATCCGGAGACAGAGTCCTTAGATTACATGAACCACTTAGACACATAAAATTAGCGTCTAATTGGGACGGTCCCTTTACTATAACACAAATTATCAGTGATTGTACCGTAATTATTAAATCTGACCTTGGTCGACTCTATAAGTCAAATGTGGCTAGATTAAGGAGATGGTCTGGGAGGGAGACCTCCACAGAAATGTATGGTGAAGGTTCCGAAAGGATCCTGAATCAGAATCGCATAATAGACCAGGTAAAGAACACTACAGTGAAGCGTGGTCAGGGTAGACCCAAAAAGTGTTCCGAATCAGTAACACCCACGCCAACACCGATTAAGCGTGGGGGAGTTAAAAAAGTCTCGGCAGGTGAAGACAAAAAGAAGAGGAAAGGTGTTTCTAAGGCTAAGAAGCACCTAGAGAAAGCTCTTCAGACTGTCAGGTCCGATAAAGAACTATCCGAGAAGGGGAGATACGTTCGCCGCAGCCCCCGAATTGCCCAGAGGACTGCAGTGACCTAACCTGTATACACAACGAGTGTAATGTTTACATTTAGAGGAACGGATGACAACTGACCCTAAAGGCTTATTTGTCGCCCCCGCATGATGTACCAATGGGTAGTGGACGGATAATCCGGTGGATTTGCTTAAGCTTTCCATAATCTCCACTTAAATCCCCAGTCGAGTCATCGGGGTGAGCGATAATTACCTAAAAACAATCAGTTTGTTGATGTACCGCCTGTAGCACGTGCGTTTCCGCATGACGTCACCGTGTCCAGTCTCGGCTGACCTCTCGTGACCTCGCGGACCGCGGGGAAATGACGTCACGAAAGCTGGCCTGTCGCCATATTTGTTTTCGGTAACGTCCAAGACGGTCGAGCTCGCTCCCTTCTTGGATTTTACCGGCTAAGCAAACCCCCCGCTGCTCCTCCAGAGTCTGTCTCCTGGTAGACAGACTCCGTTTGTGCCGGCCCCGGCGCCGTAAAAGCCGGAAAAAGGAGTAGTTTACTCCCGTGGTCGATTCCCCAGTCATGGCTGAGGAATCCGTAGCTGCAGCCAAGCTATCCGGTGACCCGGATAAGCTGACTCCGTCCGCAGAAGCTTTTCCGGAAGCTTTGTCGCCTGTTACACAGGAAGAGAGCGAGATGATGGACGTGGAGGAACCCACGGATCGCTCGTTCGAGGAGAAGCTGGCTTCATTCTCACTCAATGAGCCAGAGAAACTGCTATCTCCACTCCCAGCAGAGGGATCCGGAGCGACTGCGAGTGCTGAACCCGCAGCGACAGAGTCCGAAACTACCCAAGTTGACGGACAGAAGGATGAGTGGAAGCCAGCAGTGGCGGAGCCTTTTCCAGCTAGTTATGATGGTCGCTACCTGTATGTCCACCCGGAACTGCAGGCACAAGTGACCTACGCGGACGGGACACCAGTCAGGATGGACCCGAAAGTCAGGATAGCTATCGAGGGCGTCATGGCTCCCGAACAGCTGACCAGGATGCCTCCCGAGTGGCTTCGAGACTGGCCGTGGTTCCAACGGGGACTTATGGTGGACGCCGGTTTCCGTGAAACCGTGTACGCAGCTAACCGAGCCTTCGAGCTCGGAGCGTATCCGAAGCCTGACAAGTCCCTGTGGAACGTCAAGGCTACGAACATTAACTGGGTAGGCTGTGTCTGGGATACCGATGGCCAGACCTACCCACGCCCTAGTGCTATCCGGACGCCGTGCCGGACCACTAAGGAATTCCGGGAGGCCGCTGCTAACTTCGAGCAGTGGGACGACGGTTACTACATAACCGAACAGGAATTGGTGGATGTCCAGAACAATTCACTAATCGGATTGGACCGAGCTGCAGCCCTTCGGACGGTTATTGTCCGCCGCATGACTGCCGAACAGGAGGCACAGGAAGAGGCTAAGAGGGCCGCGGAAGCACCCGCACCTCCTATCCCCGACCTGAAGCTTGCCACCAGAAGCTCCGCCAGTGCTACATCAGCTACCGGCAGCACTACTACTCCAGTAGAAGCCACGACCTCCAGCACATCCGGAACCCAGGAACCGGAGGAAGACTGGAAGGTCAGTAAGAACCGACGATCCGCTGCTCGGAAGCTCAAGAATCTCCCGGATTCTGCGAGAGCCGAGCCGAAACCCAGCACCTCAACCACTGGTAGTACTGCCATGGAGGTTGAGTCGTCTGACGAGGAGTCGGTGCACGAATCCTCGGTTGAGTATGATGAGAAGGCCACTCCATCAACTCAAACCGAGGCCGAACGTTGGGCTAACGCCAAATCCGGATTCAAAACCCGGATCCCGACGTGTTTCTCCGACTGTGCGTACGGAGTTAAGAAGGACGGCTCTACCCTCTATGCCTGTCCAGACTCAATCAATAAGAACGATGAGTCGGATGATGAAGATTGGATGCGCCTTTCGGACGAGGACCCCAATCCGAGCAAAGCCTATCGAAAGATGTGGCTTATGCTAAACCACACCGAAGGGTATTACACTTATACCCAGAGGAGGAAGCTGCGTTGGGCTTTAGAGAAGTGGTACGGTGACGATCAAAAGTCCTGTCCCTTCTCTATCTGCCAGGATGCGAGTGATGTCTCGATCCGGACCTGGAGTACTCCAGCCCGGTTCCAAAGGCATCTGGTAGAGGCCCACTTCCACCATCACCCGGTTTACATTTGTGATCCGAGTTATGGTAAGAAGGGCAAGAAGTGTACTACGAAGGTGCAATACAACCGACGTAGTGATCTGGCTAGACACCAGAAGAAATGCCACGCAGAAGGTTTGGACGGGGCCCGGAAGCGCATCATGGAGCTTCATCAGGAACTCATGAAGGAGTTCGATAGCCTGAGCGAGGATGCTTGGTCTAAGATCCGACCAGGGGACCAAGTCCTCTGCGAAGTTCCGAAGACCAAGGATTCGAAACTCCGAGCAAAGATAGTCCTGACTCCTGGAAAGGGTAAATTGGACATGCACGAGTCTCTCTGGCAGAAATGCGAGGAATCCGGAAAGGATGCAAAGAGAGCTCGTGAAAGGAGCAGGAGAGACCAGAACCGTGGCGGCAACGGTAATGGTCAGAGCACGACAAAACCAAAGGTCAGAGCAGAGGACCGTTCCAGGTCCCCTCTGACAAGGCACCCCGCAGAACAGGCTCAGGGCACTCCGGTGTTCAAGAAGCCTGAACCTGCCGGATACGCTGGAGCCGTATCTAAACCTGGGAAAGTGAGTTCTCGAAACTTTCCGTCCTTAAACCAGGGACCTGGACCTGAGAGCCAGACCTTGGTGGTAGGAAAGGATGGTCGCCTTATGCCAAAGAAGACCACCGCATCTGCTGCCGCCGGATCTGCATCCGCTCCAGCCGCCCCACCAGTTACCTTTACCCAGGAGCAGTTAAACATGTACCTGCAAATGGGACTGAAACAGAATGTACCACCTGCCTTCTGTGTACCAACGACAGGTGTGTCCGGGAGTCCTAAACCCGGAAGTGGTCCACAGGCCGCCTCGACTCCTCCCAAGGCTGTCGCGGCACCTGAGAAACCGAAGGACGCCATTACCATTAAAACTGGTAATGCGGAAGTTTGGTTTGAGAAGTCTCGCCAAGGGGAGGCAGATGTCCAGAAGGCCATCTACACCCATTGGGAGAAGACCGTTCGGGAGAAAGCGATCGAGTTTCATCAGGGTCTCCTAAACGAAACTCTGTTGTGTATGAAACAGGTGGGCGACGCTGAAAAGCAACGTCTCGAGACTCTCATCCGGGACGATGTAAAGGCCCAGGAGGAGGCTGCCTCAGCTGCTCAAGAAAAAGCAGCTATGGATGTACACGTGTTGGAAAAGCGTGTAAAGGAGGAGATCACTCGGAACACCAACCTGAACACTAAGTTCATGAGGGTGTTCGGAGTCGACTTGGACGAGTGGGACGGCACTCCCGAGTCGGCTTTAGCTCTTCTGAAGAAGAAGCATGCTAAGAAATCCGTTTAAAGCATGCTAGGGTTATTTCTTCCATAATTTTTTTTCCAACACTAAATGACCAGATATAGTCTTTGCGGAACCCTAAAGGTCTGCGAATGCTTTTACTAGTGCATGAACACCTATGCTATGTGTTCCGGGTTCCTTTGACCAGTCTATTATTCAGGTTGTATAACATTTATTACACCCTGAATAGCCTATTCGGATTTATAATTTCATCCATGAACAATCCGATAGTAGACTTGCTGCTGTGAGACGTATCCGGATGCCAGTTCCAGACTCCTGCTGTTACCCGTGCTAACCAATTACTAGGATGGACTTTACGATTTACCTCTACAACTCATCTGTACTCCCGAATGGACTTATATCTCTACTACTATTACTTCCGGATCAACCTATATCGGACTATTATTTTACTTATGTCAACTAAAACTTAAAAAGGATTACGTTCTCTACACAGTTGACACATCCGGACTAATATTCTACAAATCTACACCATTCGGATATACTATAAACTTTAGCACTACTAGAGGATTGTGGGTAGCTGCCCCAAATCAACTACCGTGTTCACTCAATATAAGGAAACTATAAACTTTAGCACGTCCATCCCGTGGTTAGCTGACCACACCTACCTACTAGTACCCGGAGGATACAGCAGAAGACTCCAGCAGCATTTATAATTCCTATATATTGTATATAATGTCATATTTCTATTTTTCTATAATATTATATGTATGTACATATCCACTAGATACATATTATAATACGGGTACATAGACATTTCCTGATACGGATCTCTAATCACTATTAGTATTTATATTATAAGATCCGTTAAACTCCACCAGATAACACATATTATTGTCCTGCGAGACAAAATATATAATAAGTATAATGATCTGGTGCTATAAAGGTTATTAGGTACACGGTGATAATATATTATTATATTCATTACCACACCGTGATGTTTTTTTTTCAAGTGTATGTTATAAATAATCATATTCGTACTACTCACGGAATCCTTAACGGATTCGTATAATATTAATATACGACATGTCATTAGATAGTGATGTTACTATAACAGTCTTCTTTAAGACTACATATTCAAATGTGTTGTCAATGACTACAAACACACATACGGATGTTATTTTGTGATATGTTTTATTATCGACAGTTCCGTTACATATAGCTGTCATCATCACATGTATACGATTCATATTACTTGTCTTATTAATTATACCTGAAATATAATACAATATTATGTGGTATAATAATTAAATAGACAGTTCCGTTTCACATAACTGTCTCTTCTTCAAGTAATTCGTATAATATTTCAACATCCTAATCGTTATATGTAACTAAAATTCACTATCGAATATATATATGACATCTGGTTCACAATTTATTTAGTGCTAATGTTATACCTATGGTTGTACCTCTATTACTAAAGGTTTAGACATGTAGAAATGTTATCCTAGTAATATTATACGTATAACACCCTCCTAAATGTCTGGGGGAGTGGTGTAGAGGTACACTTTACTACCATAGGAGTTGGGTACCGTCTGACGTGGCGGGTGAGTCGAGTCGTCGGACGTTCCTCAGGTTCCGGATAGGTGGCAGCACCGATCCGGGTCTGTGGGGACATCTGACGACGAACACCTGGGTCCGTATATAAAGCCCAGGGCTCAGCCGCTACGTCAGAGGCCCTTCTGGCCTCCACACTATGTAAACCACTGTCTTTTAATATTAGCTGCCCCTTTGATATCATTCGGCAGCCGTGAGTGTGCATTAAGTAATAAACCTAACCGTTGGCATACACTTGGAATACTGTCTTACTCTTTCTTTCCGAATCGTAAGACCCGAACCCCCCAGGTCCGTAAGGCCACAAACCCTTACAAATGCTTCATATACTCTGTTTTAGCAGGATTACATAAAATTCCTCACAATGAAAACTTGGCTAAGTCGTACGATATTTTTTTAGAAAAATTAAATCTTTCTTTTCTTTCTTTTCCTGTGAAATTGAGTGAAATTCCAAAGTTCGAAAAGAAAAATAATCTTACTATAAATGTCTTTGGCCTTTTAGTATCTGAAAAAAAAAGAATTTCAGCCTTTCCCTATGTATATTTCAGTCCTTTCTTCTCCCCTTACTGAAGGAAGACATATTGATTTATTGTTATTTAATGATCACTATTATCTTATCAGAAATTTACATAAGTTTATCAGACCATTCTTTTGGAAAAAACTAGGTACTTTTGTTACAAATGTTTGATATCATTTTGCTCAAAAAAAAAATATGAAATGCACGTTAACAACAATTGCAAAACTAACGTATACAGTGGTCAGGGTTATTCTACTCCACCGAAAGGGACTTTCTTAAAATTCGTTGACCATAAATTTAAAGTTAAAAGTCCTTTTGTGATATATGCAGATTTTGAATGTTATAATCGCGCTATAAGCAAAATATACAAAGGGAAATCGTGTTGCTCCAAAGAACACAAATTAAATGCTTTTGGAGCTATATTAATTTCTAAATATGAAAAATACAGTCAAGATCCTGTTATATACGTAGGAAAAAATGTGATAGAAAAATTTGTTTCTTACTTATATAAAAAAAGAGCTGAAATTTCGTATATTTTAGATCATAAGAGAAAACCTTTGTCTTTGTTTTCTGACGATATTTTACATATAGTGAAGCAAAAAAATTGTTACATATGCGGGATATCTTTCACCGAAAAAGGTATAAGAAAAGTTTTAGATCATGCTCACATAGGACAAGAAGGAGAGGAAGAGATTTAAATTATGCTTGCAATAGATGTAATCTTACTTACACTAGTCTTAGGATGGACAATTTAAAGATACCTATTATTATTCACAACAGCATGAATTATGACACTCATTTTCTCATCCAAAAATTATATAAATATATAAACCAGGGCACCATATCTGTAATTGCTAAATCATCTGAAAAATTTCTTACTTTAAGTTTCGAAAATTTTAGAATAATAGATTCCTTCCAATTTTGACCTACGTCCCTTTCAAAATTAGCTGAACTTTTGCAAGAGAAAGGTTTAAAAGATTTCGTTCAAACAAAAAAACATACTTCAAACAAAAAAATGATTCCTTATATGATAAGAAAAGGTGTCATGTGCTATGATTACATTGATTCTTGGTCTGTTTTGAAAGAAAAAAAATTACCACCTATAGACAAATTTTATTCTACTTTAACCAAAAAAAATATAACAGAGGACGATTACTGTCATGCAATTCATATGTTTAAAGCATTAAAATGTAGAAACATAAAAGATTATTTGAAAGCCTACTTGAAAATAGACGTTTTGCTTTTATGTGATGTTTTTGAATCTTTCAGAGAAAAGGCCTTAAGTTATTACGGTTTAGACCCTGCTCATTTTCTAACGGCACCTAGTTTGAGTTATCAAGCTATGTTAAAACATACAGAAGTTGAACTAGAGTTGCTTTCTGACATCGAAAAATATAATTTTATAGAAGGCGGTATAAGGGGTGGCATAACTAATGTTTCTCATAGGTATGCGAAAGCTAATTCTTCCGACGAAATCATCTTTTACATAGACTGCAATAACCTTTATGGAAAATGTTTAGCAGATTTTTTGCCTCACTCAAATTTTAAATGGCTAACCCAAAATCAAATTCAAAAACTAAACATAGAAAGCATTTCAGATCATAATGAAACAGGATACATACTGGAGGTAAGTTTAACTTACCCTGACTGTCTTCATAACATGCACAACGATTTTCCTCTAGCTCCAAAAAAAATAGAAATAGAAGAACAAGAATTATCTCCATATGCAAAAGAAATATTGAAGAAAACTGAAACGTCCTACAAAAAAGGAGGAAAAAAGCTTATATGCAATTTAAAAGACAAAAAGAATTATGTAGTGCATTACCGTAATTTAAAATTATACCTTGCATTAGGCTTAAAGATAAAAAAAATTCATCGGGTTTTAAGCTTTCATCAGAAAGATTGGATGAGATCTTACATTTTATTCAATAACAGAGAACGAACTTTGGCTACCTCTGCTTTTGAAAAAGAATTCTTTAAGTTATTAAATAATGCAGCATTTGGTAAAACAATGGAAAATGTTAAGAAAAGAACTAGCATGAAATTAACTTCAGACCCTAAAGAAAGTGAAAATCTTATTAAAAAACCTACTTTTAAATCTCTTCATATATTTCAAAAGGACTTTGTAGGAATACAAAGCAGCAAAGAAAAGATTTTACTAGACAAACTGATATATATTGGGTTTTCTGTTTTAGAGTTATCTAAACTATGGATGTTTAATTTCCATTATAATATCATGCTGCCTAAATTCAAAGACGTACATATTCAACTGTTATATACAGACACAGATTCTTTAGTGTATTACATAAAAGATATAAATTATCTTAAAAAAATAAAAGATCTAAATAATTTTTTTGATTTTTCTAATTTACCTGAAAATCATTTTTTGTATGATGAAACGAACAAAAAGGTCTTAGGTAAATTTAAAGATGAAGCAGGGGGGGAAAAAATAAAAGAATTTATTGCTCTCAGGCCAAAAATGTATTCCATTTTATTTGAAAAGGGGGAAGAAGTGAAAAAAATAAAGGGAGTCAAAAAAAGTAGCATAGAAACTATAAGGCACAATGACTTTAAGCTTACCTTAGTCCAAAATAGAATAAAAGAAGCAGAATTCGATAACATAAGAAGCATAAAACACAAAGTATACACTATGTCTCAAAAAAAGATATCTCTTTCTCCTTTTGAAGATAAAAGATATTTGAGAAGAGGAGGAATTAAATCTTACGCATATGGTCATTATAAGATTCCCCCTTTAAAAAGAAAAATGAAAGAAATTCCTTTTGAAGATATTCATTCAAAAAGAAGAAAAGTTTGTGAGATAAAGACAAAAATAGAATAGCAAACTATCTGCAAACAAACAAAATGAATAAATCATCTAAATATCCTACTTTAGCTTTTGGCAAAAGGAAAAGAATAGACATAAATAAATTCAAAGGAAAAATATATTTACATTTTCATGATATGGTAAAAGACAAAAGTATTTCTCTTCTTAAAGAAGAATATGATTTACTCTTTGAACTAAGGAATAAAATAGACAAAAAAGTAGATAAAATTAAAAAAATGAGTGAAGAAGAAAAGCCTGGAAAGACTAAAAACACTAAGAAAAAGAAAGAAAAATCAAAGTCTCATAGTGACAGCAGCAGCGACGATAACATAGCCTCTAGTAACATTGACAGCGATTGAAAACCTTATTGAGATAAGAGCTACAGCAAGAAAGATTACAACATATCTACGGTCAAAGTATTTTTGTTTTGAATTATATAAAAATATACATAATATGCCTGTTAAGTGTGAATATTGTGGAAGAAAAGGGAGAATAGTTCAAGATAAAAAATATTGTGAAAAATGCCAAAAAAGCATGGTTCAAGAATGCATAAGGTGTCATAAACCTTTTCATTCTCTCTATTATTTTTCTGCTGACGAAAATCATTTGAGATGTAATTCATGCCATACACAATATCTCAAAGAAAAAATGAGGAACAAAGCTAAGTCTGCTCAAAATAAATTGAAGCTAATTATCGACGAAAAAATCAGCGACACAGAAAACTCTAGCTCCGAAGAATCAGAAGGAAAAGACAACCTGACAGCCTCTCCTTTGCCTGAAGACGAAAATGAAAATCGAAGCAAAAAAAGAAATAAAAGAAAAGCAGGGACTAGCATGACAGAAGATGAAGAAAGTGAGAAAGAAGAAAAAGAAGTCAAGAAAGGAAAAAAACAGAAAACTATTTGTTCCACTAAAGGTAAAACTGTGTTGAAGAAAACCGGAAACGTAAAAAAACATGCACAAAAAACTATAGGAACTAACACAAACCAAACTAGAATACCTGATGGGTTTATTCCTATATACACTAATATCTATGCTATAGAATAATTTTTCTTTTATAAGGCAAAAAGATTTTTTTTTTCATTTTTTCACGGAAATCCGGAAACTTGCATTGCTTTTAATGACTTTTTTCACGCGTAAAAATGGGTTAAAATCTGTGCTAATATGCCCCATTCTGTGAATTTATGCATTGGCAGAAAGTACACCTCAAAGGAGGAACTTGCGCTAATGCCAAGTTTTTTATGGTACATATATTTTAAAACCTATGTGTCAGCAAAAAGTACATCTCGAAAGAGAAATTTGTGCTCTTGCTCAACTCATAAGGGGATAAAATATGTCTCTACCTTTTTTTTCTTGGAATGGACGCGTATCGGATTTCCATTTTGTTTCGCGTGCACGAAAAAAGTTGTGTCATTCATTTATATAAAAATGTTGTGAAAAATGTTTTGTCTGAATGCTGTTGCAAAAGATGTCATTCATTCATCAAAAATTATATCACCTACTACTCTGAGATGGTTCTCTTTTCATGTTCATAAGCAAATATTTTTCAAACATGGACAAAGAAAATATTTTGAAAAAAATTTATTTCACTCCTTCTCATCCTTCATCTTTTTCTTCTGTGAAAAAATTATATGAAGCAGCTAAAAAAATAGATGAAAATATAACGAGAAAGGACGTGCTAAATTTTCTCCGTAACACTAGAACTTATACTTCACATAAGAAAATAATATATAAATTTCTTCGAAGAAAAACAATAGTGAAAGGCATAAACGATCAATGGCAAATTGATTTAATAAGTATTTTTAACCTTAAAGATCAAAACAATGGAATAAAATATTTATTAGCCTGTATAGATTGTTTTTCACGTTATGCTTATGTTGAACCTTTAGTGAACAAAACTGCATATGTCACTCTAGACGGCTTCAAAAAAATTTTGTTAAAAAGCAATGTTAAGCCCAACTTAATACAATTAGATGAAGGAAGCGAATTTAAAGGTGTTTTTCAAAAATTTTTAAAAGAAAATGAAATAAAATTTTTCAGTACTTCTCAAGACACTAAATGTGCTATAGTAGAAAGATTCAATCGTACCATACAAGACAAAATATATAAATATCTTTCTTTCAAAAAGAGTCTGAGATATATAGACGTTCTACAGGATTTAGTTAAAAGTTATAATCATAGTAAACATAGAACATTAGGAATAAGTCCTTCTGAAGTAACCAAATCAAACGAAAAAAAAATATGGTTAAAGCAATACGGAAAATATTTGTACAGCAAAAGAATTAAACTGCCCTTTAAAGTAGGAGATAAAGTACGAATAAGTAAATATAAGACTGCTTTCAGGAGAGGGTATTCTTCTCATTGGAAAGAAGAAATATTTCAAATAGCATATGTTCTTAGAACGTGGCCTGCTACTTATGTGTTAATAGATAAAAATAATGAAATATTGAGTGGTAGTTTTTACAAAGAGGAATTAAACAAAATAAAAGGAAAATAAAAAATGGAAGACATAGAATTCCCTGTTTTTAATGCATGTATTAGAATTCCATTTTCTATGATCATAGCAGGACCAAGCAACAGTGGAAAAACTACTTTTGTGTATGATCTATTAAAAAATAATGAGCGAATAATAGAAAAAAAAATAGACTATATCATATGGTGTTATGGTCAAACCCCTCCTGCAAAAAAAGACTTCATGGAGGGGAAAAGCATAACATTTTTGAACGGTATTCCTTCTTCTTTTGATAAATATATAAAACCTGACCTTAATGGACTTGTTATTTTAGATGATTTAATGAAAGAATGTGGAAACAATCCTGAAATAGGAAAACTTTTCACTCAAACATGTCATCATGAATCGATAAATGTTATATATATTTCACAAAATTATTACTCTGAAGGAAAAGAAAGGCAAACTGTTAACAGAAACGCGACTTATTTAGTTATTTTTAATTCACCTTTAGATCAAACTGTCCCTCAAACATTAGGGAGAAAACTGTTGCCTAAAAATTATAAAACTTTTGTTAATATTTTTAATGAAGCAACTAGGAAACCACATTCCTATCTTTTAATAGATGGTCATCAAAAAACTCCTCAAGAATACAGATTTAGGAGCAACATATTTGACATAGGACAAGAGGTGTATATACCTAATAAAATATAAAACAGAAAACAACTATAGATGTATGAATCAAATTAAAGTTCGTGAGATTGAATAAAATATAACAAAAAAATAAAAGTTTTTGTGTCATAGTTCATTTATAAGAATGCCACCGTTAAAGAAAAAAATGCATGTCTCTAAAAGAAAAGGAAAAAAAAGAATAAAAAAGAAATCAGTTGTAGCAAAAAGAAAAAAAAGAACTAGCTGCAAACGACTAAAAAGAAAAATCAAGAAGAAAGCAGCAAACATCAGATCAGTCAAAAGATTAGCTTTTTTGACAATGTTAGGAAACACAAAAAAACAAAAGAAAAAGAGATTTATTAATAGAATATGCAGATAAAGAAGACATCGATTCTATATGTCAGTGCATTTTTAATGTTCTTACAGGAAACATTAAATTAAATTCAGTGTCTTATTCAAAGTTAAAAAAATACAAGAACACTTTAAGATATCTTATTAATAGGCGTGTGAATAATAAAAAAAGGAAAGCAGTCTTAAAACAAAAAGGTGGATTTCTTTCTCTTCTCCTCCCTTTAGCAGTGTCCTTAATAGGAGGATTGGCAGGTGCAAAAAATTAATATCATGGCTAGCTTCAAAAAAAGTATAGTTATACCTTTAGCAACTTACAAAAAATTATCTTCAGCAAAAAATAATACTAAAGAAATAAACACTAACCAAGAAAAAAATCCTGCTCTCGAAAGGCAACAAGAATTATTAGCGCAAAGAATGTATGACGTGAAACCATATAAGATATTAAGCACAAATCAAAATATAGCTAAAGACTCGGCTTTCATGTATTCTAATCCTACAGAAAAAAAACAAGAAATAAAACCAGGTATATCAATAATTGAGATCTTATCCAACATAAGACAAGCACAAATTCCTTACATCAAAGAAATTCTCAAAAAAATGATAGAACTGAACTATTTATGGAATGAACATGGAGAAATTATCATCAGAGGTAAACTAATAAGAAATTCTAATGTGATAAGCATCATGAAATTCTTTTCAAATGCAAGCATAAAAACAGAACCTATAGGAACAGAAGAACTTTGGGTCAATATATCTAATCATATTCCTAAATCGTGGTTTTTAAATAAGCCAAAAAAAGCTAGAAAAAACAATCGTCCTTATATAATAAAAAAATATCCTTTAGAAGATAAAAACATGGAAGACAAACAAAGAAATGAAAGCAATTATTCTACAGATGCTACAGACGATGAATTTTCTGAAGACGGCATTTTCGATGAAACACTTCTTCAAGAAAAAGAAAAGCCCCTTTTGAAAAAAACAACTACAAAAGATACTGAAGATAAAAATAACGACACCGACTATCTTTCTGCAAATGAAGAAGACAAAATAGGAGAAGCCAGCGGAGGCATAGTGAAAACTCCAATAAAAAATATCCCTCCTCTCCCGTATGAAGAAAAGCAACCTAGGAAAGAAAAAAACATAAAAGTATCTTACCCAAGCCCACAAGAAGATGTCTTCGGGAAAATTAAAACAAATAAATATTTGTCAGGAAAGCCATCACCTTATTCAACTCGATCTGGAAGAAGAAGCAAAAACAACCCAAAATATTTTTCTAAGGAATGGGCATCTGACTGGTAGATATAAATTGTTTTGAGATAAATCAAAAAAAATAAATAAAAAAACATCAAAATGTATTCTAACGATTCACCTGAAGATATATATTATAAACATTTTTTAACTAAGCGATCTTATCCTTATGATGTACAGTATGGAAAAGGATACTATTCTTTAACCCCCTTCATAGGAAGCAGAAATCAAAAAGGTTATGGGCTAGGTGGTATTTTAAAAGGATTATTTAAGACAGTTATTCCTTTGGTGAAACCTGTTGCGGCATCAGCCGCAAAAGGAATAGGAAAAAGAGCCTTAACAGGAGGAATTAGAGTAGCAAAAAATGTCATGAAAGGTGAAAACTTTAAACGAGCTTTAAAAAGAGAAGCTCAAGAAACTTTGTCTGATTTAGGCAAAGAAGTTATTTCACATGTAACCAAAAAAAGAAAAGTTAATAAAACGATCAGAAATAAAAAAAGAAATAGAAATAGAAGAAATTTCAAAAAAGATATCTTTGGTTAACATAAAATAACCTGAGATTACTGAAAAAAAGAGAAAAACAAACAAATATTTTTAAAGTTTGTTCATAACCTTAAAAAATGTCATTGTTAGACGAAGATCCTTGTTTTTGTGTAGCCTCGGAGTTTGATTTTACTCATGTTCCTCCAACAGATATAAGTAGAGTTAAAACTTATTATGAAAAAGTTGAGCCCACTGCTTCTCCTAACAGCACAACAGTTCAATTCACTTTAAAATCTAAACATACAGATTTCATTTCTTTGCACGACAGTTTTATTCGATTGTCTGGCAAAATATTAAAAGCCGACAAACAAAATCCAGATGCCCCAGCTAACGATGGGACAATAAACGATAAAGCTAAAGTTTTTCCGGTGAATTATTTTGCTTCTACCATGTTTAAAAATGTGAAACTTTCTATAGCAGGAATACGAATATCAGACAGCAATGATTTGCACGGATATAGATCTATCATGGAATATATATTAAGTTATGATCCAACCACTGCTAAACACTTGGGAGCTTTGGCTATGTATTACAAAGACGATAAAGATTTTAATGAAGTAACAAATGTTAACAGCGACGATCATAATTCTGGAGTGAAAGCACGTTATAACAAAACTAAAAACGGGAAATTATTTGAAGTGATAGGACGAATTCATAATGACCTTTTTGCACAGGTCAAAGTGTTACCTGGAGATCTGCCTCTTACTATAGAATTTGATAGAGCAGATGAAGACTTTTGTTTGATGTCTAAATTAGGTACACAAAAATACCTAATAGACATACATGGCATACATTTATTCATTAAAAGAATAAGAGTGTCTGAAAAATTCCATAAAAAAATAATGGATGCTAGAATGGTTACTCCGTATTGGGATTATCCTGTAAACAAAATAGACATGAAATACGTCACTTTTGGTCCTCAAAAATCAATTTTGCAAGCCTCTCATATAGTAAACAACACTCCTCTTCCAAAAAGAGTCATCATAGGGTTAGTTCATTTAGATGCCTTTACAGGAAGTCATAATCGTAATCCGTTTCAATTTGAGCACTTCAAAGCTAAGGAAATAGAACTGAAAGTGAACGACGGTGGAACTCCTTTTTATCACTATGAATTAGATTACCCTAATGATTTATACAATATGGCCTACCTAGCTCTTATACGATCTACAGGTTCAATATTCAGAGACGATACGATAGATATTTCTTTTGATGAATTCAAGAAAGGTCATTGTCTTTACTGTTTTGACATATCTAAAAATGGAATAACGTCAGGCACATTCGAATATTCAGAAAATGGTTCTTTAGGATTTGTCATAAAACTAGAAGAAGAATTAACCCATGGAGTAGCAGCTATCATTTATTTAGAACATCATGAACTCCTGAGATTAGATTCTAGCAATATATTAAGAGCAAAATCTGAAATAGCATAATTCCTAAAAATGAATGGAGAGGAAATAAATTTTTTCTTGCAGAAAATTAAAAGAAAAAAAGAAGGAAATTATGGTGTTTATTCAGCTGATACTATACCTGCAGTGAAATCATTTCCTACAGGTTATGTAGTCAACACAGACAACAGTAACTTACCCGGACAACATTGGGTAGCTTTTTATTATGAAAAACCTCGTAAACTAGCTGAATATTTCGATTCATATGGCTTCAGTCCTATGCGAAAAAGTTTTCTGAAAGCTTTGCCTAAAAAATATAAATATTCCTCTCATTCTATTCAAGGACTTTTTTCTATGACTTGTGGTTTATATTGCTTGTTCTTTTTAGAAAAACGAGCTGAGAATAAGTCAATGCAACAAGTTATATCAAGCTTCACTTCAGATCCTGATTGGAATGACAGTAAAGTAAAACAATACTTTTTAAAGAAAAAACAAAATAATCGAAGGAAAAAGAAATCCTTGTTTTGTAACAAACAAATTTGTTCTACAAAAAATAATTTTTTAAGAACAACACAAAAAAGAAAAAAAGATTAATGTATTATTTCTTTTTCATCTTGTCTTGGAAATTATTTGCCGATTTGTTGGAACTGATCATCATAAAAAGATATTTTTTTTAAAAAAATGAGCGAACATAAAACAAAAGAAGGAAGCATGAAAAGTTTAAGCAAAATAAATAATTTGATTTCAAACGGGAAAGTAGGAGCAGGAGGAATAGTTTTTACTCTTATTTTAAGCATCGTAGTCATTATCTTAGAAACGCGTAAACAATCTATCTCCCCTTCTTTACAGAAAGGAGATGAAATATTTTTGTCTTGTACAGAAAGCGGAAATATTTATCATAACAATGAAAAAACTCAAACTTTCCTGTCTTGTTTTGTAACTAATGTAAATCACAGAAAAACATGGACATATCCTGTTATAGGATCTTCTGTTTCTAACCATGACTTAAAATCTACTCAAATAAATGAAAACCGAGATATTAATAACATAATGTACGAAAAAAATAATCAATTACTAACTACCATTGCAAATCAAGAACATTTGCCCGACTCAAATGTATTCACTGAAGAAACAAAAGATCCTGAGATACTCAAATAATTATAAGAATGAACATCTTTCTCGTGTGAGACCTAAAAAAAATATATAAATTAAGATTATTTCTCAAGTCTTAATCATGGATACAAAAGGGAACAATATGATTTTTGAAGTAAAGCGCAATGAAATACTTGAAAAAATATGCTTACATCAAGGCACTTATATATCTCTGTTAGAAGAAGAAAGACATGAACACATTAATATCATAAAAGAGGAAGAAAAAAATAATCTCCATCTTACTTTACAATTAAGAGAAGCACGAAATGAAAATATGAATTTAATGGCTCACAGGAAGGCATACAACTTAGCTAAAGCAGAGAGAATATATAACATCAGGAGAGGTTCTTATCCGTATGGTCGTACAGTAGCCGACGGTGATGACTAAGAAGAAGGCAGTAAAATTGTAGCAGACGGCGAAACTTGTGATGTGCCAGATTCTATGCCTTCTGATGTTTTAATGGAGACTTATAGGAATAAGCCAAACGAAGCTTTTCATTTAAATTCAGAAAAAAAACATGAAAGTGATTAAGAAATAAAAACATAGATGAGATAAGTGAACAAACAGACTTTATGTGAACATTGATCTGCGTCAAAGTAACATGAACAGTTATTCTGATTGGAAGCCTTCGCTAGAAGACGGGGTGTGTCCTGATTGCATACATAAGATAGAAACCCTTGAAGAAACAAGAAAAAGGCAACAAAACCAATTTCGCATTCTTAGAGCAGAGAGAAAAAAGAATCAAGAAATAATAAAATCTTTAGGAAACAAAAATAATATTCTTGTGCAACGAATCACAGAAAAACAAGAGAAACTTTTGTCTGGCTTCATGAGCAGAACACTACGCTGATATGGGAAAGTACACTTTTAAAATAAAAAAACTGTTGAAACACGCAAACTGGGAAGACGATATAGCCATTAAATACATAAAATCTAAAAAAGAAAAAATAACTTGCAACAATTCTTTCTTGAAACTTCTCTTGCAACATTTCGAACAGGTTTTAAGGCATAGACAAATGATATGTTTCACTTTTTACCTTTTAGAAAACGTATTTGACAAAAAAGATAAAATGTGTTTAACAGAACGAATAATGGTGCATGACTTATCTAAGTTTTCAATGAGAGAAGCCATAGGTTACACCTTTAAGTTCCATACTAAAAATGGACCAAAAAATTCCCAAGAAAAAACAACTTGGGAAAATGCTTTATTTCATCACTATGAAAACAATGATCATCATCCTGAATATTACAGAGAAGGAAATATGAGAAAATATGCTTTAATTGAAAGTGTGATAGACATGTTAGCTTGTCATGCAGAACGAGATCTGAAGCCAGAAGAAATAAATGTTCATGGTATTTTAGACGGAGATCTTTCTATCACCAATTTTTTGGACATAAATCCAATATACTTAGAAAGATATACTGAAGAAGATAAAGAAAAAGTGAAAGAATATCTGTCTTCGTGGAAAGATATTTTGTCTTGCAACTTATCTAAATAAAAAAATGATTAAAAAGAAAAATATTGATAGTCTTAAAATATATAAATTTTTTTTGTTTTTGTTTCTTTTGTTTTGTACTACATATGGATTCATGAGCGTTATATACTATTTCATATATGGATTAATAACTACTATAATCTTTTATCCTGTTTTCTTTTCTTCTATGTCATTATGTCTATTTATGCTTAGTATACATTTACCCGATATACCTTTTTTGTAACAGTCTGGAACTTAATTTTACTTCCTTGAGATAAAATATAAGCCTCATGTTAAGAGCATCTAAAGTTCTTCATAAGTACATATGTTGAGGAAGTACATGTGTTATTTAAATCATTGGTCTATGTATTTTTGATTTATTTCTTTTCCTACTTTTGATTGTCACTCTAATCCTTTGAAGGTAAAAAATGCCTTTACCTACTTATTACTTTCAAGATGATTTAGGATATTCAGATATCTTTCTTCAAAAAATCTCTGTATCGTTAGCACGTCAATGGATGACCTTAGGAGTATATCTTGGCATCCCTCATGCTAAACTTGAAAGCATGAACAAGACGAAAACTCCAACTGCTATGGGCATAGAGATGCTGAATAAATGGTGGAGAGAAGTTCCTTACTACTTACGAACAGAAGAACTGATGAAAAGTTTAAAGGAAAACCACAGAATAGACTTGGTGGAATTAACTGAAAATTTCTTCAAAGAAAAAAAACTAGAAGAGTATGACGTGGAATCGACCTCCGTGCAAATGTATTTCAGCTTATTGAGTGAAAAAATGTCAAGAGACTGGAAGGACATAGCTACATATCTACATATCACGTCTGACGAAAGAAGAACAATATCGTCCCAGCCCGAACAAGACATAGCTCAATTAACCTTCAATGTCTTAAAAATGTGGCAAAGATCTAAGTACAGTGCTACTCATCAACTGATGAAAGCAGTATACGACATGAAAAGAAATGATGTGCTAAACATGATATTGCTTGAATTCGATAAAAGAACAGGAACAAACTGAAAATGAAAAACTGTCTTTACACATGTGACAATCAAAATAAAATCATATAAAAAATTATTTCATTTTGTTTGTTTGGTTATTTACTTACTTGAGAATCATAACAATAGGCATCACATCATGTCATATAAAACTGAACGAAAATGTCAGTTCTAAAATACAGTAAAATAGCAGGTTCCTTCTCTCCTACTGAAGAGGAAAATAACATAGGGATTCAAATGTACAGTTCATATAACCATACTGTTCCTAATAATACAGCATGTACAATTACAACAGAAGTTAAAGTTGCTGTCCCTAAAGGTTATTATGGTATAATTTTACCTCTATGCAAATCAAGAAAACATAACTTTGTGTTAATCAACCAAAAAATAATAGACGAAGATTACAGAGGGTATATTACCATTGTTTTATTTAACTTCGGAGAAGAAGACCTAAAAATAAAAAGTGGTGATCCTGTTGCGCGACTTGTTTTACAAAAAATTTATCCTATAAAATTAGAAGAACGTTCTAAGCTTGAAAACACTGAAAAAGGTGAAAAACTCTCTCAATTAGCTTACAGCAAAATATATGAAGAAATTTACAATGAAAATCTTAAATATTACAGCAAAGATCGTCTTAAATGAACTAAAACAAAGAAAACATCTCTGTGAATAGCGTTATATTAAACAACAAAACAACTGAAATAACGTTCAGCAAAATGGCGCGTTGTCAAGATTCTTTCTATATAACTCTTGTAAAAGACAAACCAAATACACTGTTAGTAACAACATGTCAAAAATCTGCTTTACTACCTGCCTCACCTATTCTCCAACCTATTATGCATTATGTTAAAGCATCAACAAAAGCATTGAAGCCAACCAGATCCACAAAAAAATCTGCAGGGTTTGATTTATATAGTGCTTATGATTATATTATTCCTGCTAAAGAAAAAAAATTGGTACAAACTGATATAATACTTTGCATACCTACAGGATGCTATGGTCGCATAGCACCAAAATCAGGACTTGCTCTTAATCATTTCATCGATGTAGGAGCAGGGGTAATAGATGAAGACTACAGGGGAAAAATTGGTGTTTTGCTGTTTAATTTTGGAAATGAAGTCTTCGAAATAAAACATGGAGATCAAATAGCTCAAATAATATTAGAAAAAATTCTCATCCCTGAGCTAGAAGAAGTATGTACACCTGATAAAACCGAAAGAAATGATCAAGGTTTTGGATCAGGCAAAAAGATATCTGCTTCATTGAAAGAAAAAAAAGACTGTGAAGAAAGTGATTCTGGAGAAAGTGACTCGTCTGAAGAATCAGACATAGAACAATCTCATTTAGCTGATGAAACGTCGTCTGAAGAACAAGAATTTTATTCGGCGGAAGAAGAACCAACTGATGAAAAAGGTTCTGATGAAATCGACCCCTCCAAAAATGAATTAATGTCTTTAGAGGAATTCTTAAAGTTGATTCTAACAAACAACTAGGTGACGAAAATTTACAATGGCATTGGTTCAATGAATCACATTATTCATGAAGTCACTCTTTCTATGTAAAAAATATTCTAATAAAAAGTAAACTAAGCAAGAATATTGTTGTGATAAACAGAATAAAAACATATACAAAACAAGCAACAAAATGGAATACGATACAAACATGGATCTATACTTACTTAGCACCTTAGAAGATTGTTTATGTGATTATTGTTTAACTCAAAATAATACGTTTCCATATAAAAACAATAATATTTTTCCATATGAAAATACTAAAGTTATTACTTTTATATTAAAAAATGAAACTGCAGAAATCTTTTTAAAAAAATGGAAAAACGATAGTATTCAATCTTCTCCCTTATTAAATAAGGTAATAGAAAGTTTAAAAGAATTCGATAAGTTATTGAAAAGTTTTGAAGTTGATTATTTTGGAGTCATATGGAAAAGTCGAGAAAATTCAAGGCATAGCAATATATCAATAATATTCCATGGAAATGCTTATGTTAAAATAAACCCTAACAGTGCTACTACATTAAATACAGTACTTGAATCTAAAGAATATAAAAATGTGGTAACACTGTTAAAATCTACAAGTTTTAACCTAAATTATCAAACAATAATGTACAGAAGCGAATTTCATTGTTTACTAGAACGCATATGTAATTCATTCTATGCTTCTCTCTTCATCAATGATGAATTTATGTTTCATTTTTTGGGCTGGAAGAACATAAATAAAGCAGTACATTATGTAATATGAATTGAAACTAAAAAAAGAATGTTGAAACCTTTCTTTGTGTTGTATCTTTTTATTGACTTTCAAAAAACAAAATACCTTTGTAATAATCTAAAAAGGTCAGTAAATAATCAAAAAGAATAACAATGAACAACTATACAACAAAAGTGGACGAAAAGCTACTCAGCATCTTAAAAGATTCCAATTATCTTATTCATTGTTATTGTAACTCTGACTATATAAAATGTCTCAAAAAGAACAATTCATTATTATTGTAACTCTGACTATATAATATGTCTCAAAAAGAACAATAAAGAAAATATAAAAATATTATAACTTCTCGTTTTACTTGCAATCTACATTTTTTCAAAAATACAGGTCTTTTCTGGATATTCCTAAACATACGGTCTTCTGTAGATATCTTAAAACACTGGTCTTCTCTGGATAATCCAAAATATCCAGAGAATACCGTCTTCTATAGATATCTTAAAACACCGGTCTTCTCTGGATAATCCAAATATGGTGGTCTTTTCTGGATATTATCCAGAAAAGACCAACTATTATACTACTAATAGGGGCAGATACTTTGTCCAACATTAGCATGACAGACTGTGTGAGGAGATGTGAACATGCATCAAGATTCGCCAACTCTCACCCACCATGACATAACTTCACGCACAATGACACATTATGTACTATTCTGTGTTTTGATTGGTCCATTTCAAATTTCCCTCCCATTCCTTTGTTCTCCTCCTGCTTTCAAAACAGTCAGGCAGAGGCAGCCATGGAGAACAGATCTTGTGGTAGGTGGTCACACAGTTCTAGATTGATTTGACTTGAAATCCTATGTGATAAGCATTTATACAGTAACACATTGATATTATCTACAATCCCTGAACATCTATCTTGTTGCTGATTTCAGCTATTTGTCTCAACACTCCAAATTAATGTAGAACTTTCTATGTGAGCAAGGCTCAGGGAAATTCTGGGGGATTCAGGCTGCCATATGGGAGTGGTCATTGTTTATCAATTTGGATGTGAGTGGGTGGTGAAAATTAGATTGCTGCTGCTTGTTTATGACCATTTCTTATCATTTCAACAGGCATTCTCAAGACTGATACAAGGAAAATTCAACTCACACAGCTGACAGAATATCTATCCATTTTCAAGCAAAGTGGGCAACACAAGACATGCAGAGGAGAGATATCTTCAATGGGAACCAGCATATGAACAGCTGAATTGATGTTAATAAAGTTATGAAATATCAGAAATCCACAACCACCTGCAACCCCCCCCCCCCCCGCCTATCCCCCACCCATAAATTAGTCTGTGCGTCAATATATGTGATACTGTGTCATGACCCATGTGTCAGTGTGTGTGATAATGTGTGATGACACATGATGTCATTATGTGTCATTGTTGGTGAAGGTTCACGCATGTTGACTCAACTTCACAAATTTGGCTGGGATGTTCACGCATGCGTCATATCTTGTCATGGTCCGTGATCACCCACGCGTCAAGTCCTAAGAGCGCATGGGGTGAGGCTGGCGCAGCATGACAAAAGTTAACACAGATTTGCTGGGTTTGCTGCAAAATTTGTTGAATTAGCAAGAATTGCCCATCATCACGTGCCCGTGCGTTCATCACCCTGGATATCCTATCCTTTTAGGAGGTAAAAAATTCCTGAAACATACCCCTTTTGGCATGGAAACCCCCAAAAATTTGCAAAAAAGATACCCCTTTCAGAGCTTTTGAAGGGATCTTCTCAGAAAGTGATTAAAATCATACCCCTTTTATCGTGGCATCTCCAAAAAAGCAAATATATCCCCCTGAAATTCCACCAATTTTCACCCTATTTAACTGAAAATTGCAAAGATTTTCATTGATAATTTGGGCACAAAAACCTACCCCTTTAGGCCAAAAATTGCCCAAAAAGGACCCCTTTTAACGGATCTAGCAGGACCCGCCCCTATGCTCCAAAAGGTACCCCTTTCCCTCTAGTTTTTGTACGCACATGGTTACTATAGATCACATAGGGAGTGGCCCCCCAGGCCCACAAAAATATACGCTATAGTGGTCCCAAAATGACCAACATTCACATTGAATTTCTCAGCCTCTGAGAATTACTAGAGAGGCAAGCTATAATTAAGGGTTTGCATATGTAGTAGATGATCAGGATAAAATTACTTAGCATTCTGGGTAATTAGTCACCAACTCCCCCATGATGCCATGTTGTTAAAAAAATTGAAATACACCTGTTCAGGTGCCAAGCCCTTTTTCTCCAGGCTGTGGGATCCATCAGTGATCTCAAACAAGGCGCCAGAGGATGGCTCGACGCTCATTGGCTGAGTTTGGCATATTTGATCACGTGCCCTCTTTTATCTGACATACTTTGGGAGGCTACATGGACGTGCCAAGCCGCTACTGAACCACTGGAGACCCAAGGTAAGCCACAGTGGCACAGTCGGCGTTGGAGCTAGCCATAATCACACAGCTGACGATAACAACTGTCAAGGACTGGCTAGAATACATTAACAGGAGGTAACAGGACTTTATTAATATTGTAATCCAGCAACAACACTTGCAAAGGGCTGATTCGCTGATTCAGGACTGTAGGTGCGCCTGTGTTTTTAAGTGCCACTAGTCAAGAACAACAAACATGATCGAAGTGGAGGGTCCGCATGACTTCCTACCCCCAGGCCAACCTCAGGTGAGTTGTACAACTTAGATATGCCCAATTTCAGTTATTTGTAGTGTTTATAGAATAACATGAACACTTTGATAAAATGTGCAGACATGGCCTTATTACGTGAAGGACACCATATCACAGAGGCATTTGCCCGTGGCGTGACGACAGTGGGGGGTGGGCGTGACCCAAATCCAGTGACACTGACAGATGACACTGACAGCTTGCACTTCTGACGATCGGTCGATCCGCAGTGTCTGCAGTGACGATGAAATCACATTTGAACAATCGATACAAGTATTAAGAACCATAGATCTATATCGGCGTAACATTATCTCAGAACTGATATCGCATGACACATTCATGGGGTCAATATATAGGTCAGATTTTGTAAGGTATTTGGGGCGACACTTCTCGAAGGTTCCGGAAGTTGAGAAATGTAAACATGCGCAGTGTCTCCTTGCGCATCTCGCACCTGCGCATTGTAGCACCGCAGAAATTGCTGAATCATTGTCGAAATGGGAGAGGAACCCCTCTCCTGAAACCCTAAATTATTTCGTAAGTAACTCAAGAAGAATTTAACAAAGTACTAGGATACAAAGAGGCATAGTAGACGATGTTCCTCAAGGAAGTTTGAAACCTAAAGGGGTTGTATCTACTTGAAAAAAGACAGCCGGCGTTGGACAAAGACCAGCGTGGTGCTGTCAGGAAGTGGTTTCGACAGCAACAAAATTTGCTCAGGTCTAAATTTAGAACATTTGTCACAGTTGACAGAAGAACGCCACAGTGTATTGAGTGGAAGAGGACGGCTTTTCAGGAAGTACCATTGTGCAGACGACTTCCAGAGAGTGTTGTTGCACCTCATTGATCACCACGGTTTCTTTGGATAACTTTACTAGCGCTAAACCTGAGAGATAGTGGAGAATATTGGCCGAGTAGCAGACGCCTCATTGATTCTTTCAAAAGACTGTAAACAAAGGGGTCTGTTACTCACCCATCCCCTTCTTTGTGCGTTCTCTCAAGGAAAGAATCTCATCATGATGAAAAAATACTTTACAGACGGACTTATACAAATAGCCATTGTGCTGAGTTTACTCAGGACGGACTTGAATTTGAACAATTTACACAATTATGTCAACAATTATCCAGAAATACACGAGATCATATTGGGCACTAGCTCAGCATACACACAAACAAACATTCACAGCCAAGGATGGCTCAATGATGGCACAAATGGATATGCTCATCCTAAAAGTATTGACAACTATTACACACACTCTATCTTGGGTGAATTACACTCCCTGAGCAGATATCGTCGAGTTCGACAAAGAGACAATGACATAGATGCCTGGTTAGTTGTGGGCCAGTCTCTGCCCATTCCAAGTGAAACACAAAGTGTTGGAGGGACAGCTCAAGCTCAAATTCCTTCACACTCCTCCACCCAACCCCCTGATACCCAGGGGCAACAGGGCCAGGCTCAGCCTGAAGGGGCTGTTGGGCCTCCAGATGATGATAATAATTCTCCAGATCTGGTGAATCTTCCTATAGAATTCCCAGGGAGTGAATTAACCAAGGAGGTAATTATAAGATTATCAGATTTAAAAAAAAAACCTGGCTAGTCAGTAAGCCTGTAGTTATAGATCTAGATGTACCATATGGCATGCTGATGTCATCAATGTCTAACTGTGATGAGGCTTTCTTTTACATGACTGAGTACACATGTACTGTTGAAATGTTTTATGACTGCTTACCAGTATTTTTTTTTTTATGTGTATTCTGACAATAGTACAGCAAGAGGTCTATTTGAATATTAAGAGTAATATTAGAGAGTAGAACACTGGTTGCCAAAGACTCTAGGCAAAGGGTCAAATTAAATTGAATAGGCAAATCAAGTAGTCAAATCCAATGAATAAGAAATAATGTGTTTTTAATACCCAGTACGCTACCATAGAAACCTGGTCATAATGCCACTCTAAATTTTAAAAAAAAATGAAAAAAAATAGTTTCTCATCACCAACCACTGAAAAAAATGACGAGGGCGCTTCTCTTTTTTTTTTTTACACCTGGTAGTCCTAGATCGATGTCGGGAAAATTGGATCTCGCATCAAATTCTCATTGTATTTGTGTAGATATTTTGGATATTGGGAATATACAAGTAATATCCCTATTCCAATAACCTACACCAATAGCTTTTATTTGATACCAAACATGCCTAGATCTATATTTGTCCACTTTTTACCGTGCTTTTCTAAACAAAAATGTGGAATTTAAAAAAAAATCTTAAATCATGATTTTTTTTTTAGATGCGCATGGTGATGAGAAACCAATTTATTTTTTGAGGGGCCTAAAAATTTTTTTTTTATTTTTACCTAAAAAGGTAACGCTGCCTACCCTAACTTTTTTTGGGGGAAATATGATAATTTGGCACTTATTGAGACTTATTGAGTTCTTTTTCACAATCTCGCACATCAAAGTCATGTCATGTAGGCGCGAAAATTTACAGCCGGGCTAAAAAGAAAATTCATGAGAGAAAAAATATCACTACCATAATTTCCCGCCTATAAGGCGCGTCTTATACGGGGGTTTTAGTTCTCATTGGATCAACAAGGGGGACACCAAGACCTTTCTTTTGATATCTTACATGCCCCCTTGATAATAATAGGACATAAGGTTTTTGAATTTTGAAAATTCATTCAGTAGAACCAAAGTTATGAATTTTTCATTTTTTTGAGATTTTTCCAAAAGATTACGGTACCTACCTACCCTAATTTTTTTCAACCCTGTTACCTGAATACAGTAAAAAAAAGAATTGTCTTATCTTTCTGTTTTTAACCCCCACCAACCAATTTATGACTGGGGTTAACCATATTTCGGCAGAAATCGATAGAAATAAGACTGCTTCAAGCAACCTGGCAACCTTTATTACTCTTGATATACCATTTTTAATCATGCTAGTTTTTTTTCTACATGTTTGTTCTATAATTAATCAATTAACCCTTTAAGGCCAGAGCAAAAATTGTTGCCCTGGCCATGGGGACGGCCTCTGAAAAAAGTATAGTTCCTAGAGGACGAGCCTATTTTCAATTCCTATACTAATCCTATATAACTGGCATCGACTATAGTCGACGCTAGGCCTGCCATGGTGTCGACTTTAGTCGATGCTAGGCCCTCCATCGTGTTGACTATAGTTGATGCTAGCCCTCGATGGGTTAAAGCTCATTGATTACTATAGTTCACAGAGTGAAATGCGCCCATCCGTGATGCTTGAAAAAAAAAAAAAAACGGCATATACCGTAAATCCCCGGTCATAAGCCAGATTTTTTTTTCTATTTTGGGCCCAAACCGGCTTCTAAATTTTTCCCAAAGTCCCCCCCCCCCGGCTTATGACCGTTTTTTTTTTACTATAGAATAAAGAGAAAATGGGAAAAATTTGACACCAAAACCGGCTTATAGGATTTCCCTGAACTCACCCCCCGGCTTATGACCGGGGATTTACGGTAGATTTGGCCTGAACTTAGCCCCAGGCTTATGACCGGGCCTGGTTATGACTGGGGTTTTACAGTACCTTTCAAATTTCTAATGCATTTTTCTGCAGGGTCTAGGGTTTAACGCCCTTTTCTAGTACATTAATACGAAGGGCTCTTATCTTTAGGGCCCCATCGTCTATAGGTTTTCACACTGATTGGTCATCCGTTTTCTACTAATGATCAGCAAATATCAGTGTGAATATTAAGCAGTTTTATGTAATGCTTATACTGAAAGTATACTGTATTTCCCTGTGTATAGGCCCAGGCTAATACAAGCAAAACTGTCAAATCGACCCGGCCTATACACAGGGTAAGGAATACAGTGTATTTTTTACACATATTCTGAATTTCACGGGGCAGGCCAGTACACGGGCCCGGCCTATACACAAGGAAATACAGTAAATGTGGATTAGAAATGAAAAGGACATATCATATGGGCAATGTTAAATAACCTTTACTACGCAGAGTATATTCTATAACCACGCAGGTTATATTCAATAACCTCAAGTCGGTTGATGCAAGTGTATAAATTCATCACCCCAATAGTAGACGTGGCCTGGGCCACGTCTCCCAAAGCCCTGGAAAACAAACATAAATAGATAGAACCTCGTGTCAGGCCTCGTGTGCTTCCCTGAATTAGGGTTCGGGGTCACAGATTAACCTATCATGTCCTATGATACCCAGAGGTTGACCTCATCTATATACAACCTGGCAGTTTTACCTATTCAGCTCTTTACGACCCACATAGTGTATTACTTCTATTGACTTGTCCTATGGTCGATGTAATATGATACATAAAATGATAAATGTAGTCATGGCGAGTCTTATTTTGCACCAGGGTTGCCGTCATGCATTATGCCAACTATGAGCTTGATAGATGTTCATATCCCGGCATGATGCATGAATGCAGCCATAATGAATCATTGATTAGACTCTAGGGGGATGCATTTCATGGCTCATGGCAGCCAATCGGAAACCAGGAGACCACAATTACATTTTAAATAACACATGGGTTTTAATTGCATCCACATAAGAATAGACTTTAACGTCAAATCAAATTGAAACTCAAGACGTTCTAAATCGTGGCGAAGTACAAATAATTGTTATAATTTCAAAAAAGCAAGGGGTGTATTTAAAGCTCAAGGACTTAGTATCTCTCTTTCTATGTGTGGCTACCATTGTCCATAGCTGGACAGAGAGCTTTGTGTGTAGACAAAGAGGCAGCTAACCCTAAGGTGATGACCTTAACCTTGCACATGGCGTGATGGGCATGTTTAAGCAGGGACGGTATGATGTAGATACTTGGGGTGGTTGGCTACAAACCTGTGTATATGAAATGTACATATTTTACGGGTAACAGCTGTTCAATGGAGTGTCACAAATACATACATGTGATTGTGTATTTCATACCTTGCATGATATGGACCGTGTTCAATTGTGAACCAGTAACTTGTCAAAATTTGCTACTTATTTATTGTCATGTAGGTCAGCATGCTATATGAAATTGAATGTAAAAGTGAAAAGTTTGTTATCAGTGTCTCATTGGCCCAGGGTATCCCCTGGGCTATTGGAGCCGGGTTTTCAGTCAGATCCACAAATTTGTAATCACCAACTTTAGGGTGTAATCATTCAGTGATATACTGTTAGTTTACACATTTTTCAAAAGCCAAAGGAAAGTTTCAAATCTCATCTATCAGACAATATTTTGTCCTTTATGGTGAGTGATGTCTTTCTCTACGAAAAAAGCTGCTGTACTTACGCCATGTTTTTGAGAGCTATACTGACTACAAGTTCTTTAACCATTGGGTCTATGGGTCAGATAGATTTTGGCGATGAATTAGCACATGGAGTCCTATGGGTAATCACCAAGTGAGACACTTTTTTTCAGCCGGCAATGTTTACAGTGTCCAAGCTATACACATAACACATTGGGGACTGAGCGATAAACTAAGCATGATAAGGATAAAGTTTTCTGTGGGGGCTAGGTGTCCAGGGGGCCAGGTTTCCAAGGTGCCAGGTGTCCAGGGGCCAAGTGTCCAGGGGGCCAGGTGTCCGGGGGGCCAGCACACCAGGGGGCCAGCGGTCCAAGGGGTTTAGTAAGAGAAGATTATGCCAGACTGGTGTCAGTACATGTATAGATAATAGTCTCTATTTGTAAGTAATTAGTCAATATTTCGCAAATGCTGATTCCTGTGACCCTACAGGGTTGATAGAGGGTTTTATGGTAGTAGACCTTGGGCCATATGTGATATATATCACACTTTAAATCTTTCTTTCTGTCAAAACATGTTGTGTTAACCAAAAAGCACCATGCTACCATTGAAAGGGTTAATCGCGCTCGGAGGAAATACCAATCACGCTATGCTTATTTGGTGTTATTACTTATTGGTACACGTAATTGCATAACATGATTACCCAGACATGGCATTTACTATCTTGCGCCACGCAATGATCAAACTTCCTATGGAGACGTGGCGTTTGTTGTCTTCCCCGTTGTGTAAAACAAAGCACCAAATGCAATATGATAAGGCTGAAAAACATGTTTTCAGGTATTAAACCTGGTTGAAAAAAAAATAGGGTGGGTAGGTAGGGATTTTTTATTTTTTTTTGAGAATTTTTTTAAGGCTAGCTGTAAATTTTTGCACCTGCATGACACGAATTTTACGTGCGGGATTGTCAACAACAAAAAACTTGCATTTCTCGATAAGTGCCATAACAAAAATTTTTCCCCCAAAGGCAAAAGCCCTATAAAAAGTTATTTATTGCCAGCTGGGGGGGGGGGGCTGATGGGTTTTGGATGATCGGCCGATTTTTTTCCCGGCCCCTCCCCACTAAGAACTGATTTTGCAAAATGACCCCCCTCCCCCCACAGGGCTCAACAAATCCCTGTGCCTGGGGCACAAAAAAAGACCACATTGCACAAAAATTTCAAAGTTGTGCCCGGTGGGCACAAGAAGAGAGATACAATCCATTTTTAATCTAGAAAAAGCATTCTAAATATCAACTTTCCAAGGTCATTATATTTCCTTGGATGGATGGACACGACAACATATATACACTTTGCCCAAGTCGCTGACAATCGCTGACAATTGGGGCGGTTTATTAAACTTTAAACCTAACAGACAATGTCAGAAACAAAAAGAAAATTTTTTTTTTTTTTTTTGACCAAATGTCCATGGCATCCATGACTCAGTTCCTTTGTTCAGTCTCAGTGCAGTGCCACCTGGTGTGGCAGCACAGAACCACCTGACCCAGGTGGTGGTGGGGAGGTCCATCTAGTGGGGGAAATATACCCCTATATCTACCCCGTTCCCTTGTACATATAGTAGTCATATTTCCTTGGATGGATGGACACGACAACATATATACACTTTGCCCAAGTCGCTGACAATCGCTGACAATTGGGGCGGCACACGGCATACAAAAAACACTTTGCCCAGTTAATACCTGCTCAATTCATGAGCCACACGTAAGTCTTTAACACGTCGCGAGCGGTAAGAATCTGATAAATAAATCAGAACCGCCCAGGATCTCCAGTTGCCATAGCTTTTAACGTCGTGAAGGTGCATAAAATCTGCCAAAAACATGGCGGCACCCCGACGCACACTGTGGGTAGTGAAATCCCCTTCCAGCTTGGCGATCCGACAAGAGTCCTTGAGTTTGTATGAATAAACATTATAAGTCCATGAAAATAGTTGGTCATGGGGTTCGAGCCCAGACTCCAGAATATAATCCTTCAGCAGCTGTACAGGGCAGAGATTACTGCCAGGTGAAGCAATAACAGGAATAATTTGTTCATATTGACGGAATTGAACCGTCTTCGAGCTGCGAATACATAAGTCAAGTCCACCATCCCAGAATTTCACATCACTCACTAAGAGGGAATTTGTCGAATTTGTGATGTGCCCAACGCGCAACAAGCAACGGAAGGACAATTATGTCAGACATTATGTCAGACAACTAGTAGGCCAGGGGCTGATAGGGCCCACCATGCACCCCCCACCCACATCTCAACGCGATGGGTATTTTTTCGATCCTTAGGGTCCCCTGAACAAGATTCAAGATGTTAACATTGATTATCTTGGGATGCACTACCAGTTTTGGCTCATTATCCATGTGCGGGTTCAGACCACTTTTGGGTCAAATTTGGTACCATGTTATTCAAGGGGTATGCTCAATCCCCAAGCTCTAAGACTATCTTACCTTGTTTGGATCCTGAAGATATTGGTCTTGTTTGAAAGAAGACATAATAAGCCCTAATACTTGTTTTTAAGTTCAGATTTGAGTGTACAAGACAGTCAGGAAGACAGATGGTATGTAGGCCAAACCTTTCTGAGTAATATGAGACATTTTGCAGAATTGATGACTATGACACATTATTGCCTTGGACGCAAAGACACTACCTTGAGCCAATACGATGCTGTTCATTTCAATAATCTCCCTCTTTATGTAAATGGATGTTTTTTCATGCTAAAAAGAGTGCTGATTAAGAATATGCATGTTTCTACTTCATAAAAAATGTAATGGCGATGCTGTATATGGCTGAAATTCAAATTGGCCGACAATAGATTCAGATGTCACTTTGAATTACATAAATGTGCAGTCTAGAAAGTATCTGGTGGGTGCTACCCCCTATAAATCAGCTTAGTAGAATACAGTGCTACTTTTGTTTTGTTGCTAAGTGGTGTGGTTGCCTAGCAACAGCAGCTTTGCATAATAACCAAGCCTGAAAATATGCTTGAATATTCATATCTGCATGGTTTGCCTTTCAGCAACATACTCTCCTGATGTAAACTTGTATATAACTCTTCTGTGACTTCCATCATAGACTAGGGATATAGGTGATAAAAGGTTGTGTGGTGGCCTAGCAATAGCAGTTTTGCATAGCAACAATGCCTAGATTCATACCTGTAGGCATACACTATGGCTTGTGCATTGTGCAAGACTGAACTCACAGTTAAGCATATCTTGCTCAACTGTCGAAGGACTGCAAGCAACAGAAGAAAATATCTTAAAAATGCAACAACACTGAAAGCTGTCTTCAACACAATAGAAACAAAAGAACTCCTGAACTTCCTCAAAGAATCAAACTTATATAAGTACATATAGATCATACATACATAAAATTTAAAAAAAAAAAAAAAAAAAAAATGGCTGGTCCGTCGGTGTCAGGATAATGTGACCGACCGGGTGATGTGTCTACAGTTTGCGACATGTTACCTGCGTGAGGCAGCACGATAAAGAGGGGCCTTGAGCCACGGGTGGTATTTCACCACTACAAGCCGTGTCCCACTGCTACAAGCAGACTCATAAATATATGCACGCGCGCACGCACACACACACCCACTCATATGCGCAAACCCGAGGTAGGCCCGCAGCCTACCATTACTATTGAATAGTTTAAAATTCTTGAATGTCTGAGTTCCTCGATGGCCCCCGGACGTAAAACTAAACAAACAAACAAACAAATCCCCTCAAGGACATAGTTCACTGATTTCAAATTGCATATAGCTCCCTTGTGCACACCACACAGTATGAATATAGGTAGAAATGGTTGCTATGTCATGTGGTTGCCTAGCAACTGCAGCTTTACATAGAACCCCATGTCCAAATCTATGCAGATAGTCACAGATAAGTGTATGGTCTCGCCTCAGGGATGTACTGCAACATACAGTTCTTAATAGTAGCGTAGGTTGGGAAAGGGAACTTTGATGGTAAAGGGCATAGTCATGATTATGCTAGAGCATTTTTCAAATAGACTAGTGGCTTCGCCACTAGATAGTGGGGGCAAACTGCACCCCTTCCCCATTATCTCCCCCACAGCCCACAGTCTATACCCACAGCTAACCCACAGCCTAAGCTCCACTAGAGCCCCCTGGTGTCTTACAGCAGAAGCGCTTAACTTAGCAATGATGTGTATCCTAGCAACATCAAACAATTTTACACTCTCCTAGCAGATTCTCTCGAAAGGGTTAGATTTTCAGTAAATGGGGGGCCTATCTCTGGAACTACCTGTCCGATTTTAATGTATGACCCCTCTAATTAAAGCCCTCGGCGACTACAGTCTAGATCTACAAAGATCGAGAGATTTCCCTCAGAAGGAGCACTTGAATGGGCGCCAATCTATCTGGATCGAGATCCAAAATGGCAGCCATTTCAGCACATCTGATGAATTTTGAGGCTATAAAATGTTTTACCAAAACATAGATTAAAGAAAACTCGAATAGTAAAACATTAGGAACAATCAAGTTGATATAATACCAAAAAGTTCTGAAAATATATTTGTTGAATTGTCTGTATATCAGGTCGAGTTAGCTGGCACTTTTCTAACTGGTTCATAGCCTGAAAATTTTGCTTCATCTGGTACCTCACGAGCACCAAAGTCTAAAGCAGTCATTCATTGGGAAAATATAACCAGCGATCTAGGAACCCATTTTTATATATAGGGTAAATAGAGATCTGGATAGGAACTACAGGCTTATGGAAGTACGTCTGGTTCCCTCTGACCACGACCACAAAAGGAACTACAGGCTTACTTACCCTTACTGGGGATGATGAGTGCTAGGAGCCCGCACATGGATAATGAGTCAAAACCGGTAGTGCATCCCAAGATAAATCAATGTTAACATCTTGAATCTTGTTCAGGGGACCCTAAGGTTTGAAAAAATACCCATCGCGTTGGGATGTGGGGGGGGGGGTGCATGGTGAGCCCTATCAGCCCCCGGCCTCTAAGACATATTACATCAGGGATGTGATCGGCGGTAGAAATAAGCTAATGGTTAATGGTAGTACATACAAAGTAGCTGGCTCAAAAATTGACATTTTCTCTTCATAACTTTCAGGGATTTGTAGTTGGATGATTTTGGTAACATAGATAAAGCATAGAAATCATAGGTCACCATGTCCGGTTCTCCATTGGATGCCAGCCTATGGGAATTTGTATTTTTCTACATTCAGTCCCACATGTAGTCCTCTTCTCTGATCTTGTCAGGTGGGTACTCTGTACTCTTTTGCCACCAGGTGTTGTTTGCATAGATAAGTAAGTTTTAAGTTTTTATTTGCTAGAAAAATGTACAAGCTCGCCCTTTCGGCGCTCTACCTGTATTATTTCTCTTGGAGTAGGCTGAAGTAAACCTCTCTACAGTGATATTACAGATATTAGTGATGATAATGCTCAGAAGTAGCAACTTCATATCGTTCAACCGTACCGGTGTTATGAGCACATTTAACAGAACAAAATACAACAAATGACTAGAAAAAGACTAAAGATCTCTTTTCTTCCATACAGCAATAACCTGGTATATCTCACAACCTCAACCTCAGGCATGTTATTTCTTTTACTTCAATCAGCTTAAGATACTAATACCTTCGAAAATTAGGCAGGGCATGTCAGGTCTCCATTTATCAATGAAAAATTTCATTCTATCAATTTGCTTTTTACCTTCTTCTTAAATTCCTCTTTTCCCTCCAGCCATCTCAAGGTGGGATTTAGTGTATTCCACTGTGAGTAGGCATGATACACAGGATCTTTAATGAGGGTTGCTGTTTTGGGTGCAGCTTGCAATATTTTTGGTGCGTTAGTTCCTCGGGTACATCATGCTTACTAATTTTAAAACTTTGCCTAAAACTGGTACATACATCCTAAATAAATGCCAAAGACTCCATGACCCGTGTAGCGTGTAAAGGCGTTAAGAACAACTGTGCCAAGGGAAATTAGGACCAATAATACCTGCACTTGGTTAGACCAAAAAGGGCACTGGACTAGGTTTGCCTGAAAAGAGGACTTGACCACAAAAACTTGTCTTCCAGTATAAATAAATTGAGACCTAAGAACATCCACCCTGCATAATACCCTACGCATCGAAGGAAATGTTTGCCTGAAAAGAGGACTTGACCACAAAAACTTGTCTTCCAGTATAAATAAATTGAGACCTAAGAACATCCACCCTGCATAATACCCTACGCATCGAAGGAAATGTTTGCCTGAAAAGAGGACTTGACCACAAAAACTTGTCTTCCAGTATAAATAAATTGAGACCTAAGAACATCCACCCTGCATAATACCCTACGCATCGAAGGAAATGTTTTCAATAAAATATAAATGGTTCCCATTTTTTTTTTCAGGACATGGACCTGATAGAGATATTATGGCGGCAGGACATGGACCTTGGTGTCGGGCGCGAGGTTTACGACCTCAACATGCGCCGCGAGCTGGAGAAGGAACGAGAACTGGAGTTGCTCAAGGAGAAGGAAGAACAGACAAAACTGCTCAAGGAGAAGGATGAGGAAGCACAACAGCAGCAGCTCCAACAAAATCTCAACTTCATTGTGGATGGAGAAACTGGTAAGTTACATACCCTATAATGTACATACCGTAATCTCCCGCGTATAAGGCGCACCTAGAGTTTTGGAAAATTCTCAAAAAAATGAAAAATTCATAACTTTGGTTCTACTGAATGAATTTTCAAAATTCAAAAATCTATGGGTAGCTTGGGCCACCTTGGGCCCTCCTGGGCCCCATTTTGTCCTATTTTGACCAAGGGGGCATGTAAGATATCAAAAGAAAGGTCTTGGTGTCCCCCTTCTGGATCAAATGAGAACTAAAACCCCCCGTATAAGACGCGCCTTATACGCGGGATATTACGGTACATCATGCTGTAGTAGTACCGTAATAATTCTCCAGTGTATAAGGCGCATCCCACGTATATTAAGTGCACTGAGTTGAAGAATATCTTATCTTTGTCAAAGAAAGGGTGCCATAAAAAGCGGGTGGTAGTGAATACATAGGGTACATTCTCCAGAGGGTGGCACTTTCTTCATTCTGTTTGCATTGGGCCCCTGATAGATTTCTGACTTTGTCAAGGTAATGCCTCTGTAGATAACTTTGGTTGAAATAAATCTTTGACATTCTAACCTGGATTTCTGACAAGGCAACTTGATGAAAAGAACTAAAGTGAAAGAATTGCAGGATTACCTGTTATGTACACATAGTACAGTGTACGAGAGGGGCAGTGAATGTCCCCCCTGTGGATGTGGCAGGGGACATTCAGGGAGGAGGGGGGGGTAGAGAGGGGTAGGACTGGGCCTCTGTATACGTGTTGGAGGCACGAGATTTATAGCATTTACTAAAACAAAATGACTGGATTTACTATATATATTTGCGTGCCCTCTAAAAGAATTGTCTGTAGCCACCTGGTTATGCACAGGCATGTAGTTAGTGTACAGTCAGACATATAGGACACATAACATTCAGACATGGAATTCTGAAGAATATATCCAAAATCTTTATATATTTTGGATATTTCAAGGTGAAATGGGCTGTTCCTGTGCTCTGCCCAGATCCAATGAGAAGATAGTTGAACATTAAGGGGGCGGGGGTCTTAGAATGTTAAAGGGACCCATCCTATTATTTCATCTCCAATACCAGGTGTATGAGAGGTATAGAGATACCTTGGCTATTTCTTCCAGGGCTGACCCCTGCTGAAGCTGATACCTTGTGAGATAAGGACTGATAACAGCGAGCAGATGGGTACCAGGTGTTACGTAATGCACCCTGAAAAGTCTGCACTGAATGAAAGGAATTTTCTCATTGGTCAATAATATATTCCGCTAGGTCGTTATAGAGATCGATAATGTGGGTGTGGTAGACACATACAGTGTGATACATGTGTGATATACCTGTTACAGGTGAAGTTATCCACCCCCCTCTACCAGCCACAGGCCTACCAGACTCACAGGCACAACCACAAGAGGTAAGTTCTAACATTATATTAATAAACTGTATTTTGGTTGGTACATCAACATACTACGGTGCATTTAGCTTCTGCGGGCAGCGCAGCCAATAAAAGCGTGGGGGATGAGGGTGTAAATTTTGGTTGTTTTCAATTAGATCTATAGGGCCATCCCGAAAAGTTTTGTTTTCTGGGGTTTTTTTGGGGGGGTATCCCCCACAGCTCTGCCGCTGTAATTTAATTACCGTAATCTCCCGCATAGAAGGCACAGCCCGCATAGAAGGCGCACCCCCTACTCAGGAAGGTCTTGTTCACGTAGAAGGCGCACCTAGTGCCTCTGGATCAATAGTTAGGAAAACCTCGCGTATAAGCAGGAATTGAAGTCTTCAGGGAATTCCCTGATTTCAGGGATTTCAAGTCCCAAAGCCCTATACATTCATATTCAAAATCAATATGTGACCCATCCTTACAAAATGGTACGGAAGTCGCACATACAAAATGTTTAGTTATTAGCGTGGCGACTAGTGAGTACTACTCGTGAGATGAGTAGACTAGTGTATGGTTCACAGTCGCCACGGTGTAAGGGATAGGGAGGCCTTGCAATCTATTTTTGTTTGTGGCTCTTCTGCTATGGACTATTCCTGCTCACTATTCTAATGTAATAACAACAGTGTGTTTACTTTACTTATCAGTGAAGGAATTTTCACAATATATCTCATACTTTTGATTTTATTCGCAGATAAGACATTTCATCATTTGGAGCCCTATGGCAGATTAGCATTAGAGCATTTTAAGATTCAGAAATGCATCCCTGTAGCCTTTGTTTTAGAATTGTTCATTTTGAAACTACTATATATATGTAGTACAGGTTTTATCTCAGTGGGTTATGGTACAATTGGATCATATTTTCTGTATTTGAACAAAGTATTCACTGTCAAAGATCTGTATGGAGAAATCAGTGCTAAAGTGTGTGTTGCCATATGTGCATTTTTGTAAATCAGAGGAGGTTAAAGTGTAAGGCCACCTTGTGGAACTGCTACATTCTTTTCTGTGTAAAATGTTTAGTTTACATTGAAATAATGCTATCTCAGAATATGTATCTACTATTGGTGATGAAAGATTAATTTGATTACTCCTTTCATTATATAAACGATTTTGTGGAACACTGAAAACATGTATGTACACCGAGGTACTTACACTGTGCTCCCCCTGTACAGAGAGGTGGAGTGATCTGGCCGGTTTGCTGACCACTGGCCCATGACGAGGTACAGACTATTACAAGTGATTGGCAGTTGGGTGTGTGTGGGGGGGGGGGGGGGGCGGGGAGGCAGAGCAGGGTCCTGGCAAACTGAGACAGTGTACACTCATAATGACACACCTGTTGACTATGACATTGAACATTGAATAAGACAGGTCCCTGTGGCAGCTGAGTGAGGTGCATGCAGAATGGATAGTCTACAGGCTATAAGTACATAGCTGCAGTGGGTAGTTCAGGTTGAATTTGTGTTATATACTACCAAAAGCCCAGATGATAGTATGCCCTATCTGTCTCACCAACTGAAACTAGACACAAGATTACAAGTCGCCGCGCCATGTCTCACAGGACTATTCTCTACTATTGTATTAAAATCTACAACACTATGGTTTTATTGGCATATACATTTACAGCTCATCAAGGGCTTTCATTTGGTATATAACACTTGCATATTTGAACCAGGTGGTCCTCTAAGGATCTTCCGTTGGTAAATTTAGTCAGATGAATTAAAAATCTATTAAACTGAGATAATTGACATTTTAAACATATAATATTTTCGGAATCCTATATAATTCCCATGTAATTCTATATAACCAAGAAAACTATAGCTATGTCTTCTAGGCATTTGGGGCTTAAATTCAGTTTAGTAGGCAAGGATTCTGAAATGTATCTACCCATAGGTTAGAAAAATGCTAAAATATCAATTTTAAAAAATCTGATATTTTTGACACTATACCACTTAAGAAGCCTATATCTAGGCTTCTAAATGTGCGACTTCAGTACCACTTTGTTAGGATCGGTCACATATTTAGATTCTTATTGAGCATTTCAGGGATTTTTGGCTTCAGTGACTTTCATCCCTGTATAAGGCACACCCCTTATTCCTGAGGTATGATCCGCGTACAAGGCGCAACCATCATCCCAGGTTGTGATGATGATCGATGATGGAATTTTATCTCACCTCTTGCCTTCCTTACGGCCGACACTCAAGGGTGAGAGGCCCCGCGGGTTGTATCCACACCGAAGTGAGATTACCCTTGTGGCTAGGAGTGTCATTGACATCCAATAAATATCAATGATGAATATCATCATTTTAGTCTTGATATTTCAAATATATCGATTATTGCTAAATAGACCATAATGACCATGATATAAGGGTCATTATATTGCCTTGTACACAAAATTTACATAATTACATGATCTAGTGGTAAAATGCAATGACAAACACAAATGGCTGTATCGATATAATGGTTTTATCGATGCGATAATCGCGATTTCTTCAATCGCGACATATCGATTTGGTAGGTATCGATGACACTTCTACTTGTGGCATTGTGCCCAGACCCTAGTCTAGTGGGGAGGGGGGATGATGGTGACCGAATCTATGGGAAGATAGAAAGCACGCCCCTACACATTTACTGAGGCAATGGTTCTTTAACATTCGTCACTACATAGGCATAGTGAGAGATGGACAGGCCTGTTTTAAGTCATTTGTCTGCCATGACCGCCAAGACTTTCCAGCACAGCCTAGCCAGAGCAGGGAGGAACTCAAACCACACCTTACAGCGACATTTGGAACCACCACTGTGCCCTGGCCGGGCCGGGAACCGAACTCACGACCTTACGGCCCATGAGCGCTACCGACTGCGCCTCACCTCCTGGCTCCCAAGTTGTGGATGATAATTGTACTTATAATTTCTTGAATGTCACAAAATTGGTCTAAGGGAAACAGCTTCCCCAGATAGTGCATAGGTAGTGATACTATAGGGTAGAACCACATGATCTTATATTGTGGACATTGTCTATATGTGTCATTATGTGATTCTGTGATTTAGAAGAACATTATAACATGTATATCACTGAACACTGAAAGGTATTGTCTCTGTAAGTCTTCAAACCATGTAGTGCTGCCACCTGGTGTTTCCTTTTTAACTACCTCATATACCTTATGTCACATCTAGTGGGCTTGTGCTAACAAGTTCTCCCAAGCTGTGAACATGTTTGTTAAGATATTAGAGCCCCTGGAGGAGGACTGTTAATTGATATTAGGTGCCATCCAGGCTTATAAAATGACCACCAAATAGTGGAGGAATGGTTGATACACTCCAGAATGTAATTTGGAAGGTGCTATGATTGAGTGCAAAGGAGAGGTTAATTTATATCATTTGATGTGCATCACAGTCAGGGGTGACATAGGGTATACATAGAATTTACACTAGATAGCACCAGGTGGCAGCACTACAGGGTTTGAAGACTTACAGAGACAATACCTTTCAGTGTTCAGTGATATACATGTAATAATGTTCTTCTAAATCACAGAATCACATAATGACACATATAGACAATGTCCACAATAAAAGATCATGTGGTTCTACCCTATAGTATTACTACCTACCGTAATCTCCCGCGTATAAGGCGCGTCTTCTATGCCAAACAAAATGCTGCTGGGTCTTATACGCGGGAGGGTAATTGCCTTTAGTTGGGGGTGCGCCTTATACGCGGATTTTTCCAACATCTCAATTGGGAAAACACCCCAAAATAAGGCCCACCATGCGCCGATGACAGCTTGAACTCATAGCGCCAGCACCGCGGCAGACCAGGAGGTGTCGACGGGCGCTCGGCGGCGTCAAGCCGACCGTGTGCCGATGACAGCTTGAACTCATAAAGCCAGCACCGCGGCAGACCGGGAGGTGTCGATGGGCGCTCGGCGGCTTCAAGCCGACCGTGTGCCGTACCCAGCTAACCGGGCCCTGATATATTCATTCAGAGGCCCAGCAATTGATGTCCACTGAGTCTGCAGAGGGCTCAGCCTAGTCTTCCTGGGCCCCAGATATCAAGTTACAAAAGCAAAGGCATGGCATATGATTTTACATTTCAAAACAATACACAACAAGTAGGTAGGTCCTAGAGTTAAGATATCAAAGACCAACCCCACTTAAGACTAGGGACCCAGTTTTCATTGGGGGCTTGGGAAACTACTGTCTCTGAAAGTTCCACCACCACAACACCAGTGCCACCGCTTACCATCACTCCTTTAGCGATGGTTCCGTCTACGTGTGCCGATGACAGCTTGAACTCATAGAGCCAGCACCGCGGCAGACCGGGAGGTGTACAATAGTGGGGGGGGGAGGGGGCGCCTTCTACGCGAAACAGCCCCCCTGTGAGTTGGGGGGGGGGCGCCTTCTACGCGGGTTTTTCCAGAAATCGATCCAGAAGAGGTACATGCGCCTTCTACGTGAAAAGGCATTCTCTGAGTTGGGGGCGGGCTTCCCTAGCCCACTTAAAAGGGTCTATATCTCCTCTTTCCTATCCCCTCAGGATGTGTGTGGTGCACATATGCGCGGGCACTGACACATTCCTCTCTTAAATTATCAACCTGTGAAGCACGAGATAGCCACTTAGTCCCGCTAAAGTGCTGTAAAACACAAATCAATCAATCTGAGTTGGGGGGGGGGCGCCTTCTACGCGAGCTGCGCCTTCTACGCGGGAGATTACGGTATGCACTATCTGGGGAAGCTGTTTCCCTTAGACCCATTTTGTGACTTTCAAGAATATATGATATGAAATTCTCTGCTGAAATTCCCAATTGGAATTTTGCCTAACCCTGCGTAAAAGGCCCCAAACTTAAGGCAGCCTGCCTCTCGCATATAAGACTCACCCACGATCTGATTCGCGTATAAGATGCGCCTTATACCCGGGAGATTGCGGTAGCTAGGAGTTGACAGTTATACCTCAACTTGTGAATTGAAGGTGACCGTTAGTCTGTTTGATTATAAATCATGCACTTTTTCCAAATTCCCAATTTTTGGCTGCATTTCCTGTTGAAAAAAAAAAATGAAAATGAAAATTTTGGATAATCTCAGAGATCAGTATTTGTACAATTTACCAATTTTGAGAGGTTTAGTGATTAGCACATCTGCATGGCAGCATTGGGTATGTGGCCCCCCGATGTCTAACCCATAAAATGACAACCCTTCAATGTAGTAAGATTATCAATTTCATGGTGATTTTCATCATGTCTACAAATTACTCTAAGTTCTAACCACGCAAAATATTATTTCAGGAACCAGTCGATGGTTACAAAGTTCTTGAGGAGGAGCAGGAATATCAGCAGCAACAACAACAATATCTCCAACAGCAGCAGCAATTCCTCCAAGAACAGACTCAGCTGCCACCACAGCAGAGTGAACTAGAGTCCAACACCGACCTCCAAGATGAAATAGAAGCCATCATTGCGTCAGCCACCGCTCAGCAGTTCAACTCACCTCAACCAGAACAGGTCAGTTATCGATAGTTAATGTTTAATCAACAGGGCCATTCTTGAGATCTTGGTCAATACAAAAACTCGCGGGACCGAGGCTATTGCTGTCAAAATCACTGCCGGGCCTGCAGAAATGACCATACTGTGGGACCGAATATCTGACTAATAAAGATCTGCAGGATCGAATGGCCTGTGGAGCAGGGGTGTGAAATCTCCGCGGAAACGCGGAAATCCGCGGTTTTGATGCTCACAGGGATCATTCCTGAGATCTGTGCAAATCCACTGAGAAAATGAATTACCATTTATATGGGGGGGGGGGTCTTTTGAATTTTTTCGAATGTATAGATCTATTGTCATCCAAAATCAGAAATTTGAATATCCCATGAATAGTTCTTAGCCTCTCTGTATGACAGAGGATGACATGTATACCATTGAGTATTTAAATGACCTTTATCTAGTGTAAAAATGTAAACTGGAAATCATTGCGAAATAGCTTCAGAGGAAATGTATTTTAGGATTTCACACCCCTGTGGAGGGAAAAACTTTCTGTACAGACTGTGCGACCCATCATCAGAACTATGTAAATCGTATGAGAATATAAAATGCCATCTATATGGAGGCGGGAGTGGCGAAAACCATATGGTCACACAACATTTGATAAATTCCAAACAGGATTCTGCTAGCATCTAAATTGTTACGTACCATAGGCCCTAAAAGGTGGTATAAATCATCTAATGGACTACTTGAACAATATTTACCCAATGTAAAAACCTATGACTATAAATCCTCACAATACACTTCAGCCTTAACCAGTTTCACTATATCACGCCCCTTATTAGGATGTGCCTTTTCTATTCATAGATATATCTATAAATAGAAAGGCACATCCTTCTTGGTGTTGGTGGTTGGGGTGGGGTCAGTCTGAAATTGGAAGATCACTTCTGCTTAGAAAAAGGCTATGTCAAGCTAAATCATCTTTCCATTCTTTCTGTCACCTGGTTCTTGACATAGATGTCCTTCCTATTTCATTTTCATCTTTTTTTTTCAAAACTTGTATTGAAAAGGTGTTTTCAGGAGGGTCAAATCAAACTTACATAACACAAGACCTATTTACTGAAGCTCACCCAGAGCCTCCCCTAACTCACCCTCAGAGTGTGTGGCCCGGGGGGGGGGGCACTCGCTATAGTAACCATGTGTATACACAGCCTTTGTTAACGTGGAGCAGTGTTACTGGTATCACCCAAAATGCCCTGTTCTGAGACAGTATAGGTTTACAGGAGGTATGTCCTCATAATCGCTTGGAAATAAATGTATATAGCAGCCATCCGACCATGAAACATTGATGAATGTAAGGGAAGATGTTAGGCATGAACCTATCATGGTTATTTTTAGTTAGGGATAGAAAGGTACACCATAATCCTTCTAATTGGAATATTTGAAAAATTCTTTCGCCATTCGAAAGCCCTTTAAAGGGTACCCCTTTTAGCTTAAATTTGGCCCAAAAAGACCCCTTTTAACGGGTCTGGGCGGGTCCACTCATGGGTCCCAAAAGGTACCCCCTTCCCTGCTAGTTTGTGTATGCATATGGTATCCATAATTCCATGAGTGGCCCCCAGGACTGTGTGGTAGACCTATGTATAGCAAAGTATACAACTTGTAGTAACAGGTGCAATACATTAGTTTTACCAAGTTGATACACTAGATGGTGCTCCAGTAGCCCCAATGCTTACATGGGCATGTCCAGCATCTACTCCAAGGGCTCCATAGGTTTACCCTTAGAACACAGACACCCCTCAACAAAATACCCATTTGCAATGTAAAATAGAGCTCTAGGTCTTAGAAATTAAAGCTGGACACAGAGAAATAGTGTAGTAATAATCACTATCAATAGTTAAAGAAAATAATGAGCCAAACATAAGGCAGATCATTAGAAACATGTTGACCCATTATAGGTACTGGAGTCCAAACCAGCCATGCCCCTCCAGGGCTCGACAAATCACATTGGTGTTGGTGTGTCCACTGGACACAAAGGTAAAACCAGGTTGTGTCTCAGCAGTTTATTTGTATGCCCGCCTTTATACTCAATAGTGAAGTTTAGATTTGCACCTGTGTCCACTGGACACAGCTGGGAAAAAAAGCTGTGTCCAGAGAAATATTTTTGTGTCTCGGGCACTGGACACAGGGATTTGTCGAGCCCTGCCCTGTTGGAGTAGCAAAGTGGCATGGTTGCCACTAGCGCTATCTGCTGTATCATAGCTGATGAAAGGGTTGTATAAGGGTCCCCCCACCCACCCAACACACTCTTCCCTTTTAAACCAGAATGTTTGCCCTCACCCCACCCCTCCACCTCCCACCAGCCACAGGTCACTAATTATATATCAACAGCAGACAGCCTGGCTCCACCACCATGACTAGGGGGGTCCAGCACACTGCCTGCCCAGTCCCAAGTATTCAAACCTAACAAGTAGACTGCCTGTGGCCACCATACTGGGAGTGCATGTACACTAGGAGGGTTATTTTGAAGTCATTTCCAGAAGAAGTAACGGCTTATCTACCAGTGGCGGATCCAGGATTTGGAAAAGGAGGGAACGCGGCCCAAAAGGAGGGGATGCACCCCCTATTTTTGGAAAAATTTTGGGGTCCAAAATATGTAGTCAACCTCTTAAGTACTGGGAAATTGGGGGAGCGCACGCCCCCGCGACCCTCTCTAAATCTGCCACTGGTCTACCTGTCTTTAATTCATTGGGACAATCATACATGATAATGAAAATATCCCTTGGTTTGCTCTGGGAATCAAAATATTTCATTTTACTCTACTCTAGGGTGGTTCATAACAACCACAATTTGACTTGGTCACTTAGGGGGGTATTTCATAAATAAAATGATGCAAATGAGTAAACTTGACAAACAGAACATATAAATGTTTTCTGCACCATTCTACCATAGAAACTTTTGAGGAGTTATGGATCTCAAATTGATAAGTTTGGAGATGAATGTCAAGGCGTTCTAGATACTAGCATTTGATATGACAGAGATAACATCATTATGCAGATTGTTGCAATAGACTTCTCAGACTCTCCCCTTTGCATCTTTGCCTAACTCCTCTACCATTTCCACCCCCCTCCCCACCACCACCGAGGCACGTACAGGGGAGGTGGGGAGTCTAGGGCCATTTTGGCATATGCATTATGTACACAGGGGGATACTTTAGAGGTCAAATTTAGGGTTATTTACAACCATTTTTGGGGTTGTTTTATAGGAGCATAATAATATTATGTTTCATTATGATTTTCGGGGGGGGGCTACCTTATAGACTATACTCTTGTTTTCCTCATTGAAATTCTCAAAAGAAAAGTACTCAAATACATGTATACATTCTTCATGCCTCACCATCAGAACCTATCCCCTGTATGCTTTTGGTGCGGGGGTGGGGGGGGGAAGGGTAGTCCCAATGTGTACTAAGAAGGTGGTTCTTTTCGCGGTGCACTAAAACTGCCAATATGGCAACCTATGTAGTGCAACATGGATGCAGCTATGGTGCAACATGGTTGAATCAATGGTGCAGCAATGGTTCAACATGAGTGCAGCAACATGGATGCAGTGATGGTGGGTCATGGGGGCAACAATGGTTGGACACTGATGCAGCAATGGTTGGACATGGATGCAGCAATGGTGGGACACTGATGCAGCAACGGTGGGACACTGTTGCAGCAACGGTGGGACACTGTTGCAGCAACAGTGGGACACTGATGCAGCAACGGTGGGACACAGATGCAGCGATGGTGGGACACACATGCAGCAGTGGTGGGACATGGATGCAGTGATGATTGGACATGGATGCAGCAATGGTGGGGCATGGATGCAGCAACGGTGGGGCACTGATGCAGCCAGGGATGTAAATCTTCAGGTTTTATCAGGATTTCCTGATTTTTGAAAATTCTGAATGACATGTATTTTCCTTATACGAGTGGTAAGGAAGACTGTTTGGAAAAATTAAAGGCTTTTATATCAAGTAAACGTGTGGCTTCCTGATTTTTGCCCATGCCTGACTTACATCCCTGTGCAGCAACGGTGGGACACTGATGCAGCAACAGTGGGACACGGATGCAGCAATGGTGGGACATGGATGCAGCAATTTCAGAGATGTCAGACCTTCAGAGGTCCGTCTATTTTCAGATGTTCAAACTTTCCTAAAATCAGACATCTGAGAAGCTTCTTCCAACTTAAGGTTATAATTTGGATGGAGACAATTAGATAATCATTAATACCCTTACAACATTTCCTCTCTACTTCTAGGGGGCATAAGGCTTCAGCAGGTGGAATTAAGCATGCCTTGTGCTGCCCTCTATCCTTTTCTAGACAAACCAACTTTCAGAGATCCTCTGATATCTGACATCTCATTTCAGAGGACATGAATCTAAGCTGGCTGCTGATTGGCTGAAATTCTGATGCTGTTTTTTTATTGTCTTTCTATGACCATCCATTCTATAGATGGTTTTAATGGTTTTGAGTGAGGGGAACAGGTTTAAATGAAGACAAGATGGATGCTATTTAGCATAATACATTGGGGGGAATCGGTGCTTTGCTAATGCCCAAGATTTCAGAGGTTGAGCCCATACCCAACTGACATCGCTGAGCTGCAATGGTGGGACACAGATGCAGCAATGGTGCCCCCCCCCCCCACCATCAAACCTAGGACATGCTACAGTGTGTGTTTACCACTATACAATCGTTTTATCAGTTTGATACACTAGATGGCGTCCTAGTCAACCCCTAGGCTACAGGGGCTACTCACCCACCCAGCCCCTGCGGCCCCATAGGCCTATTGAGGGGGCTGAGACACCTCTCACTCTTATACTGTTTTGAAAATGAGAAACGGTTCCAAGAGGTTAGAAATCAGAGATATCCAGAGAGAAAGAGTGTATCTAGGTACCCCATCAATATTGGATTGAAAAATCGAACCAAACACCTTCTGTAGCATTTCAAATCTTGAGGTACACTCTGCAGTGAGTAAGAGAGAACTCACCATGCCCCTGTAGCAGGAGCAGTTGGGCCTGGTCTACACTAACGCCATCTGCTGTATATCCTTGATAAAACTTTCGTATACAGTAAAATTCCATTATAACACACTGGTTGGCACAGGCAAAAAAAAAATCATTATAAACAAATTCCATTATAACACACTGGTTGGCACAAGCAAAAATAATTTGTTATGAACAACTTTTGTAGCATCCAAATTAGATAATTAACACATTAAGGGCTGATGTTGAGAATCATCCATGTAGGGACAGATGTTGAGTTTTCTCAACACCATGTAAGGGCTGATGTCAAGTAAAATTGACATAGATATAAGTATATTGACATGGCAGCCATGATTTGAAATTTGAGATAGATTTTGGTCTGAGGATGTTATTTACCTATTTAGGGGCTGAGGAATTCGAATCTAGAAAGTTAAGAATGATAGGGAAATGGTTAGAAATGATATCAAAAACATCAACAGTGTATTATACCTTGCAACCTCCCACCCCCTGGTACATGTACTGCTCAAAGTCCAGTCCCCCAGCCTTAAAAAAGTACCCTCATAGCTCACCCTTAATGGGTTAAGAACCATTTCCCTGCCACCTATGGGGCTTTTGAATGAGGTTCCATATATCTATGACGAATAGACTTCAAATTTATCTTGATGCCATGTACGGTCCTCCATACAAGAACTATTTTGTGATATATATTCTCCCTCTATCCTTTAGTTGCTGCCTGGTTTTTAGACCTCACAAACAACAAATGAATGCCATGAACTTGAATTATTGAGGCCATGTCTGGTCTTTAAAAAGTATATACGTGTATAAGTGTTTGAATGAAGAAAGGGAGCGAGGTTGATAAAGATTTCTGAGAATCTTTATTGCAGAAAATAGGTCAAAAAAAGTATATGTATGTATAAGTAGAGAATGCGCAAAAAAGTATATGAATGTATGAATAGAGAAAGGGAGCGTCGTCAATAGAGCTTCTGAGAATTCTTACTGCAGAACATAACACGATACAGACCCCTGGTTTCTAATGACCTGGCAAAGGGTAAAAATACATAGGCCCTTTACTAGAATATCTAAGGCCACACCAAAAAAAATAAGTTGGTCTATGGATTTTGGTTTTGAAAAAAAAAATGTTTTTTTTTTTTGCACTAGGTGAGGTCAGGGCCGTGTTACATAAAGAAGAGTAAACAACGACGAAAGTAGCCTTAACCACCTGACACCAGACTCTTCCATACAGGAAAAAATGGTGCCACTTACAAGAAAGCCCCCAGCAACCCACTTCCCCCTGTAGAGATTCTTCTCCATTTACGATCGATCAGTGTAATTGCCCCGTGTAACTTAAGAAAAACAAACGTCACTCTTAGGATCCCTGTTCAGGCATTCAGAACATGTGGAAATACCCTTTCTTGACTAGAACTAGAGAATACACATATTAAACGTGATAAATTGATCTCTTTCATAACCTATTAATTGTGGCCTCAATTTCAAGAGGTTATTAGTCTGTTGTTATATTCAGATTTGTGAAAACACATAAACCGGGCTCAAGGCCCTAGCCACAATGAATCGTTTATTTTGTCAAAGTTGATGGTTCACGATAACATCTAAAATAAGGTTGTGTTGTGAAAACAATTCTCATTAGTTAAAATCAATTCCACCCCTCCCCCGGTAAATCTATTGTAAATATTTGGTTGGAATTAAAATTCATTTCATACTGAATAAAGTAAATTTGAGAAATTAATGGAAAAGAAGGAAATACCCTGTTCGATCCAATTAGCTAGCCCCCATTTTAAACGTCCCCCTGAAGCCCACTCAGAAATTGATAAAATCTTAAGAGCTCCTTAGGTAATTAAAAAAATGTCTATGACAGACACTTTAGGCGTGTTTAGATGAAATCTTATAAATGAAGAAAGCACAAGTGAAAGTACAACTGTCTTCACCCTGGTGCTATTCATACCAACTGCAGTTTTAGAGTTGAATCACCCTGTGGAGTGGGGACCTTCATGATGAGGGATGAAGGAGCAGAATAACTTCATTAGGAGTCCATAGAGGGGAAATCTCTTTCATACTAACAGTGGTCATACCAGATCCTTAAAAGAAGACTTTCTATCATTGGCCCAGGTCCTCCTGGGTCATTGGCGGCACCTTTTTGGACATAAACTGACGATTGGGAATTGAGACTTTAGATTGCACATGCACAATTCCTGGGGGGAAAAATTCTTTAGCTATGAAAAAAGCTGAAGAAAAAACCTGTCATCTTAGACTTTTTTTCTCACGGAAACGAGGCTCCATAGGATTGCATTGTGCGATAGATTTCCGCGAAAGACATAACATGGGTTCCTATGGGAATTGTCCAATTAAGACGCTTTTTTTTTTCAGTAGGTAGCGGCAGAAGACCGCCCATATAACGCGATAGATGCAGGAAAAGTTGGGAAATTTTTGATAGGATGGGTTTAGACCGTTTATAGACTGACCTTGTAAATCAGACCACCATACGTTTGTTATGGCTATAGCATTTCCAGCAAGGCGAGTTCGGGCATGCGCACACATACATTCTTAACTTGCCAGGAGAGGAGTTATTCGCCAATGAAACATGCGAGCGCTAATGCCTCCATATCCTTAAGTATTGAGTCTTCGACACACTGTCACTATATTGACAGTCCCCTACGGTAGGTGGTGGGTGACATGGGCCAGTCATGCATGATTGCAAGTGTTAAATCTTTTGAAAAGAGTAGGGGAATAAAGCCCTGGTAGCTTTTTTTCCCTCACCGCTTATAGATTCGATTGTTCATCTCATAGATTGGTCCATAGATACAGTGGCTGCTGTGTCAGGCAAGCAGTATATAAATGCCTGTCCACACTGAGAAAAGAAAGAAGTTAATTTCCTTTTGATCTCAGCTTTCTAACGGTATATGGAACACCATATTCAAATTACTGCCTCCCTCCCCCTTTCCTTCTCTCTCTCCCATTTCCTCCTCCTTCTCCTCTTTTTTTTTTGGTGGGGGGGCAAGGCCCGTTCGGCCCTCCCCTATATCCACCCCTGAATTACTCCCATAGGATCGTCATGATGTACCAATGAAGTGCTGGCCTGCAGTCTCGCCAGCATTTCCTAAAAGCATCATGACCACCAATGGGCATGATGCAATCTTGCATTACCAACTCGTATTTTAATTAAGGGGCTGTATATTACATTAAAACACCGTGTCCATTTGTCTTCATGATAGTACAGCCGTAATATTTGACAGACTTCTGTATGGTCATCATGACGCTTTAGGTTGACAGACTTCTGTATGGTCATCATGACTCTTTAGGTTGACAGACTTCTGTATGGTCATCATGACGCTTTAGGTTGACAGACTTCTGTATGGTCATCATGACGCTTTAGGTTGACAGACTTCTGTATGGTCATCATGACGCTTTAGGTTGACAGACTTCTGTATGGTCATCATGACGCTTTAGGTTGACAGACTTCTGTATGGTCATCATGACGCTTTAGGTTGACAGACTTCTGTATGGTCATCATGATGCACTCATCTTCTGCATTGATGCATCATGAAGCCAAAGTAACATATTTCTGGAGCAACCATGTGACTCTAAAACTTTGGAGTTAACTTTGATGTCAGATAAACTTATCGGCATTGACACAGGTCTTTGTTTGCTTTGTAATTTTACAAGATTATGAACTGGGCCATCCCTGAGATGTTTGATAAGATATATATTATCAGCTATATACTGCTACGGGGCTTGGTAAAACCTGGTCCAAGCCCCGCAGCTACAAGAGAACCCCGCCCAACATCGTAGGCCTAGACAGTGGGAATATAAAGAAGACTTCCATTAGAAATATATCTATAAAGAAAAATTTCCACTACTGGCTTGGGCGTTGAAACACAACCTACAAGCTGGATCTTACCTAGTTCAAAGACAGTGGCATGCTAAACAGAACAGAATAAACTTGCCATATCCTGGCAAGGCTTACTAAGTTATGAGCTACCGTAATCTCCCACGTATAAGGCGCAGCCCGCGTATAAGGCGCACCTAGAGTTTTGGAAAATTCTCAAAAAAATTGAAAAATTCATAACTTTGGTTCTACTGAATGAATTTTCAAAATTCAAAAACCTATGGGTAGCTTGGGCCACCTTGGGCCCTCGTGGGCCCCATTTTGTCCTATTTTGACCAAGGGGGCATGTAAGATATCAAAAGAAAGGTCTTGGTGTCCCCCTTGTGGATCCAATGAGAACTAAAACCCCCCGTATAAGACGCGCCTTATACGCGGGAGATTACGGTACAAAAAGTTGATTATTCTGCTTTACATGCAAAAAGACATTTATAAATGCACGCACATTATATATATAGGAGTGAAAAAAGAGTAAAAAATATATTCCCAAAACCCTCTTCGGGGTTTTTGGCACTAGATTAACTAAAAAAATCCAGAAATCAGCAGTTTAATTGGTCGACGTTTCGACTATCGAGTCTTCATCAGGACTTTTGGTATGTCACATGGTTACATGGTGATGGGGAGTCCTTCTGCAGGAGTCATTTCAGAGTAGAATACATCTTTTGACATAACATGTAAAGTATTATATAATGATGTGTATAATGTGCATTGATGGAGTATTTTGCAGATAATGATCCACTTTTATGACCCTTGAAGGGTTATACAATGGTAATGGTATAAGTTATGTATAATTTTACATATTAAAATATATATATATATATATATATAATATATATATATATATATATATATATATATATATATATATATATATATATATTATATAGAGGAGTGGTCCACAATTATAATTATCTCCACTTGTACAACTGAACATGCTGGCTCAGTTCTTAAAGTTCCATATAAGGTTAGGCATAGGGTCTATTTGAGACTTGTTTCTCCAGCAGCTAGTATGTTCGAACGTTGGGTAATCAATTTGATATTTTGTGGAGTGCAGTATAAAACTTAATGACAATACAGTGCTCTTGAAGAATGAACGAACTGCATTTTTCATGGAGAGTTCTTGGGCTCTTTAACAGAATTTCTCAATGTGATTCTGGACAAAACGGCGGTCATCCAGGCATGTGTCCTTATTACATGGAATGCAGTATTTGAGAAGACTACCAGAAGCAGCCACATATTTAGAAATAAGAATTAGCTTTGAAGAGCCAATTTAAAAACACCATAAACAACCCATATGTCTCCATGTGTGTTATAGGTGAACACAGAGAGTCAGGCAGAGTTGGAGCAGCAGTGGGCGGAGGTGGCCGAGCTGCTGAGTCAGGACGAGCTCGGACTGGATCCTGTAAATAGCGGCGCACTTCTACAGAACGCGACACTCAGTGAGGCACTCAGCCACACACCCGGAAGCTTCAACCAGACTGTCGGTAAGTACACAGAGGGATTTCAGGGATTTTCGTGGTCAGCCATTTCATCCCTGATATCAGTAGCTCTTAACAGATTTAGCTCATCCGCAGGCCTAGTGAAGTCGCTTGCTGGTGGTGCATTTGACACCATGCTAACCTGTCAGAGTTGACACACCCTTCAACTTGTGCGATTCCAAGTGGCAGAGGGTAGAGTTTCTCGAAGAACACTTTGCTTTGCATATAGGCTATGTTAGGCGGAAAGAGTTCATTTTTTTTGCAATTCTTTGTGAGAAGGAGATCATGACTCCCAACACTACACTTCAATAAGGAAATAAAATGAAATAGAGTTATTAATCTAGCATTTCTTCCTTATAGCTGAGTTGACCAGTGCAGTGCCAGGGGGTTACTCAATGATGCCGCCATCTTCCATGACGAACCAGACGTTTGAACCATTCCCTGCTCCTACAGCCACCAATGAGACGATGAACGACCCGACATACGGCAGCCTCTTCAACCTGGACTCACAAGTAAGGATTAAACCTGGCTGTGGCTGACACAGGTCTCAGCATTTCACAATTATAATTTAGTCAAAAGAAAATACATCGCATAAATAAACCTGTAGAGTAATGCTGGAGGTTGCGCTACATGTTGCCGCCTACATTACAAGTTGTCAAATCTTAATGCTTAAGCCCTTTGCAAGGTAGTCTACAGAGTAAGAAACTCACAGTGTAAATCTCCTAGCTCTTACTCTAAAGGCATGGTATCTTTTTCAGTTGATTTTAAAATAAGTATGGAAAAACTTTTCTTTAAAAGTTTGGCCTCAATACCTTATGTTAGAACATTCAATGCAAATGGTCATTTTGAAAATTTGATCCCGAGGAGGTGACGGTACACCATGAAGTATCAAAAGCTTACGGCATCTTTCCTCTTCCAGCACCTAATGTTCGCCAACCTGAGTATGAGTGGCAGTGGACAGATGGAGATGGACCGTAACAGCACGTTGAACCACACCGAGAGCCTCCTGCAGGAACTTATGGACACCTCCGACCTCTCACAACTCCAGTTCTCAGGATCTGTCGACACCGCTATCATGCACAGTAAGTACTCATCAAAGGTGGTGGTAGTCATGCCTCAAGACTTGACAATAAAAGAAAAAGAAAATTTTGTCTTGTGAAAGTTAATATACAATAATAAGTTAATACGGCACATTATTATGACAAATTGACTTGGAGCCGTGAATTCATTATATAGTAATACATTCAAGCTGAAGGTAATAATGCTAGGGGAAATTAAATGACAAAAGTACAAAAAAATGTGTACTGACTTTTGTTTTTACCACCAGGTCTGCAGGAGTCGATATCGGGTAACGTCAGCAGTGATTCAGCAGTTTCATCCATGTCCTCTCCATCACATCTTCAGGTAGGCAAGCATTACATTTTGACAAAACAAATCTTTCTTTGCGGGCTTCCCTTGCCCATCTTGATACAGAGATGCCACTTTTCCTGGTTTACCAGGAATTCCTGGTTATCATGTAGAGATTTCTGTATAGATTCAGGTAAATTTCCTGGGAAAATTAGTCCAAAATCTTAGGTTTTCCTGGTTTTCTTTGACAACCAAGAGGCATCACTGTTAATATCATCCTTCCATCCCTGTTATCTGTTTGGTGTACATAGTGGGGGGCACGGAGACACATTCATATGCCATTTGAAGTAGTTTTCTCACCATGAATATGAACCCAGATGTCAAAATAGCGTCTATCAAAGATTACTCACTCACTCCCACTTCCTCTGCTTCTTACAGGATGTAAATGAGACAGGGTCGGTATTCTCTGACCACATGTCAGCGTACGGTAGTCTCCAGGGGGCGACTGGTGGCAGCGACTACGACAGCGCTAGCGAATCAAAGAGCAAGGTATTCAAGCACATCAACAACAACCACCATAACTACGGCAATGACTTTGACCACCACATGTCAGACAGCATGATGAACCAGTCCATCGCTTCTAACGACAGTGACAGCCACTACGCTGACATGACCCAAGTCAACCACAACCATACCTACCCCATGCAGCCCGGGCCAGACCCAAGGGATAAAAAAACAACAACTAAAGCCCCCAACACAAAGACCAAGAAGAGTCCTTTCCCAGAGTATGATACCAAATTTGCCTCTGCCCGTGATGCCCGTAAAGCTCGCCAACTCAAAATCCCCTTTTCCATGGATCACATCATTCACTCGTCAGTCGATGACTTCAATGAGATGTTAACAAAGCATGATTTATCAGACACACAGCTTCAGTTAATCAGAGACATCAGGCGACGGGGAAAGAATAAGGTCGCCGCACAGAATTGCAGGAAGCGGAAAATGGACGTTATAACGGATCTAGAGGAGGAAGTTATGAGGATGAGGCAGAAGAAGGAGGACTTGTTGCGAGAACGGCAGAACGTGGAGCTGCAGCGGAACGAGATGAAACATAAACTGGATGCCATGTACCAAGAGGTGTTCAGCAGTATGCGGGATGAACACGGACAGCCCTACGATCCCAGCCGCTTCTCACTCCAACACGAAGAGGACGGCAGCGTCCTGGTCGTACCCCGGAACTGCACACGGGAGTCCCACAAAGAGAAAGGCTCCAAGAAGAAGAAAAGCAGCAAGAAGCATTGAGCGACATGAGTGTACATTGTTGTATATACATAGTGTATAAAAGTGAAGCTGTGTTAAAAAGCTTTCTGTAAGAATGGACAGACCTTCCATGACACGGTGATGGTGGATTCTGCAGGAAGTTTTCATTGCGATCAGCGTGTCGCGGAGGTTGACGTTTGGGTCGCTATAATGCCTCACTACAGCTGGTCTGGTATCTGCAGGCACGGCCTCGTACTTAGACTGGACTGAGCGCTAGAAGTAGCACCCCCACTGTCTCTTACAGAGCAGATAGATGAGTAAAAGCCTGTAATATGCGCTAATACTGACCATCTACGATGGTCCATCAAGTACAAAATCTACAACAGTTGTAACTAACGGAGAGTTGATTTAAAGCAATGGTTGTAATATCACCCCATGTCCAAGCTATGCGTTTAGCACAACCATGCAATTGCGCCGCCTTGTAAATCCAGAGCAATCAATATCATGTACAGAGCTTGGGGAGAACTTCAAAAGGTTGGGAAGTGGGGAAGCGATTATAGGGATAAAAGTAAGGGATGATAGGGAATGGGGTGGGTCGGGGGTGGGGGGTGCGCAGCAGAACAAATGTCAGTGTAAAATCTTTCATCAAAGCAGTCAAGTCAGGACTCAAAGACACATGATATAGCCTGTTAACCAGCAAAGAAACAAAACGTGATCTCCACTGCTGGAAGGTCCAATGCTATGACTGATTTGCTGGGAATCCACACAGGTGGATTGCTCCCATGTGTTACTAAAAACTGAGTATGTTGTAGCTAAAGAAAGAATAATGTTAATCTCAAATGTATGGAGAATTACCACTAATTTCTAGAACACTACTTGACCAGTTCACTTGAGTACATGCATATGTGTATGTTGGAGACCTTTCTCCCCAAATAGTTGGTCGAGTGACAATTGTACTTGCCACTTAAGTGTGGAGGAATTCATTCAAGTACACATATAACACAAGAAACAATGGTCACTGCTTCTTTTATACATTGAAGTTGAACCATTTTGAAGGCTGCCCTATTTTGTACTAATACTTGATAGTTTTGTGCTATGCTGGCTTTCAAATTATAACGAAAACTGTGATCTCTATATTTTATAACATGGACGTTAAAGATGCGTTCTTTATTTATTAAAAAGTGTAACTGTTCTAATGTTATTTAAATATATGCCGTTAAATGTACTGATTTCTCCGGAATCCAACATGTGTGCATGGCGCGTTATCATGAGTTGTTGACGAGGCGCAAATTAATTATGTTAGAAATTTTGTGATTCTTGAGTAGCGTTTCAACTACCTTGGACGTCACACATAAAAAGTGTACCGATCAAAATTGTGTGCAAAAGGTTTATGTAGGAATATTAATGAGCGAGGTATGCCACAACGGTGATGGTTTTACCCATACCATATTCTAAATGTCTTTTTATGTTGCCAATATTGCAGTCACTTCAGCTTTCTGCATTGCCTGATAAGCAGCCAGTAATTTGGTAACAATTCAAGAAATGAAACGCCTCTGGAAATAGATATAATAGCATTGCAAGCAGTTGTAAGGGTCATGGTGTGAATTAGGGTCAGAAAATACTCCGTTCTCATCCAAAATCAGTCCATATCTCTTTATCAATATGACGCGTGTGTAATGATATGGGGACATAATGATAAACCACTGAATATTGAGTTAAAAAGCATCCAGATTTAATGTGCTTTCACAGTAGATATGAACGCAGTGTCACAGATAGCGTTTGTATATCCCGTACCCAAATTAGTCTTGATGACATATCACAATACTCAGTTTATACCTCAACTTCTTTCAGTGCATAGCTGATAACATATAATCTGATAAATACCCTTTTGGTTGATTGAAAGACAATGTTCTTTGTCAAATCATGCATTTATCCTAAAAGTTTCTGAAATCCAGACTCAAATCGCTTAAATTTCCATGGGTGTCAGACATTCCGTAGTTAGTTAGCTTCCTTGATATGGTGGGTTCATGGAGAGTTTAAAGTGAAGAAAGCTAACATCTAGACTATGCTTTGTGTAGATTTGATAAAGGGATTCCGTGTGGTCCTTTTGGAGATTATGTTGCCATGATGATGATATAAATCTCCTATTTCCCCCTTTTTTTTCTTTGTTTTCTCATAGATTTTATCATTAAAGTCTATTGATGTGGACGCGGGTAGTAGTACTGACCACATAGCAGTTAAGTCTTAATTCCTATTTCTTGCCTTATCAAATGAGGTAAAAGAGGCCATATTTTGTATGTAAGCTGCCTTGGGCGGAGAATGGTGCATTGGACAGAGAGACTGTACGTGTGAAATGTTGTCCTACAAATGACAAAGTGATTAATGTAGGTTTTCTTGGCATCGATAGAGAAAACTAATTATCTACATAGCATGTCATTAAAAACGTGTTTATGGATGTTCAAAGAAAAGAAAAATACAGTAACAAAAATATGTGTAAATAGTTTCATGAATATATAATTATAAATATGCTTTATGTTTGGTTATATGTTCACAACTAATTGTGTTGTCGACACAGACAAATTTATTTTGTATATTTACTCACAATTTGTAAGAATGCATGTTTGAATTGTTGAGATGTATTAATTGCATCGAGAAGCGTCATTGAGTGAATGTTAAATGGGAGTGAGCGGGTTATCTTTTATACACTTACAGTTTGTGCAGGTCACCTCACTTTGTTGTGTTTAACCCTTTAAGGACAGCAGGGTGCCTCAAGGCTTGATGGTCATGATGCACCAGTGGCGTACCATTGAGACTGCATTGATACACTGTGCCAAGTCGCAAGCTGGGCTTCAAACCCACAGCATTGGCATGATGTTTCAATGCAGCAGCTCCAGCGAATAAATGCTCCGGCGAATTACCCGCTGTCATCCATGGGTGCATCAGTCTGATAGAAGGGCATCATAACATATTGACTCATTACGCTGTCCTTTAAGAGTTAAAATTACAGTATGGTTCCTACTGCACTTTCTTTGAATTACTGGTAAGAGGATTTTTTTTTTTTAATTAAGAAAAGAAATAAGATTTCTTGATAATGTAGCATTTATATTGCTGTACATAAAAATGACAAAACAGTGAAAAAGACCCATTCATTATGTGGACTTAGCTTTATGCATATGAATCAGCTGTTGTTCTATATCCCAGCCAAAAGCATAGATATACGACACCTTTATATGTTTTATATATGAAGTGTAAGCGTCAGGCTACACCAGGTCACTTATACCTAAATATATGCCACTCCAAGGTTCAATTAACCCTTTAAGGGCAGCATCTTGCTGTATTGCCCTTTGCCTTTTTGTCATGAATGCAGCTCCAGTCACTCAAGCGTCATGCCAAACATACCGTGTTGAAGCATTCGGGCTGTGAGTCTCCCCGCATGACTTGCCAATGCCGCATCATGTGAGGAAGTGGGAACAAAGACGAAAAAAGGGTTGGCATAACACATTGTGCAGCTCTTAAAGGGATAATTGTTAAATACAGGGCAGTTAAAGGGAGGGATATGGATATTGGGTATTAAAATCTTGGGACATCAAACATAATACAAAGGATATAAGCAGATCTCAGTCCTATGTATATAATAACAGCGCAATCAGATTCTCGTATAACTACTGAAACTGGGCAATTATCGGTCCAAGAAAAAAACAGAGAGGTCAGCATCACAGAGAATATTGTTTTGAATTGTAAAGTGAAAAGCATTTTGAAATAAAGAATGGAATGCTACATTATCTGAGTTGGTATTTTTTTTTGTTTCATAAATATGTAGGTTGAAACTTCATAGGTATTTGTTCATTAGTTAAGGATTTCTTTTCGGAAAAGAATATAGAGATTTTGAACTTGTCTAAGAGGGATGTGATTTCTAAACTATTGGTCTAAAATTTCCCTTGTTGTTCTCTTAAATCCATTGAGCAGGCATGGGATTTTTTTTTATTTAAATTGATTGTGACATTAATCTCAATACAACATAATCTTTCTGTCAACATTTTCGTGGCTGAGCTATATATAAGATTGCAAGTTATTATATGGCTAATATCAACGACACTATAGATTAGTACTACTTACGCCGTATTCAATGGGGGGGTGGAATACGATCCTTGCATATTCAGCGGCGCCATTTTGAAATTTATACAGAGCTAATTAGTTTCGTATTTAGGTATGGTTATTAGAAGTTTTACGCAAAAGCAGAAAGATTGAACTAGTTAAATAACATGTTATGAATTGTTTAAGGTATATCTATGTGTAATGGTTCGAATCAATGTCTTGACTAGTTAGAAGTAAAGACCAGACAAGGGATCTCGGGTTAGTGCAACTGGCACGTATTTATTACGGTATTTGTTTCACATCTACCTCGAAGTGTACTGCTTAACTATAGTGTAAGCTCAGGTAAAAATGGTCCGACTCCGTTGGCAGCTAGAGCCAGACTAACGCCTTCCCCGGCCCCAGGTAGGAGCACCTCTGGGAATACGATCCAAAATTATCCCATGCTCGTGGACATTTGCTTATTTACACTTTCGGTTGTGGCATCAATGAAAAATACAGACCTGTTTGACATGTGAGAAAATAGCCCTGTCTTTTAGCTGTCAAGGTGCAGACTGGCAGCAGGTAAGAGAAGGATAAAAAAGTAACACAGATATATATGTATAATTATGATACGCGATGAGTTGAGGTAGTTGAAGGATTTTTTCCAGATATATCCAAAATCTCGGATATTTTAAGGTGAAATGGGTCATTCTTGTGATTTGCACAGACCCAATGAGAAGACATTTTAACATCAAGGAGGGTGGCTGGGTGGTCTTACGCTCTTGAAGGGACCTGTCCCATATATTGCATTACAAATAACAGCTAGAGTAGAGATGTCGTAGCCATAGTGTTGGATATTTCCTCAAAAACCATCCCATGCCTGATTGAGAAACATTTGATCATTTATTAACCAGAAAACGAGTTATAGGAGGCAAAGGGAGGGCTGATTTTAATTGCTGTCTGGTGGTTCAAACAGGGAGGAGAAATGTGGACAATTAAAGGTGAACATGAGTCAAGAACGGTTAAAACTTATAAGTGAGGTAGTGCTACGCAGGAGAAGAGATTTCGTTACAAATTTTATCAGAATGACTGAAGGTAGGTAGGAGTGGAGTAAAGAAAGTTTAGGGCCTGAAATGTACTAATAATATGTTTTGACTAAATATGATTGTCACGTAGTTCTACTTGACAATTTAAAACTTCCACACCTAGGGGGATCGTAAAAGTACATAATAGGTTTGGACTAATCAGTGACCCCAATGAGTAAACAGCCTTGCAATGGGGCACTTTCTGTTCTTCACTTAAGTATGTGTCACAGTGTTAAACAAACTAAATGGTTTCAGCTCTAGCACCGTTCTACATCCATATAAAGGAAAACCCATCATACGTGAATACACAAGTACGCTAAAAGATTATTTTACAGGTGTTGAACTTTATGGAATTATGCATTTAAAGGTCTATTTTGATTGAGTGAAGTCTACCATGAAAGTGACTCCCTGTGTGTACTGGAAGGTCTACCATAAAGGTGACTCCCTGTATGTACTGGAAGAGTATTTGAGAGCATCATGCTCTGAACATGACCTCCAGCAGAATGTCTTTCACTTAAAGACTACATTAGTTATCTACTGGCTGTTCTCAGGACATGAATATATATATACAATGTTCAAACCACCTTCCAGATTATTAGTTGACTTTGTTTATCATCAGCAACAATATACTATGTTTTTCCGTAGTCAATTGACTTCTAGCAAATTATGGAGAGGTTTATCTTGGCCCATGATGGCCCCCTTTCAATTGATAGAGCTATCAGACATAAAAAATATTACATTAATGTGCTAAATCAATGTGTGGTCAATTTTGAGCGACAGGTATGTATGTTACATTTCAAAGGGGCACTTATTCTATAATCATTCCAATGTATACATAGACCGCAATGCATGGACCCCAAAAGTGAAGTTGAACCTCTCATGTTTTCTGACTAAGATATACTTTTTTCTAAGTGTACATGACTTACTCTTTTACAGGAAAAAAAGTTCTAGATGGGGAACGACCTCGTTTGGCCGTTATGGCTGTTTCCATGGCAACCGCCTCAAAAAACAAGATTTTGCTATAAAAAGTACCGCCAATATCCCCTAAATCAGCTACTAGCTTTTCATTGGAAATATTGTTATGTTGCTTGGGTAAGTAATTGCCTAGCAACTGGCTTTTTATGCCATAATTCCTTGGAAACCAGCCAAAAATCATTTTGTCACAGCAATCTACCCCTCCCTTCTCGATAATGGTTTGTTCTGTGTTACCATGGTTCCTTGTTGCCTAGCAACCAATATATCTGCCTAGCTCCCAATCCTGCTGGAAAAGCTTAATTTCTCTTTATCAATGGTCATTTTAAAGTTTCACCATTAAAAATAAAATTATATTAAGGGCTTTAGGGGGCATCGGGTTTTGTTGCTAGGGTGAGTGGTTGCCTAGCAACAGCAATTTTTGTAATAAATCCTTAGAAATCAGTAGAAATTTCCATTATAGATACCTCCAACACCTCTGGCTGTGACCAGAGAACTGCTGTGACTAAAGTGACTCACATGAAACACTGATCATACATTCATGGTGCTATGCCTATAGTTGCCCATCACATAAGGTACATGTATTTGCCTAGCAACCAATTTGAAATGTGCTATTTAAGCAGATATGATCAAAGATACCTGAAATACTGCTGTCTTACAATATGCAAAGGATTATATGAGGCTGTGTTGTACTATTTAAGGGGTATGTGAGGCTGTCTGAGGGGTACTAATGTGTTACATCAGGATGTGTTATGGTTGCCAAGAGGTATGTGAAGCTGTCTGAGAGTTACTATGGGGTTATATGAAGCTGAATTATGGTCACTAAGGGTATAAGAGGCTGGCTTAGAATTACTAAGGGGATACATGAAGCTGTGGTTTGGTTACTAAGGAGGGTTTATAATGCAGGTGTATTTATTCAAGCATATTGTACAGAGTCTTAGTAGTAGTAGTGAATGGGTTAGCGGCTTATGCTGGACTGATCTTACAGGTAGGACGCAGCATGTACCTATGGTGGCGACGGGGGTGACCCCTGCCATCGGTATGTGTAACTAAGGGGAGTGTTGAGTGTACAGATGGTAGCCATGTACACAGAGTACAATGATATTCAATGTATAGCGATAGAAATATATGTAGGGTTATCAAGTATATAAAGATAAAAGATTTCAATATGTAGCAATATCAGGGTGTATTATGGTTACTAAGGGGTATATGTGGCTGTCATAGAGTTAATATGGGGATATATGAAGCTGCATTATGAGTAGTATTATGGTTATTAAACGAGGCAAGGGCTTTTGACACCACCTTTCTGACCTCTTGTCTAATAGCCCTTAGCCGAGTTTCTTATGATTACCAAGTTTCAATTGCTATTTTGGCCTCTAGCAGATTACATGCACCACCAAAAAACTATTCCATTACACAGCATATGCCCTATCACACCCTTCAAAGACCCCATGAGTCATATTTCTATTTACATGAAAATCTTTTGATAAATGATGAAAAAAACATTTCATAGGGTATGCTTTTCTTATATTTAGATTCCAAGAATTTGCATAGACCATCAAAACCGGTCATTTAGCCCTATTTCTGTTACAATTGAACCCCCAAAAATTAGTCATATAGTGAGACAAGAAGTAAGACAAAGCTATCCATGTAATAGAATTTACATTTAAGGTGTACTTTGCTGGCTGTGACATGGTAATTACTGTTGTTTTTTTTTTCCTAGGGAGAAATGCATGGGATTTAGGGCTCTTTTTACCCTAAATAAAAGGGTAATCAAACTGGCTTTAACCCTACTTATAGACAGATTTCAGATTTTTTAGAAGAGGAGGGCATAGAGTAGGTATGGGGGCAGTGTGTGCCATGGTTATCTGGGCAAATATCTTTTGATATAGTTGATTTGAAGGCCTTCCAATTTGGTTAATTGATAGGTTTAATTCCAAGATTCTCTCATAGACAAAACATTAGTCTTGCATTGGAATCTAGGTGAGTACATAGAGGAGCCTAGTAGGCTTCTCTATGGTAAGTATCAGTAGTGAGATAGCTGGGCCCTTTAAGAAGATTGGCTTCCAATCATTTCCCATGGGAAAGGAAGGAAATGTAACAAGTAATTGTAACAAGGTCACATCACCTTGGCTACACTGTCTGTGATGTTAATTGTAGGATCAACAATGACTGTCTATGGATGGATGGATGGATGGATGGATGGATGGATGGATGGATGGATGGATGTGGGACTGTGGTCGGGACTGTGGTCGGGACTGTGGTCGGGAGGGGGGTACTCAGGCATGCCTCAATACTCAGAGCTGTGCTGGTAGTTTTGTTGGGAGGGAGAGGAAGACAATCAAGCAGCTAAATGTGTCCTTAATGACATAGTGGGAAAGTCATGGGCAAGTCATCTAGCCTAGGCTCTGTACCCTTGCCTCGTTTCCTTTCTGTCTCTCCAAGACATACTCTCGACTCAACTGTTTTAAAATAAACGCTCTCTTATTAAGGGGTATGTGAGGCTTCCAGAGAATAACTAAGGAGTATATGAGGCTGTCAGTGAGTTATAGGGAGATGTTTTATGGTTACTAAGTTGTATATGAGGCAGAATGAGGGGTACTACCTAGGGGGTATATGAGAATATGTTATGGTTACTTAGGGGCAGAAGAGGGTATATGAGGGTGTGTTACTTTATCAGGGTACATATGTGAATGTTGGAGGGTTACTCAACCAGCACACCCAAATGGGGCCCAGATAGGATTCCTCTGGGCTTTCCGGGCTGGCCCAGATGGGTTGAAGCTGGTAAATGCCAGGACTGCCACATAGGGCCCATGTGCACTAGCCCAGAAACCTCATTGATCAGAGGCTTGATGTCCAATCAGGGGATGGTTGGGGTGAGAAAGGCTGTCTGGTGAATAGAAGGAGGTATGTGGTTGTTTTATAGTTACCGAAGAGTGAGCATGGCTCTCTGGGGCTTACCAGGGGCTATGTGAGGCTGACAGTCTGAGGGCTACTATGGGTTATATGGAGCTGTCTAATGACTAGTATGGGTTATGAATTGATATGTTATGGATACTAAGGATATGTGAGGCTGTCTGATGGTAACTAGGCTGTATGCCAGGTTAGAATCTCAAAAGCTCATGTAAAGTAAAGGTCTTGATGATGTCAATGGAGGATGGTCTTCAAATGGGGGGCTTGGCGATCAGAGAGTCTCACCAACTGCCTAGTTACAATCTTACAGCCTCATATATCTCTTAGTTATCATTGTATCATCTTGCATACCTCCTAGCTCCCATCAGAAATCCTCGCACACATCATACTGCCTCACATACTTTCTAGTTACCATCAGATACCCCCTAGTTATGATCAGACAACCTCACATATCCCTTAGTGACCCCCAGACAGCCTCATGTACTGCCTAGTTAATACTGTAAAGCCAAAAGAAAAAAGAAAAAGGTTTCCGGTCAGCCAACCGTCCTCAGCTCAAAGGGCCGACCTCAGCATTTTTTGAAGATTTCTTCAATTTTTTTCAAGATTTTTTTCAATTTTTTCCATTTTTGCAAAGTTTTCATCTGCAAGTCTGTATTTGAATTCGATACACACATTTTCTCGAATCCTGTGCAGATAACCATCATTTTCTTATAATAACGAGTGCAAACCTAGCAAAGTATGATTATATGAGGCCTTGGATACTTAGTAGATAAATTAAAAAAAAAAAGTTTAAAAAGATAATTAAAATCCGACCTACCTACCTCAACTTTTCTGACCATGTTACCGGAAACATACTTTTTTTTTGGCCTAATGCAGCCTCTTTTGACCTTGAGTTGCCATCAGACATCCGGGCATACCACCCAGTAGCCATAACACAGCCCATATCCACCTTAGTAATCCTCAGACAGCCTCACATACTCCGTAGTAACTATAACACAGCCTCATTTACCTCCCTAGTAACTCTCAGAAAGCCTCACATACCATAACATGTCCTCATATAACCCCTAGTTATCATCAGACATCATAACCCGAAAGGTTAAACCCCATAGGAGGTGCAAATGGGATCAACATTCCCACCCTTTTGGGCAGAGGTGGTGCAGAAAAATTAATGAATTTTGATGAATATAGGATGATGATTGAATTTTATCTCACCTCGTGCCTTCCTTACGGCCGACACTCAAGGGTGAGAGGTCCCGCAGGTTGTATCCACACCGAAGTGAGATTACCCTTGTGGCGTATTTGCCCGGACCCTAGACTAGTGGGGAGGGGGGATGATGGTGACCGAATCTATGGGAAGATAGAAAGCACGCCCCTACACATTTACCGAGGCAATGGTTCTTTAACATTCGTCACTACATAGGCATAGTGAGAGATGAACAGGCCTGTTCTAAGTCATTTGTCTGCCATGACCGCCAAGAGACTTTCCAGCACAGCCTAGCCAGAGCAGGGAGGAACTCAAACGACACCTTATGCTGACCATATATTCTTTTAGAAAGCCACAAATAAGGTGTGAAGATAAGTAGAATATAACCCTAACATTGTATCATCAGTTTTTGTTCTCCATTTGAGCATTCCATCAATGTTGTGGCATGTTAGGGAATAAACATAAATTATAACATCATCTACACATAGTTTGAATATATCTTTTTGAGTCATCTAAATTCACATAGATTCTCAAAAATATAGAAATTGTCTAGTAGTGTCACCTAGGGTTACTTCTGGGAATCATTTAAAGACACAACACCAGATGGCAGCAGCATTATACTATACAAGGCATGTGGGTCTCATCTTGGGATTTTGACCTGGCCGGAAGTAGAATGACGTCACACTGGAGACAAACATTCATGCTGCCTTAGTTCCTTAGGGATGTGGTGGGACCATGCTGTCACACACTTCTGACTGTTTTCAGATGAGATCTCATCTGAATAATAATCTTCCATTTAAGTTTCCATAAGTTTCAGATGATCTCATCTGAACGTAATTCAAATTCAGATGAGTTCTGGCATATATCCTTGAGGCCGGGCACCCAGGGAAGCGCGGCGACATCAACATTCGTCTCCATGGAGGGCCAGGTCAATTCTGCAAGAAGTGACCCTTTTGCCTATACAAGGAAGCTTTTTAGGCTGCAGGACACTAATTATTTTCTCACTGTTGGCTTAGCCACTGTTATTTTCTTGTAGGCACACATTTTTCCAATTGATTTAGGGCTATGAGATGTGGTACAATATGATTAACTTTTCCGCTATCGGCCGTAGAGTGCGGACATACCCAGATTTGGGGGTTTTGCAGTGAATGATTGCAATAAATTCTGTAATTGAAAAGAGTGCACCCCCCTCAACTTACCCTCAAATATCAGCCTAAATAACACTCAAATCGATTAATATACATCCTAAGGATTAATTTGATGCCTGGTTTGCATACTCACTGTCAGATTTTAGACCAATAATCATTGTACAACACCCTTCAGTGCGGAGCTACAAAGTCTCTTCTGCTGCCACCTCCCGTCAATTGGTGTTCTGCAACCTTTTATAATGCTGCAGGTCACGTGGACGTAAATGCTGCCCTCTCGTGAGTCATATGGTCAGGCCTGCACTGAAGAGTGTGCTGGCTGCTGATTGGTTTAGAATTGGAATATAAGAATATTGGTAAAATTATGGGGAAAAAAATCACAGGTGTTCCCAAATAGTTAATAAATGGAATAGTAGGTGTGTTTTAATATTATGCCAGGGTTTGGGGATTTTATGAGGCATGCAAAAGTTACTCTGGCCAATGGAGATTTTCCAGCCCAAAATAGGGTGGAATGGCACTCACTGCACATATCAATCCGTTATTTAAGATTTTCAGGGTTAAGCCTATACAACATTCTGTAGCATTGTGTATGAGGGATGGTTTAATCATGCTATGGTTGAAATTATGACCAACGAACATTTTAGGCAGCTGTTTTTGTGTGTTATGCTATATAAAAACATAGAGGAAATGGATTTAGTTCCCCGTGACATATAGGAGGAATGGGCATTTTACCTTCATTTTTCAGAGTCATTTTTCTGTTACAGCAGGGCTCATCTGGAAAATACTGTTTACGGAGATAGGGTATTTCCAAAATGTTGCAGTTTCTATAAATTGCCTTGAACACCACTTTGAGTGTCATCGATACCCCCCAATTCAATACATCGTAATTTACAAAATATTGATAATCACATCGATAAAGCAAGTGTATCGATACAGTCTTTCTTGCCCCATAAAATGCAGATATATTGCTTTCATATGCTGAAAGAATTTTGTAAAAATTCCTATTAGAACCAGGGTTATTGACCAAAATGTATGACGATATGAAAAATACCGGTATCAATTATTAAAATGTTTAATAACATCAAAAGATATTTTCAATTGGATAAAGAGTAGAAACATACAAATGGCACTAACTTTTCTTCTAATTGGACTATTTGAAAACTTCTTTCACTGTTAAAAGACCCACATCGAGGAGATTTTGGCCTGTATCTAGATAATCAATATAATCGAAATATCGAGACAAAAATAGTGATAATCGAAATCGGAATAAATTGGATATCAATGACAGTCCTAGGAATAACCCACCAACAGAATGAAATTTTCAGCTGAAAATTAGCTTTTACTGTTATTTTAATCTTTCTAGGGCTTTTTATGCACAGATGTCCATTTAGGCCCTTCCATGGGGACAGTTAACAATTCGGTCGGGTTTGCGCTGTTCAGTCAAAATTTCACACACCGAGCTACTACCCAATTAACAAGTGGTAATTTCTCCCTGAGTGCAGATATTGGTACAATGTTGACAATAGATATTTTCAATGCATGTGCCAGAAAAGGCACAGGTACAGAAATGCTCCTCTGATTAGATATCATCTCAAAAAGTGGGAATAATCATAGGCTTAATTTTCATCATTTCTTTCAGCAATTTTATTATATTTTCCATGATTTTGTGATTTTTTTCCGGAGAATTCCAAACCATATCTTGCAAACACAATGCCCTCTTCATCATCAGGTGACTGTATTAAATAAATGTATGCAGTTTGGCAGCTCTAGAGCTTGGGATTGTCTCGTGCATGAGTCTTTGACAATAAAAGTCGCTGCTCGGAAACAGCGCTGAAAACCAGTGAATTTTATTGTGAGATGCACATATGTACCCTCTCATATCATAACATTGAGAAAGGCTGTTGCCACCTCACTTCAGGATATGATAGGACAGAGCCTGAGGTTTGATAGAAAAAAAAGTTTTGGCTTAATCTGAAGACCCCCTGCTTAATGCACATCTAAATAAGACATGCCTTATACACTGGAGATTAAAGTAATTCTGATTGATTTGGAGTGCATCAACCTGTGTATTGGTTGGATAGGCCCTTATTTAAGACCTGTTGACATGATGGAGGGCTAAACTCACCAAGAGAGAGGTTATTGGCCAATGAGGAGAACGTGAGTGATAATGGTGTATTTGCCCATATGCTTAAGCATTGATAATGACTATGCTCACCAAACCAAGTTGGTTAGATTTTGCTTTAGAGGGGACATAAAAGAAGAGATTAGATGCCCTTTCGGGTTACCTGCTTTGCACAATGCTATTCTATATTTACCTACCCCCTAGTAGCCATAACACAGCTCCATTTCCCCCTATTAACCCTCAGACAGCCTCACATACTCCTTACTAACCATAACACGGCCTCATGTACCCCCCCCCCCCTTTATTACACGATTTCTGTGACTCATGGTGCTTTTCCTGGATATTCCCATTCTGATACCTGTCAATATTGCACACCATGATGTATGTATCATGACCTTTGTAAGGTGTGCTCATATCCATGGATATCAGGTACCCAGTGCTTAGTGTGTATTTGCCTGTATATATACAATGCTGTAGGTTTTACCTGGTTAGGGGAGGTCACATACATATAACTAGTATACATTCAATGTGTGAAAAAATCCTGCAGTCTGGGTTGTGATCCCCCCCCCTCCCTGCCTGCTACGGTAGGCGCTGACAGCTTGCAGTACTGTGTGCGACTGGCCTGGTTATGGGTCAAGGTGGGAATGGATTGGATTACTACCATAGCTCTAGTAGCAGCCTCTGTGGCCAGATGGATACAACATCGCACTCACAGTCTGGTGCAGGTGTTCGCGTCCCTGCCTGGTCCAACCTTTTGCCTCTATAGAAGTTTTGCAGCAGTCAGTAGCTCATCGAGTCCTGGTCCCTGTATGGATTTTTTTTCAAATGAATTTATTGATTTTCTATTGATTATTTATTGATAATTCATCGTGTAATAAAGCCAGTAAGGTATGGGCTAACAGGCACCAAATTGCTTGTATCCTAGGATATCAAACTCGGGGGCCTAGGCAATTCAGTGCCTGTTAGCCCATACATTAATTACTCGCTCAATATTGACTCTCAGATGGCTTCACATACCCCTTAGTATCCATAACACCATATCTTGAAGTAACACCTAGTAGCCCTCAGACAGCCTCACATACCCACTAGTACCAAGAAGCAGGCCTTACTTCCAAAAGCTGTCTAAAAAACAAAATGCTCCCATCACTTTGATAAAGACCCTCATGGGGGTGTGGATGGGTTCCCCCATGTCACATGTCGATTTAAAAAAAATAGGCATGTCCCTATGTCAATTTTAAGAAATGGTCTTGTCACCATGACAATTTTAAGGAATTGTTCATGTCACCATGTCAATTTTAAGAAATTGTTTGTGTCCCATGTCACTAAGCCAAAAATAGCCCATGTCTCCATGTCGATTTTAGTGGTCCACACACATCCTCATCCTTTGGAATCACTTCAAACGTTTACTCTGTATGATCAGTTAGAGCTATAGGAAAGCATTTTTAGATAAAATTCTTTGGGTGGTTCAAAGTGCCGTACTGGCAGGGAAGGTTTCCCACCTCCTGTTTAAAACCTCAAAATAACCAGCCAGATGGATTACTTTATGGAAATTGAGTAGAACTGTTTCTTATTGCAGCCTTTGTGGAAGATTGGTATTAAAAAGAAAGTGCAGTGATGAGCTCATTCAACCTATTTATTAACGAGTCAAGTTATACCATTTCCCATTCACCTATGAACTCCAGATCTCCATATTCAACTTGAACTCGTTCTTAGAGGGGGCTTTCCTGAAACAAAACAAAATCTCAGTTAATTCTCTATCTATGTTCATGAAACTTTTTTGGGGCAAGTATTACTATACACTGTAGTTAGATTTTTTGTCACCGTTTTCCAAATTGTTTTTTTTTCATTAGGGGGGCTGCAAATTTTTTTTCACTTTAGCTCAATTTTCCTGATCGATTTGTTTATGTGATGTTAAAAAAAATTGACAACAGGTCCCAGGAGAAGGGGACAATGTCACCAAGGGTCAAAATAGCTTCTTTAGATAAAGTACAACAAATACCTTTCTTTTTGTTTCCTTGGCAGAAAGGTATAAAGGTAAGGATGGGGCTATGGGACCTTAGTTGAAACCTTAGTTGGGACCTCTGTTCTGTTGGGACTTCTGTTCTGTTGGGACTTCTGTTCTGTTGGGACGACTAAGCGACTTCTTTGGGACTATTTATCAATGATTTAGTCAATATGTAAAAGTAATTTACTCAACATTTGTCAGCAATCGTGAGATGTATGTCCGTACTAACTCACCATTTCTCAGCAATTACCAGTAGTCCTTATATGTTAGTACTATTTGTTACCAATAACTTGAATAAGTCAAAATTATGGAAATGAGAAATCTTTGGGACATCACCAGGACATCATTTCAGCTTACACATCAAAAAATTAAAATCACCCTGCCTCACATGTACCAAAACACATGTTCAAATTTTAATACATGTACATATACGGGTTGGACCCTCAATAGGTGTTTATTTGCATATCAACACGGTAAAAGGTACTCCCGCGAGGGGGTGTGTGGGGTTATTTTACCGTGTTGATCCACATTTACTTGACTCGTTTTTTTATGGATTCCAGTCCAGACACATTACCATGCACTATGCACAATATAGCACGGCATCTTGTTATCCCATATGGTAGTGATGTTTTTGGTCCCTTACAAATTCCTTTCTTTTTACTTCTGCATCTAGTTTTTAATTAACAGGTTCATAGAATTCCCACCACTGGATATTTTTTTCATATTTGGCCTTTACTGGAACAGGGTTTAGCTGATGCTGCCCCCTTTTACATACTGCCTGAATAATAATAATAATAATAATAATAATAATAATAATAATAATAATAATAATAATAATAATAATAATAATAATAATAATAATAATAATAATAATGATAATGATAATGATAATGATAATAATAATAATAATAATAATAATAATAATAATAATAATAATAATAATAATAATAGCTTTTATTGACAACAAAAAGTGAGGTCATTGCTGACCTATGTGTCATACAGTAAATCTACTACAATAATGTATATGCTCTATGTTCTACAAACTACATGCGTAGTATACAGTACTACAGAACTATATCTATGAAAACATATATAACTGTATAACACAGATCACTCACACGATCATCACACATTCACACACACAAGCACACTTACAAGGTATCATGTAGACAAAAAATCCCTACAAAGATACACAAATGCAGACACGGCATACATAACCTAGGTGGGTCAAATGTACCATACCAATAACTCATATATTTATATAAAATACATTTTATGTATGTGATGATATGATGATAGGTGAAACTGTACTGTAGAGTAATACATGTAGTTGGATTCCACAGAGGGTAGTTTACAGCTGCTGCTGCCTATGCTTAAAGGCAGTATCCACAAACTTTGCAAGTGCATTTAATATACTAGTCTTTTTCTTTCATAACCGTAACAAACTTTTCCATATTACAGATTTTACCATCTATATGTTTTTCAAGAGTTGTTCGAGCTGCCTTATGTAGTTCACATGTTGTCAGAAAATGTACCTCATCATCAATAGCACCAGTAGAGCAGCATAGACATACTCTCTCACATTCAGGTTGGGGGGGGGGGCTACAATGCCTCCCCATTTCAATACCAAGATTATGGGAACTAAGCCTGTATTGTGCTAATGCAGTCCTGTGATTTTGATTGCTAATTTTAAGTAAATAGTGTTCAAGCCTGAACTCGGTGTTGTATTTTTTTAATGTTCTTAACTTTTTACCCTCCCCAGCAAGTGCAATCTCATTCATAATTTTCTCAGAATATTTACTAAAAATTAGTTCAGTTGCACTTGCTATGATGTTAGAGTTATTAGATGTGGACTGGTTTTCCCAAAGCTGACTATATTTTCTACCAAGCGAATATAGCAAACCTTTAACATTTGTACACCAGTTATTCTGTCCTTGCTGGTCAAGGTGGTGCAGTTTCATGTAACATCTACCCTAATCTCCCGCGTATAAGGTGCGTCTTATACTACCCTGCTAGCACAACTCATCCAAATGATGTATTTTTTACGTAAAAACGATCAGTTTTCACGTAAGAATGACGTAAATTACACGAGTAGTGCTAGCTGGGTAGGGGTTTTAGTTATCCCCAAATCCACAAGGGGGATACCAAAACCTTTATCTTGATATGTTACACTTCCCCTAAGTCCTAATAGGACATAATGTGGGCCAGAGGGGTCTGGGGGATCCTAGGTACATGTAACTTTTTGAATTTTTAAAATCCATTCAGTAGGACAAAAGATATGAATTTTTGATTTTTTGGGCAATATTTTCAAACTCTAGGTGTGCCTTATACGTGGGCTGCACCTTATACGTGGGAGATTACGGTATGTAGGATATGTGATTCCTCAAAGTTAACAACTCTTTCCCAATATTTTAGTGCTCTTACTTCCCATTGAGCCTTCAGAGGCACTCTACCCGTATCGGCATATACTGCAGCTGAAGTTGTCTGCTTCCTTACACCAAGCATAGACTTCAGGTATTCAAGATGGATCAGTTCAAAATTATCTAGTTTTCTATGTTTATTCAGGCCTCATAACTCACATCCATAGTCAAGGCAAGTAGTATAATAGATGGTCTTTTCTGAATATTATCCAGAAAAGACCATCATATTTGGATTATCCAGAGAAGACCTCCTATTTTTAGATTATTTATAAAAGAGGTCGTTTATAGATATATTTAATTTATCTATAAAAGAGGTCGTTTATAGATATATTTAAATTATCTATAAAAGAGGTCGTTTATAGATATATTTAATTTATCTATAAAAGAGGTCGTTTATAGATATATTTAGAATCCAGAAAAGACCTGTATTTTTGAGAAAATGTAGATTGCAAGTGAAACGAGAAGTCATAATATTTTTATTTTTTCTTTATTGTTCTTTTTGAGACATATCATATAGTCAGACAATCCAACAGATAATCCAATTTATTCCTTTATCGTTTATGAATAGAGAGGCGGAGAATGAGTTACAATAACAATGAATAACATAATTGGAATCTTCATGAATAATGTGATTCATTGAACCAATACCATAGTAAATTTTCGTCACCTAGTTCTTTGTTAGAATCAACTTTAAGAATTCCTCTAAAGACATTAATTCATTTTCGGAGGGGTCGATTTCATGAGAACCTTTTTCATCAGTTGGTTCTTCTTCCGCCGAATAAAATTCTTGTTCTTCAGACGACGTTTCATCAGCTAAATGAGATTGTTCTATATCTGATTCTTCAGACGAGTCACTTTCTCCAGAATCACTTTCTTCATAGTCGTTTTTTTCTTTCAATGAAGCAGATATCTTTTTGCCTGATCCAAAACCTTGATCATTTCTTTCGGTTTTATCAGGTGTATATACTTCTTCTAGCTCAGGGATGAGAATTTTTTCTAATATTATTTGAGCTATTTGATCTCCATGTTTTATTTCGAAGACCTCATTTCCAAAATTAAACAGCAAAACACCAATTTTTCCCCTGTAGTCTTCATCTATTACCCCTGCTCCTACATCGATGAAATGATTAAGAGCAAGTCCTGATTTTGGTGCTATGCGACCATAGCATCCTGCAGGTATGCAAAGTATTATATCAGTTTGTACCAATTTTTTTTCTTTAGCAGGAATAATATAATCATAAGCACTATATAAATCAAATCCTGCAGATTTTTTTGTGGATCTGGTTGGCTTCAATGCTTTTGTTGATGCTTTAACATAATGCATAATAGGTGGGAGAATAGGTGAGGCAGGCAGTAAAGCAGATTTTTTACATGTTGTTACTAACAGTGTATTTGGTTTGTCTTTTACAAGAGTAATATAGAAAGAATCTTGACAACGCGCCATTTTGCTGAACATTATTTCAGTTGTTTTGTTGTTTAATATAACGCTATTCACAGAGATGTTTTCTTTGTTTTAGTTCATTTAAGACGATCTTTGCTGTAATATTTAAGATTTTCATTGTAAATTTCTTCATATATTTTGCTGTAAGCTAATTGAGAGATTTTTTCACCTTTTTCAGTGTTTTCAAGCTTAGAACGTTCTTCTAATTTTATAGGATAAATTTTTTGTAAAACAAGTCGTGCAACAGCATCACCACTTTTTATTTTTAGGTCTTCTTCTCCGAAGTTAAATAAAACAATGGTAATATACCCTCTGTAATCTTTGTCTATTATTTTTTGGTTGATTAACACAAAGTTATGTTTTCTTGATTTGCATAGAGGTAAAATTATACCATAATAACCTTTAGGGATAGCAAGTTTAACTTCTGTTGTAATTGTACATGCTGTATTTTTAGGAACAGTATGGTCATATGAACTGTACATTTGAATCCCTATGTTATTTTCCTCTTCAGTAGGAGAGAAGGAACCTGCTATTTTACTGTATTTTAGAACAGGCATTTTCGTTCAGTTTTATATGACATGATGTGATGCCTATTGTTATGATTCTCAAGTAAGTAAATAACCAAACAAACAAAATGAAATAATTTTTTATATGATTTTATTTTGATTGTCACATGTGTAAAGACAGTTTTTCATTTTCAGTTTGTTCCTGTTCTTTTATCGAATTCAAGGAATATCATGTTTAGCACATCATTTCTTTTCATGTCGTGTACTGCTTTCATCAGTTGATGAGTAGCACTGTACTTAGATCTTTGCCACATTTTTAAGACATTGAAGGTTAATTGAGCTATGTCTTGTTCGGGCTGGGACGATATTGTTCTTCTTTCGTCAGACGTGATATGTAGATATGTAGCTATGTCCTTCCAGTCTCTTGACATTTTTTCACTCAATAAGCTGAAATACATTTGCACGGAGGTCGATTCCACGTCATACTCTTCTAGTTTTTTTTCTTTGAAGAAATTTTCAGTGAATTCCACCAAGTCTATTCTGTGGTTTTCCTTTAAACTTGTCATCAGTTCTTCTGTTCGTAAGTAGTAAGGAACTTCTCTCCACCATTTATTCAGCATCTCTATGCCCATAGCAGTTGGAGTTTTCGTCTTGTTCATGCTTTCAAGTTTAGCATGAGGGATGTCAAGATATACTCCTAAGGTCATCCATTGACGTGCTAACGATACAGAGATTTTTTGAAGAAAGATATCTGAATATCCTAAATCATCTTGAAAGTAATAAGTAGGTAAAGGCATTTTTTACCTTCAAAGGATTAGAGTGACAATCAAAAGTAGGAAAAGAAATAAATCAAAAATACATATACCAATGATTTAAATAACACATGTACTTCCTCAACATATGTACTTATGAAGAACTTTAGATGCTCGTAACATGAGGATTATATCTTATCTCAAGGAAGTAAAATTAAGTTCCAGACTGTTACAAAACAGGTATATCGGGTAAATTTATATTAAGCATAAATAGACATAGAAGAAAAGAAAACAGGATAAAAAATTATAGCAGTTATTAATCCATGTATGAAATAGTATATAACGCTTATGAATCCATATGTAGCACAAAAGAAAAGAAACAATAACAAAAAAATTTCATATATTTTAAGACTACCTATATTTTTCATTTTAATCATTTTTTTTATTTAGATAAGTTGCAAGACAAAATATCTTTCCACGAAGACAGATATTCTTTCACTTTTTCTTTATCTTCTTCAGTATATCTTTCTAAGTATATTGGATTTATGTCCAAAAAATTGGTGATAGAAAGATCTCCGTCTAAAATACCATGAACATTTATTTCTTCTGGCTTCAGATCTCGTTCTGCATGACAAGCTAACATGTCTATCACACTTTCAATTAAAGCATATTTTCTCATATTTCCTTCTCTGTAATATTGAGGATGATGATCATTGTTTTCATAGTGATGAAATAAAGCATTTTCCCAAGTTGTTTTTTCTTGAGAATTTTTTGGTCCATTTTTAGTATGGAACTTAAAGGTGTAACCTATGGCTTCTTTCATTGAAAACTTAGATAAGTCATGCACCATTATTCGTTCTGTTAAACACATTTTATCTTTTTTGTCAAATACGTTTTCTAAAAGGTAAAAAGTGAAACATATCATTTGTCTATGCCTTAAAACCTGTTCGAAATGTTGCAAGAGAAGTTTCAAGAAAGAATTGTTGCAAGTTATTTTTTCTTTTTTAGATTTTATGTATTTAATGGCTATATCGTCTTCCCAGTTTGTGTGTTTCAACAGTTTTTTTATTTTAAAAGTGTACTTTCCCATATCAGCGTAGTGTTCTGCTCATGAAGCCAGACAAAAGTTTCTCTTGTTTTTCTGTGATTCGTTGCACAAGAATATTATTTTTGTTTCCTAAAGATTTTATTATTTCTTGATTCTTTTTTCTCTCTGCTCTAAGAATGCGAAATTGGTTTTGTTGCCTTTTTCTTGTTTCTTCAAGGGTTTCTATCTTATGTATGCAATCAGGACACACCCCGTCTTCTAGCGAAGGCTTCCAATCAGAATAACTGTTCATGTTACTTTGACGCAGATCAGTGTTCACATAAAGTCTGTTTGTTCACTTATCTCATCTATGTTTTTATTTCTTAATCACTTTCATGTTTTTTTTCTGAATTTAAATGAAAAGCTTCGTTTGGCTTATTCCTATAAGTCTCCATTAAAACATCAGAAGGCATAGAATCTGGCACATCACAAGTTTCACCGTCTGCTACAATTTTACTGCCTTCTTCTGAGTCATCACCGTCGGCTACTGTACGACCATACGGATAAGAACCTCTCCTGATGTTATATATTCTCTCTGCTTTAGCTAAGTTGTATGCCTTCCTGTGAGCCATTAAATTCATATTTTCATTTCGTGCTTCTCTTAATTGTAAAGTAAGATGGAGATTATTTTTTTCTTCCTCTTTTATGATATTAATGTGTTCACGTCTTTCTTCTTCTAACAGAGATATATAAGTGCCTTGATGTAAGCATATTTTTTCAAGTATTTCATTGCGCTTTACTTCAAAAATCATATTGTTCCCTTTTGTATCCATGATTAAGACTTGAGAAATAATCTTAATTTATATATTTTTTTTAGGTCTCACACGAGAAAGATGTTCATTCTTATAATTATTTGAGTATCTCAGGATCTTTTGTTTCTTCAGTGAATACATTTGAGTCGGGCAAATGTTCTTGATTTGCAATAGTAGTTAGTAATTGATTATTTTTTTCGTACATTATGTTATCAATATCTCGGTTTTCATTTATTTGAGTAGATTTTAAGTCATGGTTAGAAACAGAAGATCCTATGACAGGATATGTCCATGTTTTTCTGTGATTTACATTAGTTACAAAACAAGACAGGAAAGTTTGAGTTTTTTCATTGTTATGATAAATATTTCCGCTTTCTGTACAAGACAAAAATATTTCATCTCCTTTCTGTAAAGAAGGGGAGATAGATTGTTTACGCGTTTCTAAGATAATGACTACGATGCTTAAAATAAGAGTAAAAACTATTCCTCCTGCTCCTACTTTCCCGTTTGAAATCAAATTATTTATTTTGCTTAAACTTTTCATGCTTCCTTCTTTTGTTTTATGTTCGCTCATTTTTTTAAAAAAAATATCTTTTTATGATGATCAGTTCCAATAAATCGGCAAATAATTTCCAAGACAAGATGAAAAAGAAATAATACATTAATCTTTTTTTCTTTTTTGTGTTGTTCTTAGAAAATTATTTTTTGTAGAACAAATTTGTTTGTTACAAAACAAGGATTTCTTTTTGCTTCGATTATTTTGTTTTTTCTTTAAAAAGTATTGTTTTACTTTACTGTCATTCCAATCAGGATCTGAAGTGAAGCTAGATATAACTTGTTGCATTGTCTTATTCTCAGCTCGTTTTTCTAAAAAGAACAAGCAATATAAACCACAAGTCATAGAAAAAAGTCCTTGAATAGAATGAGAGGAATATTTATATTTTTTTGGCAAAGCTTTCAGAAAACTCTTTCGCATAGGACTGAAGCCATATGAATCGAAATATTCAGCTAGTTTACGTGGTTTTTCATAATAAAAAGCTACCCAATGTTCTCCGGGTAAGTTACTGTTGTCGGTGTTGACTACATAACCTGTAGGAAATGATTTCACTGCAGGTATAGTGTCAGCTGAATAAACACCATAATTTCCTCCTTTTTTTCTTTTAATTTTCTGCAAGAAAAAATTTATTTCCGCTCCATTCATTTTTAGGAATTATGCTGTTTCAGATTTTGCTCTTAATATATTGCTAGAATCTAATCTCAGGAGTTCATGATGTTCTAAATATACGATAGCTGCTACTCCATGGGTTAATTCTTCTTCTAGTTTTATGACAAATCCTAAAGAACCATTTTCTGAATATTCGAATGTGCCTGACGTTATTCCGTTTTTAGATATGTCAAAACAGTAAAGACAATGTCCTTTTTTGAATTCGTCGAAAGAAATATCTATCGTATCGTCTCTGAAAATTGAACCTGTAGACCGTATAAGAGCTAGGTAGGCCATATTGTATAAATCATTAGGGTAATCTAATTCATAGTGATAAAAAGGAGTTCCACCGTCGTTCACTTTCAGTTCTATTTCCTTAGCTTTGAAGTGCTCAAATTGAAACGGATTACGATTATGACTTCCTGTAAAGGCATCTAAATGAACTAACCCTATGATGACTCTTTTTGGAAGAGGAGTGTTGTTCACTATATGAGAGGCTTGCAAAATAGATTTCTGAGGACCAAAAGTGACGTATTTCATGTCTATTTTGTTCACAGGATAATCCCAATACGGAGTAACCATTCTAGCATCCATTATTTTTTTATGGAATTTTTCAGACACTCTTATTCTTTTTATGAATAAATGTATGCCCTGTATGTCTATTATGTATTTTTTCTGTTCCTAATTTAGACATCAAACAAAAGTCTTCGTCTGCTCTATCAAATTCTATAGTAAGAGGCAGATCTCCAGGTAACACTTTGACCTGAGCAAAAAGGTCATTATGAATTCGTCCTATGACTTCAAATAATTTCCCGTTTTTAGTTTTGTTATAACGTGCTTTCACTCCAGAATTATGATCGTCGCTGTTAACATTTGTTACTTCGTTGAAATCTTTATCGTCTTTGTAATACATAGCCAAAGCTCCCAAGTGTTTAGCAGTGGTTGGATCATAACTTAAAATATATTCCAGAATAGATCTATACCCGTGCAAATCATTGCTGTCTGATATTCGTATTCCTGCTATAGAAAGTTTCACATTTTTAAACATAGTAGAAGCAAAATAATTCACTGGAAAAACTTTAGCTTTATCGTTTATTGTCCCATCGTTAGCTGGAGCATCTGGATTTTGTTTGTCAGCTTTTAATATTTTGCCAGACACTCGAATAAAACTGTCGTGCAAAGAAATGAAATCTGTATGTTTAGATTTTAAAGTGAATTGAACTGTAGTGCTGTTAGGAGAAGCAGTGGGCTCAACTTTTTCATAATAAGTTTTAACTCTACTTATATCTGTTGGAGGAACATGAGTAAAATCAAATTCCGAGGCTACACAAAAACAAGGATCTTCGTCTAACAATGACATTTTTTTAAGGTGATGAACAAACTTCAAAAATATTTGTTTGTTTTTCTCTTCTTTTCAGTAATCTCAGGTTATTTTATGTTAACCAAAGATATCTTTTTTGAAATTTCTTCTAAATCTATTTCTTTTTTTATTTGTGATCGTTTTATTAACTTTTCTTTTCTTGGTTACATGTGAAATAACTTCTTTGCCTAAATCAGACAAAGTTTCTTGAGCTTCTCTTTTTAAAGCTCGTTTAAAGTTTTCACCTTTCATGACATTTTTTGCTACTTTAATTCCTCCTGTTAAGGCTCTTTTTCCTATTCCTTTTGCGGCTGATGCTACAACAGGTTTCACCAAAGGAATAACTGTCTTAAACAATCCTTTTAAAATACCACCTAGCCCATAACCTTTTTGATTTCTGCTTCCTATGAAGGGGGTTAAAGAATAGTATCCTTTTCCATACTGTACATCATAAGGATAAGATCGCTTAGTTAAAAAATGTTTATAATATATATCTTCAGGTGAATCGTTAGAATACATTTTGATGTATTTTTATTTATTTTTTTTGATTTATCTCAAAACAATTTATCTCTACCAGTCAGATGCCCATTCCTTAGAAGAATATCTTGGGTTTTTTTTTGTTCTTCTTCCAGATCGAGTAGAATAAGGTGACGGCTTTCCTGACAAATTTTTGTTTGTTTTAATTTTCCCGAAGACGTCTTCTTGTGGGCTTGGGTAAGATATTTTTACGTCTCTTTCTTTGCTGGGTTGCTTTTCTTCGAAAGGGAGAGGAGGGATATTTTTTATTGGAGTTTTCACTATGCCTCCGCTGGCTTCTCCTATTTTGTCTTCTTCATTTTCAGAAAGATAGTCGGTGTCGTTATTTTTATCTTCAGTGTCTTCTGTAGTTGTTTTTTTCAGAAGGGGCTTTTCTTTTTCTTGAAGAAGAGTTTCATCCAAATTGCCGTCTTCAGAAAATTCATCGTCTGTAGCATCTGTAGAATAATTGCTTTCATTTCTTTGTTTGTCTTCCATGTTTTGATCTTCTAAAGGATATTTTTTTATGATATAAGGACGATTGTTTTTTTTAGTTATTTTTGGCTTATTTAAAAACCACGATTTAGGAATATGATTAGATATATTAACCCAAAGTTCTTCTGTTCCTATAGGTTCTGTTTTTATGCTTGCATTTGAAAAGAATTTCATGATGCTTATCACATTAGAATTTCTGATTAGTTTACCTCTGATGATAATTTCACCATGTTCATTCCATAGATAGTTCAGTTCTATCATTTTTTTGAGAATTTCTTTTATGTAAGGAATTTGTGCTTGTCTTATGTTGGATAAGATCTCAAGTATTGATATACCTGGTATTATTTCTTGTTTTTTTTCTGTAGGAGCAGAATACATGAAAGCCGAGTCTTTAGCTATATTTTGATTTGTGCTTAATATCTTATACGGTTTCACGTTATACATTCTTTGCGCTAATAATTCTTGTTGCCTTTCGAGAGCAGGATTTTTTTCTTGGTCAGTGTTTTTTTCATTAGCATGATTTTTTGCTGAAGATAATTTTTTGTAAGTTGCTAAAGGTATAACGATACTTTTTTTGAAGCTAGCCATAATATTAATTTTTTGCACCTGCCAATCCTCCTATTAAGGACACTGCTAAAGGGAGGAGAAGAGAGAGAAATCCACCTTTTTGTTTTAAAACTGCTTTCCTTTTTTTGTTATTCACACGTCTATTAATAAGATATCTTAAAGTGTTCTTGTATTTTTTTAACTTTGAATAAGACACTGAATTTAATTTAATGTTTCCTGTAAGAACATTAAAAATGCACTGACATATAGAATCTAAATCTTCTTTATCTGCATATTCTATTAACAAATCTCTTTTTCTTTTGTTTTTTGTGTTTCCTAACATTGTCAAAAAAGCTAATCTTTTGACTGATCTGATGTTTGCTGCTTTCTTCTTGATTTTTCTTTTTGGTTGTTTGCAGCTAGTTCTTTTTTTTCTTTTTGCTACAATTGATTTCTTTTTTATTGTTTTTTTGCCTTTTCTTTTAGAAACAGGCATTTTTTTCTTTAACGGTGGCATTCTTTCACACAAAAACTTTTATTTTTTTCATATATTTTATTCAATCTCATGAACTTTATGTTGGTTCATACATGTATAGTTGTTTCTGTTTTATGTTTTGTTAGGTATATACACCTCTTGTCCTATGTCAAATATGTTGCTCCTAAATCTGTATTCTTGAGGAGTTTTTTGATGACCATCTATTAAAAGATAGGAATGTGGTTTCCTAGTTGCTTCATTAAAAATATTAACGAAAGTTTTATAATTTTTAGGCAACAGTTTTCTCCCTAATGTTAGAGGGACAGTTTGATCTAAAGGTGAATTAAAAATAACTAAATACGTCGCATTTCTATTAACAGTTTGCCTTTCTTTTCCTTCAGAATAATAATTTTGTGAAATATATATAACATTTATCGATTCATGATGACATGTTTGAGTGAAAAGTTTTCCTATTTCAGGATTATTTCCACATTCTTTCATTAAATCATCTAAAATAACAAGTCCATTAAGGTCAGGTTTTATATATTTATCAAAAGAAGAAGGAATACCGTTCAAAAATGTTATGCTTTTCCCCTCCATAAAGTCTTTTTTAGCAGGAGGGGTTTGACCATAACACCATATGACATAGTCTATTTTTTTTTCTATTATTCGCTCATTATTTTTTAATAGATCATACACAAAAGTAGTTTTTCCACTGTTGCTTGGTCCTGCTATGATCATAGAAAATGGAATTCTAATACATGCATTGAAAACAGGGAATTCTATGTCTTCCATTTTTTATTTTCCTTTTATTTTGTTTAATTCTTCTTTATAAAAACTACCACTCAATATTTCATTATTTTTGTCTGTTAACACATAAGTAGCAGGCCATGTTCTAAGAACATATGCTATTTGAAAAATTTCTTCTTTCCAATGAGAAGAATACCCTCTTCTGAAAGCAATCTTATATTTACTTATTCGTACTTTATCTCCTACTTTAAAAGGCAGTTTAATTCTTTTGCTGTACAAATATTTTCCGTATTGCTTTAACCATATTTTTTTTTCGTTTGATTTGGTTACTTCAGAAGGACTTATTCCTAATGTTCTATGTTTACTATGATTATAACTTTTAACTAAATCCTGTAGAACGTCTATATATCTCAGACTCTTTTTGAAAGAAAGATATTTATATATTTTGTCTTGTATGGTACGATTGAATCTTTCTACTATAGCACATTTAGTGTCTTGAGAAGTACTGAAAAATTTTATTTCATTTTCTTTTAAAAAATTTTGAAAAACACCTTTAAATTCGCTTCCTTCATCTAATTGTATTAAGTTGGGCTTAACATTGCTTTTTAACAAAATTTTTTTGAAGCCGTCTAGAGTGACATATGCAGTTTTGTTCACTAAAGGTTCAACATAAGCATAACGTGAAAAACAATCTATACAGGCTAATAAATATTTTATTCCATTGTTTTGATCTTTAAGGTTAAAAATACTTATTAAATCAATTTGCCATTGATCGTTTATGCCTTTCACTATTGTTTTTCTTCGAAGAAATTTATATATTATTTTCTTATGTGAAGTATAAGTTCTAGTGTTACGGAGAAAATTTAGCACGTCCTTTCTCGTTATATTTTCATCTATTTTTTTAGCTGCTTCATATAATTTTTTCACAGAAGAAAAAGATGAAGGATGAGAAGGAGTGAAATAAATTTTTTTCAAAATATTTTCTTTGTCCATGTTTGAAAAATATTTGCTTATGAACATGAAAATAGAACCATCTCAGAGTAGTAGGTGATATAATTTTTGATGAATGAACGACATCTTTTGCAACAGCATTCAGACAAAACATTTTTCACAACATTTTTAAATAAATGAATGACACAACTTTTTTCGTGCACGCGAAACAAAATGGAAATCCGATACGCGTCCATTCCAAGAAAAAAAGGTAGAGACATATTTTATCCCCTTATGAGTTGAGCAAGAGCACAAATTTCTCTTTCGAGATGTACTTTTTGCTGACACATAGGTTTTAAAATATATGTACCATAAAAAACTTGGCATTAGCGCAAGTTCCTCCATTGAGGTGTACTTTCTGCCAATGCATAAATTCACAGAACGGGGCATATTAGCACAGATTTTAACCCATTTTTACGCGTGAATAAAGTCATTAAATGCAATGCAAGTTTCCGGATTTCCGTGAAAAAATGAAACAAAAAAATCTTTTTGCCTTATAAAAGAAATATTATTCTATAGCATAGATATTAGTGTATATAGGAATAAACCCATCAGGTATTCTAGTTTGGTTTGTGTTAGTTCCTATAGTTTTTTGTGCATGTTTTCTTACGTTTCCGGTTTTCTTCAACACAGTTTTACCTTTAGTGGAACAAATAGTTTTCTGTTTTTTTCCTTTCTTGACTTCTTTTTCTTCTTTCTCACTTTCTTCATCTTCTGTCATGCTAGTCCCTGCTTTTCTTTTATTTCTTTTTTTGCTTCGATTTTCATTTTCGTCTTCAGGCAAAGGAGAGGCTGTCAGGTTGTCTTTTCCTTCTGATTCTTCGGAGCTAGAGTTTTCTGTGTCGCTGATTTTTTCGTCGATAATTAGCTTCAATTTATTTTGAGCAGACTTAGCTTTGTTCCTCATTTTTTCTTTGAGATATTGTGTATGGCATGAATTACATCTCAAATGATTTTCGTCAGCAGAAAAATAATGGAGAGAATGAAAAGGTTTATGACACCTTATACATTCTTGAACCATGCTTTTTTGACATTTTTCACAATATTTTTTATCTTGAACTATTCTCCCTTTTCTTCCACAATATTCACACTTAACAGGCATTTTATGTATATTTTTATCTAATTCAAAACAAAGATACTTTGACCGTAGATATCTTGTAATCTTTTTTGCTGTAGCTCTTATCTCATTAAGGTTTTCAATCGCTGTCACTGTCACTAGAGGCTATGTTATCGTCGCTGCTGCTGTCGCTATGAGACTTTGATTTTTCTTTCTTTTTCTTAGTGTTCTTAGTCTTTCCAGGCTTTTCTTCTTCACTCATTTTTTTAATTTTATCTATTTTTTTATCTATTTTATTCCTTAGTTCAAAGAGTAAATCATATTCTTCTTTAAGGAGAGAAATACTTTTGTCTTTTACCATATCATGAAAATGTAAGTATATTTTTCCTTTGAATTTATTTATGTCTATTCTTTTCCTTTTGCCAAAAGCTAAAGTAGGATATTTAGATGATTTACTCATTTTGTTTGTTTGCAGATAGTTTGCTATTGTATTTTTGTCTTTATCTCACAAACTTTTCTTCTTTTTGAATGAATCTCTTCAAAAGGAATTTCTTTCATTTTTCTTTTTAAAGGGGGAATCTTATAATGACCATATGCGTAAGATTTAATTCCTCCTCTTCTCAAATATCTTTTATCTTCAAAAGGAGAAAGAGATATCTTTCTTTGAGACATAGTGTACACTTTGTGTTTTATGCTTCTTATGTTATCGAATTCTGCTTCTTTTATTCTATTTTGGACTAAGGTAAGCTTAAAGTCGTTGTGCCTTATAGTTTCTATGCTACTTTTTTTGACTCCCTTTATTTTTTTCTCTTCTTCCCCCTTCTCAAACAAAATTGAATACATTTTTGGCCTGAGAGCAATAAATTCTTTTATTTTTTTCCCCCCTGCTTCATCTTTAAATTTACCTAAGACCTTTTTGTTCGTTTCATCATACAAAAAATGATCTTTAGGTAAATTAGAAAAATCAAAAAAATTATTTAGATCTTTTATTTTTTTAAGATAATTTGTATCTTTTATGTAATACACTAAAGAATCTGTGTCTGTATATAACAGTTGAATATGTACGTCTTTGAATTTAGGCAACATGATATTATAATGGAAATTAAACATCCATAGTTTAGATAACTCTAAAACAGAAAACCCAATGTAGATCGGTTTGTCTAGTAAAAGTTTTTCTTTGCTGCTTTGTATTCCTACAAAGTCCTTTTGAAATATATGAAGAGATTTAAAAGTAGGTTTTTTTATAAGATTTTCACTTTCTTTAGGGTCTGAAGTTAATTTCATGTTAGTTCTTTTCTTGACATTTTCCATTGTTTTACCAAATGCTGCATTATTTAATAACTTAAAGAATTCTTTTTCGAAAGCAGAGGTAGCCAAAGTTCGTTCTCTGTTATTGAACAAAATGTAAGATTTCATCCAATCTTTCTGATGAAAGCTTAAAACACGATGAATTTTATTTATCTTTAAACCTAATGCAAGGTATAATTTTAAATTACGATAATGCACTACATAATTTTTTTTGTCTTTTAAATTGCATATAAGCTTTTTTCCTCCTTTTTTATAGGACGTTTCAGTTTTTTTCAATATTTCTTTTGCATACGGAGATAATTCTTGTTCTTCTATTTCTATTTTTTGTGGAGCTAGAGGAAAATCGTTGTGCATGTCATGAAGACAGTCAGGGTAAGTTAAACTTACCTCCAGTATGTATCCTGTTTCATTATGATCTGAAATGCTTTCTATGTTCAGTTTTTGAATTTGATTTTGGGTTAGCCATTTGAAATTTGAGTGAGGCAAAAAATCTGCTAAACATTTGCCGTAAAGGTTATTGCAGTCTATGTAAAAGATGATTTCGTCGGAAAAATTAGCTTTCGCATACCTATGAGAAACATTAGTAATGCCACCCCTTATACCGCCTTCTATAAAATTATATATTTCGATGTCAGAAAGCAACTCTAGTTCAACTTCTGTATGTTTCAACATAGCTTGATAACTCAAACTAGGTGCCGTTAGAAAATGAGCAGGGTCTAAACCGTAATAACTTAAGGCCTTTTCTCTAAAAGATTCAAAAACATCACATAAAAGCAAAACGTCTATTTTCAAGTAGGCTTTCAAATAATCTTTTATGTTTCTACATTTTAATGCTTTAAACATATGAATAGCATGACAATAATCGTCCTCAGTTATATTTTTTTTGGTTAAAGTAGAATAAAATTTGTCTATAGGCGGCAATTTTTTTTCTTTCAAAACAGACCAAGAATCAATGTAATCATAGCACATGACACCTTTTCTTATCATATAAGGAATCATTTTTTTGTTTGAAGTATGTTTTTTTGTTTGAACGAAATCTTTTAAACCTTTCTCTTGCAAAAGTTCAGCTAATTTTGAAAGGGACGTAGGTAAAAATTGGAAGGAATCTATAATTCTAAAATTTTCGAAACTTAAAGTAAGAAATTTTTCAGATGATTTAGCAATCACAGATATGGTGCTCTGGTTTATATATTTATATAATTTTTGGATGAGAAAATGAGTGTCATAATTCATGCTGTTGTGAATTATAATTGGTATCTTTAAATTGTCCATCCTAAGACTAGTGTAAGTAAGATTACATCTATTGCAAGCATAATTTAAATCTCTTCCTTTTCCTTCTTGTCCTATGTGAGCATGATCTAAAACTTTTCTTATACCTTTTTCGGTGAAAGATATCCCGCATATGTAACAATTTTTTTGCTTCACTATATGTGAAATATCGTCAGAAGACAAAGACAAAGGTTTTCTCTTATGATCTAAAATATACGAAATTTCAGCTCTTTTTTTATATAAGTAAGAAACAAATTTTTCTATAACATTTTTTCCTACGTATATAACAGGATCTTGACTGTATTTTTCATATTTCGAAATTAATATAGCTCCAAAGGCATTTAATTTGTGTTCTTTGGAGCAACACGATTTCCCTTTGTATATTTTGCTTATAGTGCGATTATAACATTCAAAATCTGCATATATCACAAAAGGACTTTTAACTTTAAATTTATGGTCAACGAATTTCAAGAAAGTCCCTTTCGATGGAGTAGAATAACCCTGACCACTGTATACATTAGTTTTGCAATTGTTGTTAACGTGCATTTCATATTTTTTTTTTGAGCAAAATGATATCAAACATTTGTAACAAAAGTACCTAGTTTTTTTCCAAAAGAATGGTCTGATAAATTTATGTAAATTTCTGATAAGATAATAGTGATCATTAAATAACAATAAATCAATATGTCTTCCTTCAGTAAGGGGAGAAGAAAGGACTGAAATATACATAGGGAAAGGCTGAAATTCTTTTTTTTCAGATACTAAAAGGCCAAAGACATTTACAGTAAGATTATTTTTCTTTTCGAACTTTGGAATTTCACTCAATTTCACAGGAAAAGAAAGAAAAGAAAGGTTTAATTTTTCTAAAAAAATATCGTACGACTTAGCCAAGTTTGCATTGTGAGGAATTTTATGTAATCCTGCTAAAACAGAGTATACGAAGCATTTTTTGCCGCTTCCTTTTATATTAAGAACTGATTTTTTTCTTTGAATAATGCTTTCTTTCCCTTTTTTCTCACCTCCAAAAGGATTATATTTAAAAACAGAGAGGCGTAACACTTTTATTTCTCTTAAAAACCATCCTGACCCCATGTGCAAAAAAGCATCGAAAAAACCTAATATCACAGAAAAGGAATTTCTTATTAATTCTTCTACGTTATGAGAATCAAAGTTTACTTGAACAGGACTTTGGAACCATGGTTGAATTTCAAAATATTCATTGTTTTCTAGATTATATTTTCCTAACACTGTGCATAACGATAATTGAAATTTAACCCCCCCTTCTTTTTTTTTTTTCTTCAAAATTAATTTTTTAATTTTTTTGGTCTGATTAAGTAAAAATAAATCAGGATCATATTTGTGAAGAGCAGGAGTTAAATCATATTCTACGATTAAATTTCTGAAAGCTTTACTTTTTTTCATTTCTTATAGGTCTAAAATGAAGAACTAAAAAAACTGTTCCATATTCAAATTGAACCAACTTTCCCACATCGTCACATATAGTTATTTCGATTTCTTGTATTTCACTTTTTTTTACCTTTTTATAGTACGGAGAGACAAAAACTTCCTTTATATCGTCTCCGAATTTTTCACTGCAACGAATAGTTCTCAATAAAGGAATTTGAAGATCGCCTACAATTTCATTTGCAACTATATCAGTATAAATATAAATATTAGAAGAAACGTGATGCAAATTAGGAACACCTCCCGCATGAAAATATTTATAATGTTTGTATCTTAAAGTAGTGCTCATTAAAATCTGAAAATCTAATAAACTATTCAATGGAAGCCCTGAAAAAGTTATAACGTCACTGTTTTCGATCTCAGCTTCGTTGTCTATTTCTTCAGATATATCCAATCTCAGCACATTACTTAAATATTTAGACATAACAACTTTGTCTCCTCTCCCTACCTTTAAAATGGGTTTTAAATTTTGCAGCTCAGTTTTCACATATGGTTCTCTACTTTTTCGAAAAAATTCATCGTCAGGGTATGCGTCTATTTTTTTCAAGGCTGCATTTATGCTTTTTATTAAACTATCTAAAGAAGTATAATTTCCATATGGAATTTTTTGCACGACATATCTTTTTTTTATTTCTATTTCATCTAATGAAGTTATTTTATTCACGTCTTGCTTCAATCTGAAATCTTTTCTTTCTACTACCAAAGTCCTATTTCTTTCTGGAATTTCTGGGAAATTATACCAGGAAACTGGTATGTTTACTTCTACTAATCCCACTTCCCATTCTCCTTGTAAAATTAAAATAGAAGGTAATTTAACCCAAAATTTGCTTGTTTTGTTTTCTCGAGAGGGATGAATAGTATTAGAAGGTAAATTAATGTAAAAAGGAGAAGAAACATTCATTTTAAAAATATATCTTATTTTTAAACAATAAAATCTTTTCTTTGATAACTTTGAAAGTATTTCTTATCTCAGGGAAAAAAACCACTGGTGGCTCATATGAACAGGATATTTTCTGTTAACTGAAGACCTCTAGTGAGCATTCCTAAAATTATCTTAAACTATACCATATTTAGCAGTTTATAGAGGCTAGGACTGACATTACTTTACTAGATCAGCGAAGACCTCTAGTGAGAGTCACTGAAACTATGTGCATGGTTTTACACTGAAGACCTCTGGTGGCTGACATAAATTATGTGCATGGTTTTACACTGAAGACCTCTGGTGGCTTATAGAAGGCATTTTCTGCTTACTGAAGACCTCTAGTGAGCATTCCTGAAACTATCTTAAACTATACCATTTTTAGCACTCTATAGACCTCTAGAGGCTAGGACTAACATTACTTTACTAGATCAGCGGAGACCTCTAGTATGAGTCACTGAAACTATGTGTATGGTTTTACACTGAAGACCTCTGGTGGTTGATATAAATTATGTGCATGGTTTTACACTGAAGACCTCTGGTGGCTGATATAAATTATGTGCATGGTTTTACACTGAAGACCTCTGGTGGCTTATAGAAGGCATTTTCTGCTTACTAAAGACCTCTAGTGAGCATTCCTAAAACTATCTTAAATTATACCATACTTAGCACACTGAAAACCTCTAGAGGCTATGACTAATATTTCTTAACTAGATAAGCGAAAAGCTACTTTTTTACTTTTGTGAGTTTGTTTGCTAATCCTTCCCATACAAGCATTGTTACAGTTAATTTTATCACAAATTGTATGTTTGTTACAGGAATTAATTAAGTTGAAATGAAACAAATTTAATTTTTAGCTCTCAATGAACAGTTGACTCAACAGCAATTTTTAATGAACTCACTGAAGTAAATGTTTAGCTTTACCTTTAAAGCATTAATCGCAATGCTTTTCCTGTAAAGAATTCCCTGTAGTCTGCGTCAAAAAAGTTCATCTGATTTCGCTGCCTCCTTCTTTCTCTTCTTTTCCTTATTCGTTCTCATATAACTTTGCTGCCTTATTGGTTAACTTCGTTGCATTATTCGTTATACTATATTACCTTAAGTTATTGTAGTTTTGTTTCTTTATTCTCAGAGACTTTTTGTTAGCTACTGCTGTATATGTTATGAAATATTTCATTTTTAGAAAGTAACATAAGACAAAAATATTTGTTTCAAACTCTTTATTTCTTATTAAATAAACAAACTTTTGGTTTTTTTTCTTGATTTAACAAGGAAGTGTCAGATGATTTTCTCATTAACCATAACAAACATTCATGACCAACCCATGGTTTTTCATGTACCCATTCAATGGAACAGTAAGGACATTTTATTGTTTCAGTCCTATGATACAAATTTGATGTTTGAATAAAATCATCAAAACATTTTTGATGTACTGGCTTATTGCAACAAATCATATAAGCAATGTTTCTAGTTTTGGTAGAAATAATCATTTCAGTGTTGCATAATTTACATAGCATGTATTCTAATGACATTTTATGCAATCTTTGTCTTGTTTTATTTCTCAATTTTTTTGTTATTTCTGATAAAACATATTCACTAGGATCTAAAGTGTCATCATGTTTTCTTTTTTTAGGTTTCATTAACGTTTCTACATGATAAATATATGGGATTTCGAGTAAGTCACAAGCAAAATTCATCATAGTAAAATAAAAATGTTGATAAGGCATTAATATGCAACACATTTTAAGGACTCGCGGTAAAAGCATAATATTTGATAAAACTAAATTGCCTATTTCATCCTGCAAATAAAAAGACAGGAAATAATCAGCGAAATATACAAGCGCCTCTACTTTGATTTTTTTTAACCGTGGCAAAGAATCAAAATAAGACAAAGCCGAAATAATTTGTTCAGCTTCCTTGACTGACATATAAGGCTGGGAAGGAAAACTGACATCTATTATATCCTTTTCGTTGTCTTTGAAATGTATTCTACCTTCGAAATAACTGATTCTATTTTTCAACAATTCATAGTTAATTTTTGTAATCATTTTTTTGATATGGTAATTCTGGAATATCAAGACAACAAAGCAATATCAAAACAACAAACAATAAGTCTTATGGCTTTTCCTTGATAAGACTAACACAAAATATATGAACAATCAAATAAAATCCCTGTTTTTGTACAGGAATAATAAAAAGGATTTTCCTTTTCTTGTAGGGATATTAGTCTATATATCTCAGAATAGTTAGTGGAGAATTCCAGCTCTCTAAGAAAAAAAAGATATTTGGTTTCGATAGTATTTTTTCATCATTAATTTAAATGTTTTCTTTTGCCACCTGATGAAGGTTTGAGCACCTAAAGGTTTGCCATTTACCCATTTCATACTGCAATTTGCACATTTAATTCCCTCTTTTCTTGGCTTAGTGTATGATTTAAGTCTGAAATTAGTGTAGCATTTATGATAACATGGACTGTCACAACATTCCGTACGATTAATATTTTTTTTCTTGTCTTTTCTGTTGGCGTCATGAAATTCTCCGCAACCTGCGCAAAGGTAACGTACAGGATAACAGTCTATATACATATCACGATAAGCATGTTTTATCTTTTTTGCTAATTTTTTTGTTTTGTAGCATTTAAACGAGCAATACAAATCTGTGCCATGAGTTTTACAATATACGTCTTTAAGAAGATCAAACAAAGGATATTTTTCACCGATCAAATCAGTACAAAAGTATAACAAAGAAATAGTGGTATCATGACAAACATTTCCTGTATATATACATACCTTTACAATCTGAGCTATTTCATTCAAGTGTTTTAAACTTCTTTCGTGTAAATATTTAAACAGAAAGTCACTTTGAAAGTAACAAGCAAAAAAAGCAATTGATTCTACGTCCTCTACAGCATCAAAACTAGCATATGATTCTTTCTTTGATTTTTCACATAAATTTACTATAAAAGAAAAACATTGAGCTACGGTAAGCAAAGAAAAAACAGGAATTTCTATATTAATTTTAGCTTTTTTATTTTTTTTCTTTTCCTGGAAACTAAAATAGGATTTAAAATAGGAAATTCTTGAACATAAAAGTTTTTTGTTCAAAGAAATATTTCCCTCCATATAAACCAAAGAAATTTTTGAGCAGAAATCTCACTTAAGGTTTTAGAAAAAATCTTAAACAAAACCTTTAAATTTATTCAGTCCCCCCATGTTCATAAATGATATGTCTAGTGAGCTGCTCTTCTGATTTAAAGGAGCGGAAACAGAAACGACAGACGTACTGAGGTCTCTTTCGAGTAGTCAGGAGGAAAGAGCCTGCAAAATGAGCAGGCGTATCGCACCCTCCGCAAGCCCGAGAGAGACTGGATCTATGTTTGGCCAGCTCGCTAGGAGGCTGAACAAGTCTTGCCAACGCAGACTGTTCAAAGAAATATTTCCCCAATTCTTGTGACCCAAACAACCTTACGAATTCTTCCAAAGGAGCTCTGTTGCTCACAAGCGAACCATAGGTGGGTCTTACCACTCCAGTTGGAGCTGTGCTTGCAGGAACGCCTGCGGTATCAGGAGGACCTCTAGGAACGTTTGACGTCTGAAGTCCTGCGTCAATAGGAGGACCTCTAGGAACGCCCAACGTTTGAAGTCCTGCGTTATAAGACGCTCCTCCGACTGTATGAGAAGTCACCTGCTCTTTGGGAAGTGTCTGACTAGGAAGTTGGAAGCCAGCCCTTGTGCCTCTGTGGCTCTGTGAGAAGGTGCCGAAAGCTGATGGTTGGGGGAAGACGGCAAGAGAAGGAACAGAAACTTGTGGGAAACTTTGAGCAGGGTAGATGGAAGGAGCTTGCTGTGGAGACAAGCTCAGGGAGACTGGAGCCGAAACGTTTGGAGGAGGGAAGGCGTGAACAGATGCTTGAACTGGTGCCAAATGGTTTGGAGGAGGGAAGGCGGGAACAGATGCTTGCACTGGTAAGGAAGAGGAGGAGAAATCAAAAGATGATGCTGTTTCTCTCAATTTTCTCAGGGGGGAAGCAGGGTGATTGTTTTTCCTACTTTCATCTCCCTGGCTCTGGGGAAAAGGAGTAGAGGGACGGTCACTAAGAGGAGCAGGAGGGAGAGGATTTTGGAGTATGTCAGCAACCTCTTCGTCACTTTCTGGCTCAGATTTGATGTCAGGACAAGTACAATAAAAAGAAGAAGCTTCAGGGTGAGAAACAGATTTTCCAGGCAACGGTGCTAGGATAGCAGCTGTCAGAGCAGGAAATCTAGCAGAGGCAGTGGCTTGGAAAGGTGCAGGGGAAGGACTTGACAGAGAAGCAACAGGAACAGGAATAGAGGAGGCTTCAGAAAGAGGAAAAATGGAGGCTTTAGATGAAGTGGCTTCAGAGGAGGCTTTAGGAACGGAAGCTTTGGTGTCAGTAGCAGAACGAAGCTGCTTAGGAGAAGCAAAAGTGGAGGTCTTTGTCTTAGCAGAGGAAGGACAAGCAGAAGTAGAGGTCTTAGCCTTAGTAGAGGAGGTCTTACTCTTAGCAGCGGAAGTGGAGCCCTTAGACTCTGTAGAGGAAGGAAGCTGTTTAGAGGAAGGAGAAGAAGAGGGGGGTAGGGACAGTGAAGTTCCCTTGCTCTGAAAGAATTTGACGTGTTCTTCCTCGAAGGAAGATACGCCAGAATTTATTCTGAAAAGAGAAGCTGCAGCTTCAGCATTAGAAATAGATGGAGAGGAAGACGAGAGGTTTTGCGATTTGCTCTTTTGCAAGGCAGGCAATGAAGCTTCACTAGCAGAACGTTTAAGCGTCTGCGAAGAGGAGGTATTTTGTGAGCTGACAGACTGTGGAATAGAAACAGAAAGTGAAGCAGAAGAAGAAACGACAGACGTGGTTTGAATAGAAGCAAGTTGAGGAGGAGATGAGAGAACTGTGTCAGAAGAAGTGGAACCTGCAGAGGTAGAAGGTGCAGGTTCCACTGTAACAGGACGATGAGGTTGAATCTTAAATAATTTTGTTGGCAAGGGATGGGTAGCTTTCGGCATCTAGAGAAAAAATATATATATATATATATATATATATAAACATATTATAAACAGTGGCATATATAAACAATTAGACTAACATATATCATTAATCATGCGAAATTTTAATTTTCTTTGGTTTAGGTATTTTTGGACCTCTTTTGTCTTTTGTGCTTTTCAGAACTGCATAAGAACAGTGCTGTGGACATCTCGCACACTTCTCTAAATTTTCAGGTAATATATTCGACGATAAGACTACAAGATGTTTTTGAAGACGCTCTATAACTTGAAAACAATATTCCAAGTTTGCCTGGCTTAGTTCCAATTTGTCTTTGAACAATGTTGCTAAAGGAGGAAAATTTTTAAGATGCTGAATTTTATCTTCTATTTGAACTTTCTTTTTCTCTAATTCTTTTTTGATTTTTGGGGAACAAATACTTTTTTGATTTTTTTCACTTTCTTCTTCGCTATCAGACAATGCGAGATCATCTTTCAGAAACATATATTCTGGATCACTAATTATGGCACTGTCTTCTGACTGACTTCTTGATAATTTACTCTTAGAATATTTTTCTGCTTTTTTTTCTTCTTCGCTGTCACTCATTCGAATAGGAGAAGTGCCAGCTTTAGGTTTATAAGATAAATCATCATTTTTTTCTTTGCTTTCATCTTCACTACTATCTGAGAAATTTTCTTCTTTAAAAAGATTGCTAGGCATAGAAAGTAAATTATCAGATTTCCTTTTTTTATTCAAGCTACTTTCTTTTTCATTTTTAACTCTGCTCTGTGAAGGAGAATATTCTGTTATTTTTTTCAAATCTTCATTCAAAAATAAATTTACAACCTTTGATCTAAAATTATATAAAGGATGAAAATCAGTGCTTTGATTTTTTGAAGCAAAATAAATATTTATTTTCAAAATTTCGCAAACACATTCTACCAAAATACTATGAGAAGACAGCAAATCTAATAAAATTTTAGCTTTGTTTTGAGTCATGCAATATCCATAATATGTGCTGTAAGCTTCGTCCTTTTTCATATAAAACATAAGAGAAGACCAAGCTTCATCTTTTAATATAGCAATAACTTTATCCCTTGGAATTTTTTTTCCTTTTTGCTGTTTGCTGATCAGTTGAGTAACGTAAAACAAACAGTGTGTGTCTTCTTGTTTCACTTTACTCCAGTATTCATGATTTTCTTTTTTGTCTTGACACAATATAGTAAACAAAACCAGAAGAAAATGTGAAATTATCTTAATTTCTTTCATTTTGATGAAGCTTGATTTTTCTCTTGATTTATTTCAAGCAATGCCTCCTTAATTTCAAAGCACAATTCGAAAAAAATTGATGTGTCTTTTACTATACAATTTCCTTTAAAATTATGACCTAAAGTAAAAGTAAGATATTTATTAGATACCCTAAAAGAAGAAAAATAATTCAATTTTTTGGTGACAGCTATTTTATGATCATACAAAAGCCAAGAAGATTCAAAAGAATTTGACTCTCTAATTTTGTAGATATATTTTTCAGGCAATCTAGAAAAAAGCTTTAAGAAAAGCTCATATAGCTTTGTTCCCTGATTATTTAAATTTATTTCTATACTTAATTGCACATTCAATAAATTAACTTTTATTTTCTGGTAATCTATCTCAGAATATTTTGAATAAAAATGCAAACAATATTTAACAACGAATTTATCTATTTTGTTTAATAAATAAGAAAAATTATTTTTCAAAAATATATAGCAAAATCCATTTCTTGTAAATTTCAAAGAAAAGTTTTTTCTTACAACATGTATAGATCCCCTGTACTTAGAAATACTTTTCTTTGGAGACCTAAAACTTTCTATATCTATTTTAGCACTAGGATTTGTAGTAACTATAAGAACAATATTATTTACTATGTATTGAATAGACATATAACTGCATAACAAATTAAAAGGCTACAACCTTGCTTGATAAATCAGCAAACTACGAAAGTCTCGTAAACTTTTGCAGCAGGAACTATCAACTGCCTTTGGAACTTTGACAGCTTCAAACTATAACGAAAAAAATCATATAAATTATTTCCTAGAAATATTTTCAAGCTCAAATATTTGTATTTTTCGTCACTGGGGTATAACATACAGCTTACACAGTAATATCAATTAAAGTATTCCTTAAAATAAATAAAATAGTCACTTATGATGTCTCAAAAAAATAAAATCATGCAAATAAACATTTCACAGCCGTTCTTGACTTTAATACTCATAATTTCAATTACTGCTGTCAATGTCTTCACAGAAATAATTCTCTAAAGATTTACAACGATCAATTTTTGCATGGAACATCAAGCTGCTAGTAAAAGTCATAAATTCCCTCACCAGGAGGCAGCACTGCACTGCGTTGTTTGAGTGGTCTGCTGCTATAATCTGCTCTCTGTTGCCAGCAGAATACGGGTATGGTTTCCTGCTCTGGAATAAATAAAGTTTTAAATTACACCCTCACAAAAAAATAAATTATGCAAATAAAAGATTTTTCAGCCATCCTTATCCCTGTAATTTTAATTTCTACTATCAATTACTCTACTGAAAAGATTCTCTAAAAAATTATAGTTATCAGTTTTCATGTGGAACATCAAGTCTCCATATCAATTCTAAGAAAAGGTTATATCATTATCTATTTTTAAATATTGTTTGTGTCGCCTTATCTATTTCAAAAAACTTTTTCATGTTTCATGTTATTAAGCCTAAAATAACCTGTGTAGCCATATCGATTTCAGTAGTCTACACTAAACTATTCAACAATAAGCTGTTTATCACTTACCAGGAGGCTATGATGTGCAACAATGTATACTCGAGTAAGGCAGACAGTCAAAGTAGCTGCTGACGTATAGTACGCAGCTAGTGCAGCAATGTTTCTTAAAGTGTACCTAAAAAAATAAATTTTTAAGTTATAAAATCATATAAACAAAGGATCTCACTTCTGTTTTATATCCTATACACCGTAATTTTAATCACAGTCTTTAATGTCCACACAGAAATACTTCTCTTCAAAGTTACAGTAACCAACGTCCTATCAGCTCCTTACTATAATATTATCAAAAAACACTAAACAGCAGTAAAAGGATGTAACGTAGCTACTAACTAAATTTTTCAATCATGCATTAACAAGGCTAAAAAGCATAATCATTTATCACCCTTTAAGAAAATTTATACTATAGAGGGTATGGATAGGAGGTCTTCCATGTTACATGTCACATGTCATTTAAATTCTCATGTCCATGTCACCTCTAAAAACCTTACATGTCCCATGTCGAATTTAAAAAGGATCTATGTCATGTTACTAATTCTTTACCTCATGTAACTAAAGCTCATGTCACATGTTGATTTTAAGGAATAATCATGTCATCATGTCGAATTTAGTAGTCCACACCCATACTATACTATAGCCTACCTTCATAAGATCCGCAGAATTTACTTCTCAGTTTTATCTCCAGAGGGCAGCTCTGTGTTATGCTATCCTAGTCACAAGCACAGTCCCTGCCTTGTACGTTGTTTCAGATTTCTGCTGCTCTGGAAACAGGGATATACGTTTAACCCTGAAACAAAAAAATGAAATCAGTTTCAAAACAATGTTTATTGCAGCAGAGAAAGCTAACAGTGTTGCTTTGCTGTAGCAGATGCAGCGCAGGAAATATCGCCAGTGTTACAGACTCTAAGTCATAAAAGAAAAAACACTTCAACGTCGAACGCCGACAGCAGGATTCGTACCCGCAACCTAGAGATATGTGAGCGAACGCGCTACCACTGCGCCATCCTGTCAGGCTAAGGACCGCGACTGTTTAGATATATTTATCTCCCTGGATTCTTTCTATGATGCTAAACAACAGAAATTCTATTTCTACACCTCGGTATCTAAAGTGTATGAGTCATAGGTTTATCTTCAGGCAAGCAAACTTTATCTGCAGGTCAAACATCTTCCTTTCCTCTATTGTTTTGTTTCTTTATCTCAAAGAGGGATATAATGTCTAAAAAGAGGGATTCAGCTGCAGCTATCTAACTAGGACGTTTATACTTTGCTTAATATCAGCATTCAACATGAAAACTCTGTGGCTCCTAGTTGGGTTTCTGCAAGTCTGTTATATGCAGACAGTGCAACACAATTGTCAATGTGCCTTCACAAGATCTACTTTGATATGTCATCAACATATTGAATGCATTCAAGCTATAACAGCTTCTCATCTTTCTTTTGTCACATCTTTCATAAAAATCCAGGACATAGAAGGGAACAATACGGACGTTATTTCATACCATGAAAATGTTTTCCCTTTCCTAGAGAAACTCACGACAAACCATGGAATATATTATTGCGATGCTGGTTTATGCAGGTAAGAAAATGCTACACCAATTTGTTTCTATTTCAACTTAACCCATTAAGAACTGGCTGAAAGAGCCTTTTGGTAGGCTAGAGACCTAAATTTTGAGCAGAATATTTACCAGGGGCGAGACCTTGCTAACCAGCATACAGTCCCCATAACTTTGATTTTATTTTTGACATGATTCTATCGTCTGTATCACTCTAGACTCCTCAAATTTGAATTCCTCTTCCCTGAAATAGGTCTAAAAAATCATCAGACCAATAATAGCAGGTCAATTAAATCTATCTCACAATTCCAAACATGGCTACCGTATCAATATAGTAATGCCAATTATACTCAACATCAGGCCCTGCATAGTGTTGAGAATACTCAACATCAGGCCCTGCATGGATGTTAAGGATTCTCAACTTCAGGCCTCATTAGGTTAAGTTAAACAAATAGATTTTGTCGCATATCCCTTGTCTTCATATGAAACAACTATATTCCCACTATAGAGAGCCTACTTTGAACTAAATCTTTCTTTTGTCTTTTGATTCCAGATTGAAATACACTAAGCCAACAACTGCACGTCCTTCTTCTCCTGCTATACACTCTACGTCTAAACCAGGCTTAAATACGGCTATATCTACCACTACACGTCCTGCTACTACAGCTACTCATTCTATGCCTAAGCCGAGCTCAAACACTGCAACATCAACCTCTACACATCTTTCTTCTATTGCTACGCCTAAATCAAGCCTTCCTACATCAAATTATCCTTCAATGGCTACAAAACCTTACTCTACTTTCGGCCCTACTTCTTTTCCAAGGTAAGTTTAAAGGCTGATGTAAAAAAACCACACTATTACCATGTTCAGACCTCTGACACCAAAGGACATAAACCTTTCTTAAATCAGCAGGTAACATAGAGCTCAAAAACAAAAACCAAGAAAATACAATATAATATCTGGTTCAAACAATTCCCAAACTTAACATAAAGTTTCACTTTCAAAAATATCATGTAATAAAATACTATAACTTAAGAATATTTTTCATTTCTTTATTTTCAGATCAACGTTAGCTACTGAGACCAACCTGAAGCCTAAGAACCAAAAAATCCTATCTGTGGAGCACGTAACCCATCCTCCTCTCCTCTATGACATTAGCCCAGAGGCTTTGTCCACAGCCTTCACAGAGCATGATATGGATTCATCCACTGCTAATTCTACCAGATCTTCTACTTCTAAACCTCTCCTGCCGTCCTTCCTCACTCAAACTAGCTCTACTTCAAGAACAACGTCTATGATTTCTCATCCTGCTCTTACTTTTCCCACTAAGGAAATTCAGCAAGCAAAAGAAAAAATCAGCTTCTCTAAAGATAACAAGTAAGCATAAAATTATTGTTATCTATTTCTAATAAAACAATGAAAATATTCAATCTGTATTTCATTTATAAAATATACATAAATCAGCTTAATTTTATGCTAGTGTAATTACCTGAAAATTATATTTCCCTTAACTTCATATCTAACACTGCATGAACCTTCAGATTTAAGCAATGTAAAGTTGATAAAATCTGGGTGTAAAGTTGCTTAAATGTGCTTGATAGCCTTCTTTAAGCATCTTTTATCCACTTAAAGCAAGTTAAAGCATTTCCCGCTTAAAGCTGATAAAAAGTGCATAAAAACGATCATTTAACAGATTTAAGCAACTTTACATCCAGATTTGATCAACTTTAAACAATTATACACTGCTTAAATCTAAAGGTTCATACAATGTGATCAAATAATTGTTAAATTTTCATACAATTTCAGGAAAATACTTACCTCTGAAAAAGGTAGCAGGAAGGAAACCGTGTTTAACTCTCCCACTACCTTGGCATGGGAATCTTCTTTGAGAAGGAAACCAAATTCGCCTCCAACGTCAGGGACCAAAAGGAAAACTGTATCTGTCTCTCCAGACTCCTTACACGGAGGATCACCAAGCACCAAATCTATCGCGCCTTCAAGAACACTAACTTATATCACCCCTCAGACGATATGGGAGGGGCCAAACTCTACCTCTGTGAGCCCCTCTTCTCCCCCTGCGTCACTTAACCCCTCAAGGGGAAAATGGATGACTATTACAGGCATTGTAATAGGTAGTGCATTAACACCTTTGGTGATATGTGTATCAATAATCACAGCACTGTTAATTAAAAAACGTAAAAGGTCCGTAATATACAGACCTAATCAATCTACTCCTAGCACAGCTAGAGATGAAGTGGAAATGCAGCCACTCAGATCTTTTCAGGCTTAAGTATTTTCTTTTAAGCTACAGGCTTGAAAACGATAAAACACCATGAGATTAACATGTAACTATGCTAGTTGTCTACATATCATTATCTAGTTGAGACGCAATAGTCCATATATGGAAGTTTACTAAGACGTAGTTACTTCCATGTATGGACCTTAGTTAAGACGTAGTTACTTCCATATATGGATCTTAGTTAAGACGCAATTTCTTCCATATATAAATCTTCGCATAAAACATAACTACTTCTTTTTATACATCTTAGTTAAGACGCAGTTTCTTCCATATATAAATCTTCGCATAAAACATAGTTACTTCCATTTATACATCTTAGTTAAGACGCAGTAACTTCCATATATAAATCTTCGCATAAAAGGTAGTTGCTTCCATGTATAAATCTTCTGTTATAGATCTTTAAAGGTGACTACATTAATGCATAATGCTCTTGAGTTATAAAAATGCAGAAAATATATCCATAACGATTAATTTATCACCGTAACAGCTCTGCATTATAGTAACATTATTGTCTGTGAAACAAGCATAACAGTCAAATAAAACAAAAATGTTAACGGCTCTTTACAACAGCAGCATGATAGTCAAAGGGATAAAGCATAAAAACAAAAAAACTGAGGCTCTTAAAGAGTTAACTCTGCGCTATTTCCCTTTTTACAGATGTACCCCATATATATACATATATCTTTATTCAAGACGTAGTTCCCTGCTCTGCTTTTACTTGATACACAAGCAAGGTTTAAAAAAGCTAATGGGGTAAACCTTAGAAAGGATAGACAATAGGCACTGACCAAAAAAACCACGCAGCTTTTAATGAAGACAGATTAACGTAGACTAAAACAATAATACATACATAAAAACTAAAGCTTTAAATTTTCACCTATCTTAACAATTAAGATTTACTGTAGTTTCAGTAAAGTGATGAAATTGCTCTTAAAAAGTATACATAGTACTTACAATGCTTCAAGAGCATATCCAAAAAATGTGATCTGGAATAAGAAAGGTGTGGTTCTGTTTCAAAGGTTAAGGAGCCTCATGTGCTCAAGCCTCTCCAGCACTTAATCAAAACATGTTATTATAAAGTACAACTTAGTATTATATTAACTCAACAGCACTGCACCTGCTATGCTATAACTCGTAAAAAACCTACCACTCATGCTGTGCTTAACCCATTGAGGGCTAGCATCGACAACAGCAGATACCATGGTAGGTCTAGCGTCAACTATAGTGGATACCTTGGCAGGTCTATGGATGTCAATCCTAAAAAATTAATACGTATACTCATGAAATATTCTGCTAAACAGCGAAAAATCTCGCCAGCGCAGTAAAGTGAGATTTATCTGTCTATGAAATAAAAAATCTTGGTAAAAAACAACACTCTATTGTCATGACTTTATCATTATATATCTATTCCTACTGTCTACCCTATTCCTGTGCGATAGACTGAAATAAAACTGGGCATTAACTTCTAAACACAAATGCGTAAAAAATATAAATTTCCACCTTTATTTACGACAAATAAAAAAGCAAATCAAAAAATAACTATGCAATACCTGATTCAAACATAGCTGCGCAGAAAGAAAAGGATTTCCCCCTTTTTACTGCAGATAAAAAGTTAGGTTAAAAACTAACTACGCAGTGCCTTATTCAACTTACTACGCAAAATACTACTTTTTACCACTAATAAAAAGCCAGATCAAAAACTAACTACGCAGTGCCTTATTCAACTAACTGCGCAAAATCCTACTTTTTACCACTGATAAAAAGCTAGATCAAAAACTAACTAGGCAGTGCCTTATTCAACTAACTGCGCAAATCCTACTTTTTACCACTGATAAAAAGCCAGATCAAAAACTAACTACGCAGTGCCTTATTCAACTAACTGCGCAAAATCCTACTTTTTACCACTGATAAAAAGCTAGATCAAAAACTAACTACGCAGTGCCTTATTCAACTGACTGCGCAAAATCCTACTTTTTACCACTGATAAAAAGCTAGATCAAAAACTAACTACGCAGTGCCTTATTCAACTAACTGCGCAAATCCTACTTTTTACCACTAATAAAAAGCCAGATCAAAAACTAACTACGCAGTGCCTTATTCAACTAACTGCGCAAAATCCTACTTTTTACCACTGATAAAAAGCTAGATCAAAAACTAACTACGCAGTGCCTTATTCAACTAACTGCGCAAAATCCTACTTTTTACCACTAATAAAAAAGCCAGATCAAAAACTAACTACGCAGTGCCTTATTCAACTAACTGCGCAAAATCCTACTTTTTACCACTGATAAAAAGCCAGATCAAAAACTAACTACGCAGTGCCTTATTCAACTAACTGCGCAAAATCCTACTTTTTACCACTGATAAAAAGCCAGGTTAAAAACTAACTACGCAGTGCCTTATTCAACCTAACTGCACAATGACAATAACTTTTCCTGTCTGTTTAACTATAGCTACAGGGATTGGATGAAACAGACCCCTCCCTATTTACATAGCTCCTCCCTATTTCATAAAAAATGCTTTTACCCTTTATATGCTCAAACTAAACAGGAAAATGGCAAAGAACCAGAAAAATGGGGAAGGCTTACTCAATGCAGGATATTTTATTTCTATTTGCTCGGATTTTGAGCATTAAACTACCAGCCTTTAATAAGGTAAGTGTTCCAACAGGATTTAAAAGAAGGAAACAAGATTCATATTCTTTGTGTGATTGCTTAGATGGGAAACAAAATAAATGTGGAAAGCTATCTATAAAAAGCTACTGGACAGGGCAAAACTATATCAAAATGTGCCCATACCACAATTCTGTCTGTCATTATTCACATGAAATGTACAAAGAAGCCAGCCATAAAAGTTACATTTTCAAACACCAGCCCTCAAAAAAGTCATTATACGTAGCAATAGAAAGTGCTTTGCGTATTTTTCAGGCTATCTTTTTATTCAATTGCAAAATAGACAAAGGGCACAGCTTCTATTTGGCTCAATTACTGAGTCAAATAATAAATGAAAATGAAATGTTGGCCTGCTTTAGATCAAAAGATATCGCAAAATTGGCAAAAAAAGGATTTACCAAGAAAGACTTCATATTTTTCTTGGCTCAAATGTTCATGAAGGGAACATATTTTTCTCACAAAAAAAAATATGTAGGGAAATCATACTACATAAGAGATTTAGATGTTACCATGCTGATTATAAAAAACATAGAACAAAAAGGGCTGACTCAAGCAATCAAGAATTTTTCCTTCTTTCAGATCATCAGAAACACGATAGAAAATGAAAGCCTTCTCCAACTTCATTTGAAATAACTACAAAAGCAATGTATTCACCTGTCTCTGCATATTAAGCATGTAGGTATATGTATAAATAAGGAAGCTGTATTTTTATGCTTGATCCAGATCTGGTTAAAAATGTGCTTCTCAAATAATTAGGCTTTATGTTATCACTTGATCCAGATCGGGTGAAAATAAAAGCTAAAAACAAGGCATTCAATATCTTCATTTTATTCAACGTAGGTTAGGTAAAATGAAATATACAATATATGCCATTCATATGTATCTATATATCTACTTAGCTCATAAAGAGATAGGAAACATTGTTTTTGTTCCAAAATTTTTAACTTTAGGCCTTTATTTTTTCAAAATTATGTCAGTCATGTAGATCTACCTTCACGTGGTGACTGATGGATGTATATTTATACATATTAAACATGTGTAAATATATAACGAAAGATCTACTTTTTGTTAAAAATTGAGCAATATACTATACCTAACCTATAACAAAGAGCAGCTCAAATACTGTGTAAGCTTCTCACCATAACCATATCAACAGCTTGCCTTTTACAGCGAGCAGCTAAGACTCTATATAAGCTGCTCGTTGTAGTACAAACTCACTAACTGACTCACTAAGTGCTGTATAAGCTACAGCTTTTAAACCATTTTAAGTCTCTGCTGCAGCTTATAACACCTCAAGAAAGTCAAAGTGCGGCTTACATGCAGGGATTTACTTATATAAGATTTAGGAAGGAATAAGAAACTTTTTTTCAAACCCTGGGAAGGCTTCTAGCAAAGCTGTTAACTCAGGGTGCGGCTTATACGCGGGTGCGGCTTATACAGGGGATTTTATGGTAACTCACTAAAAGACTCGCTGATTTGCTTAAGGTAATTAAATACAAAGTTTTATAATAAAAACTAGTCTGTAATTACTCTGCCATAGGGAAGAACACAAAGACTTCATAATGCTGCACATATAGTCTAAAACCCTAAATAAAAAAGTGTGCCGAGCTGCTCCTACTTATACATATATGTATACACGTTTACACACACATCCAGCAGCAGGCCTAAGGCTCAGTGACTCACTGACCCAGTCACCAGTCACCACGAAGCAACACATAAATGGGAACCGTTATGCCTAAGGCAACACAGCACTTCATTTTAAAAACAGAGCATTGTGATAACACAAGTGAAAGGCTGGAAGACTGCCTGCCTGTCCCCCATCTGGAGGGATCTATAATAACTATAGCTGCATAGATAGTTTCTAAGCCACTGACTGTTTGCTTTCCCATCTGGCGGCATTTATAAGAACTATCAAAAGCACTAGGAGGAGTTAGTCTAAATATATCTCTATAAATAATGTACCAAAATTACTCCTATTCAAGTGTTAGCATTTATAAAAACAGCTCAAATTATCATTGCTTATAGGCTTTATTATAATCTACTCACTATGGCTTATAGCGAGCAGCTTAATCCCTTTTGCCTATAGCTTTATTATATAAGGCCATGGGAAGTTAGATCACAATTTACCGCTCAAGCCATTTTGAAAATTAATGAGGCTTTTTTCATTATTCATTATATGGGTACCAGTGGCTGGAAATGTCTAGGTTGTATGTAACATCATGTTATTAATACTCCTTGCACTGTAAGCTTTAATTTGATACCAAATATGGCTCCCTTTGCTCATTCCTTACCATGTCCAAATAGATTTTTGAAAAATTCTGCAGTTTTTTTAGATAATAAATAATGAAAATTTCCCATGCGGCCCCTTCAAAAGCATACAAGCGGTGGACAGTAAACTGCAATGTGAGTTCCATTGGTCTAAGCTACTAGCTGTGGTTACTCTGAACACTTCACTTTAAAGCAAAGCATCGTGATGACGCTGGTACTGCACGTACTCCCATCTGGAGGGATCTAAAAGAACTATGTAGTTCGCACTCCCATCTGGAGAGGTCTAAAAGAACTATAACTACATAGATCTATAGGTCATGTGGAACTAATTCCATTTCCTCTATGTTTCTATAGCAAAACATATACATTAACTGATCTCTTTTATAAATAATATAAATATATCTATAAACGACCTCTTTTATAGATAATTTAAATATATCTATAAACGACCTCTCTTATAGATAAATTAAATATATCTATAAACGACCTCTTTTATAAATAATATAAATATATCTATAAACGACCTCTTTTATAGATAATTTAAATATATCTATAAACGACCTCTCTTATAGATAAATTAAATATATCTATAAACGACCTCTTTTATAGATAAATTAAATATATCTATAAACGACCTCTTTTATAGATAAATTAAATATATCTATAAACGACCTCTTTTATAGATAAATTAAATATATCTATAAACGACCTCTTTTATAAATAATCTAAAAATAGGAGGTCTTCTCTGGATAATCCAAATATGATGGTCTTTTCTGGATAATATTCAGAAAAGACCATCTATTATACTACTAAGGCATGGTCGTATTTGGGTGTCAAAGAGCTTAAAGGATAGTCTAGGATTTGGTTTCCCAATATTCTGATAGTAACATGAGTATGATTATAGCTTTACCTTATTCTAGCATAGTAGTGCAACAGATGCACACCAGATGGCTTTATGCTCATTTGAGGTCCCTTTGACATGGTTCAATATGCTACAACGTAATGTATTTAAACAAATTGCTGTAAATCCTCGCGTAAATGCTGCATCCTCATTACTATCGGGTATAAGTAGAACCCTGAGTTTGAGGAAAAGTCAAAAGATTTAAAATGGTATATAACTTTTTTCTAAAGAATGGATCATCAAAATAAAAAAAAATACAGGGTCATAGAGGTCCCTCTCTGATGCTGCAACAATTAGGAAAATATTGGGTATATGTCAGATCTTACCCCTACCCTCCACCCATCTGGGTCTGGTTCTTGTATTAGCCACGGCTTTGAGTTATACGCAAGAATTCACTCTCTGCCATATTCCCAGGAGTGAAATACAGTTCTATACCAAGTTTGCAGAAAGCCCTATGGGCGCAGCCATTGCTGATGCTGGTTACCACTGATAACAGCTATAAGATGGGTACCATCAGCCCCCCCCCCCTTGAGAGGCCCCCAGTGAATACTAGTAGTTGTGATTATTTCATTTGCTGAGAATTACGGTAATCCTGTTAAGTCAGTATACATTGTATGATATTTGTAAGGAATGCATGATTAGTGCAGGATAAAATTTGCCTACAGTCAAAAAGTTACTTTTTGAGTCTTAAATCATTAATAATTGCCTAGATTTCAGCCATTCATCCAAAAGTAAATGAAATCTTGGTGATTTGTCTTGTCTATACAAGGGAGCATACTGTAAACGTAGATATTTTCACAAATACAAATCTTCGCGAATTTGCTTAGAAATACATTTTCACGTGTATTTAAATTTGCAAATTTCCGATTTTCTGAATCCCCAAGCTTGTCTGAACATGTAAGAAACAGCTGTGAGATTTCCAAATGTATATGCCCCTGCAGAATTGATGTGCACAATCGGTACTCCATACTTATTGTTTGCTTGTTAAAATAGATACATATTTTAATGTTTGATATTGCTGGTACACGTTTTAATGATACATGCAATTTTTTGTTGGTTAGAACTTCCGTACCATGTCACAGCATATGGTTACAGACATCTCAGAGCAGCAGGCTGTCAAAACTACCCCCCTCCCCTCCCATCCTTCACTTGATTGTCATGCGAGCATCTACAAAGGATATATATTCATGATGTACTTAAATTCGCGAATTTTTTATGTACAGAGCGAAAATAAATACGTTTACAGTATGTTAGAATTCATGAGTGCGAATAGAAAAGGCAGCTAGTGGCTCAACGTGCCCGGTGGCACAATATGCCTCCCTCTCTCCTAGTTATTCTTTGGATGAGGTTGTTTTGGAAAATATTTGAAAATATAAGCTGAAGTACTGTGTGTAAAAATATGTGTTTATTTTCCATATCTATGTACAGTTACATCCATAACATCTATGCACAGATGAATTATTGAGACAAGTTACATTATAACAAGACTTCATGGGCTCACAAATGTACAAAAATGACAACAATGGAGGCAGATAAATGTCACTTTAGGAGGGTTGAAATTCAGTGAATATATACTGGCTTCTGATTATATATACTGATGGCATAAAATACTCACTCAGGGTAAATATATGCTGTATATAACATGTAACAATTATTCTGATACATGAAAACTCATTATTGTGGTATATTTCTTTATATCATTGATAAATGCACATATGTATATTTGGTTCAGAAATTTATAGGTGAATATCCTTTTGATATTATCGGTCCTTCATATGAAAGCCATCTACAGTGTACTGACATACAGAAGGCAGCATTAGTTCATGTTGATATGCCCGAGATACTGACAGCCCATAGCTCTAGCACTCGAGGGCCGTATCGCACACCCCCCGTGCCATAACCCGCGAAAATATCACACGCCGAGGTCACGTAACCATTTGATGACGTCATAGGTCCAAGATGGCGATGTAAACAGTGCGCACGGGGAGTCATTCTGGTAAATTTGATTCTATTTATCTGATTTAGATGAAAATAACATGAAATAAATGCAAAGGCACACTCGTTGGAGGAATGTCGGGGGGTTATCGCACTTGCCGATCAGGTGCCGCATCGCACTCCGCCCTGCGGGCGTCGTGCGATGCGGCACCTGATCGGCGCGTGCGATAACCCCCCGACATTCCTCCAACTCGTGAACCTTTGCTTATTTATCATCATGTATGCATGTATGCTTTGAATTTGATTATGTATGTAGCCAAGCTATTTCTGATTATGGTTTTTATGAAGAGCAGTCATTATCTGAATGAATAAAACACAAAGCTCATAGTTTTGATGGAATATTTGTCTCTCAATTGCACCAGTACATTTGATATAATTTCAAAACAAATGATTACCGTAATCTCCCGCCTATAAGACGCGTCTTCTACGCCAAACAAAAGCCAAATGGGCCATTTAGACATTGCCAAAAGAGGGGGTGCGTCTTATAGGAGGGGTAAAATTACATTAGATTAGTACTAAACTGGTCCAAATCCTGCCCCAGGTGCGTCTTATAGCTCTCCTTTCAACTCAGGTTGCGTCTTATACGTGAGATGCGTCTTATACGAGGGAGATTACGGTACATTATTTTGAAAATTATAAAATTTCCTCTCACTTCCTACTTAAACACATTCATCTTTATGATAACATAGAGATTATCCTTTTCATTACCTTTTTTTATACCTTCATCCTGTAAATAAACATTAATACATAACTTTCTCCCCTGCTAAACCGTAATTTTTCATTACTTAAGATAATATATACAACTTTCATACTTTTTACATACTTTGGACACGAGAGCAGAGTAAAATAGTGTACACTACAACATTCACAGTCATGATTCTATTACAAAAAAATATCGTAAATGTCATATCTAACAACCCAAGAATATAATCACAATCCAGAAGACAAATATACAGAGCTAAATGACCATAAAGTTGATTGACACACTTTCTTAGGGGTAAAAACAATGATGATGGAAATAGTAATGGTGTTATGTTATGAGCAAAAATGAATCCACTTTACTGTTTTAAAGAAAAAAAAAAAAAAAAAAATGATGGGGCTGTTTCACATTGTAATATGTGTATAGAAAAGAAAACATAATCTATTGAGTATTAACAGAATAGTCTGTAGATACATGTAGAGGGTTGTGGCAGTGTTAATAGAATGAGTTACATATATTTTCATTTAGGTGACTAAAACCAGTACAAACATGCTGATGTTTTTAAAAAAAAATATGTGCAAATTTACATTCATTTTACCTTGTGCCTATATGGATTTACAATCTTATGATAATAAGTCATTCTATAGAACGATTCAGTTTCATGGAGGTACATGTACTAAAAACTTTGTGCTATCAATGGTTTCAAGTGTATGTTTAACAATATTGTATTAGAAAAGACTTTGATCAATGTAACTTACATATTACACTTAAATCATCGATGATTGAAGTATGTAGATGTATTTAACAAATTAACTTTAGGTTACTGCTGCTTAAAGCATTCAGGCAAAAGTCCTATAGAACTTTAACAGGATTACTTCTAGATAAAACTAACCTTTAAATCATCATTAATGCAAATGTAGCTGCATAAAAAATACCTACATGAACTTTGTTCCATTTTTCAAGAAATTACTTCTTCTCTTTTATAAATCACCATATCTTATACATGTACTTGAAATGTCAACAACTGCAAAACCATTTGCACAACACAAGGTTATGTACATTACATAAGTTTTTGCACAATTTTACCGTCGACGTTAGACATACATAACAGCAGTAGGCGTGAACAATGAAAGCGCAATGTAACTGACATGGGTAAAATAAAAATACAGATATATATCCCACTTTCTTCGCCAACTGGGAAATAACAGCACAGAGATCGGGTCAAGTTATCGCAGGAATCAGCAGACCCATAACACATTTATACATTTTTCTTTTGCATTTAATTTATTTCTATCATTATTATCAAAAGCTCAAATCACACTAGCAGCAACACTTTGTTGATTGAGCAGCAATGGCAACAAAGAGCATGCCAACCATTCATATAATTGAAAGCAGCTAGATTTCATGAAAAAACATTTCCCTTCATTGTCAAAGCAAAATATATAAAAATACCAGCAGCAAGGCCATGATATAAACACTTCAAGTTTTATATGAGAACAAGTTCAAATGACATTCCATCACGCATGACATATGATAAGGCAACAAAGATAAAAGCACGACTTCCTTGTATACTCTCAACTCTATGCTGAATTCTTATGCAGGCATTTCTATCAAGTGCAACACTTGATAAATAAATAGATACTATTACACCAGTTCACACTGATCAAATTGAAATATATGAGACACAAGCATCCTTTACACCTTTGGTTAATACTTGTATACTTCAAAATTCAGGCTAAGCATTCTCTACTCAAGTATGATAGAGTTAGTATAGTGACTTCAGATAAACAACTACCATTTATTTCAATGTTGTTACCATTGAAATATATGAATATAAAATGACTCAATAATCTAAAATGTAGAATCTGTTTTGAATAACTGCAAACATGTCCTTATTCAAAATCTGGCATTTAAACTCCACAGTGTAGTTGAATTCTAAATACTAAAATATTGCTACAAAGCTCATATACCCTATAGAAACACATCATTATGCAAGATCTTTGGCCTTCAAACCAAATACATTCATTCTGCACTTTTTTATTAATAGCCTTTCACCAATACTGCTTACCAAGATGTAGCATTAAACCATTACATAGCCTTACTACGACTCAAAATATTTCAAGAAGTTGAGACTAGTTGTTGTGGTTTTTCATTTACCTGTTCCTAAAATAGATTGGGAATACAACACAAACGTTTCACAGAGGGTTTTGTCACAAATTATCAAAATATTTTCATAGTGTTTAATACCATGGGCATCTAAATCATATAAAGTTATAATTCCTTTTCAGTCTCAAGTTAGTCATCATAGACTTGTAATTCATTTTCAGTCAACTCACTTCAGCACCATTCTGGTTTGATATCATAAGGGAAATGGTGGGTATACACATGTTTATAATGGGAGCATTTCTCTCTTTCATATACAGAGTTGCTATACTGGGTTACACATCATTAAAACAGCAGCACATCTCAAATTCACGGACAATGAATATGGTTTGCTTCAGTCCGCATCATACATGGGACTTTGAGAGGGTTATAAAGTTATCCTGGTACACCTCATTTAGTCCCAGGGACTTGGATATATAACATTGGCTTGACATTGAGAGGAAGTCCTGGTGATTGTTGGGGTAGAAAGATGTCAACTCAAGAAAATGCGAGGGGAGTTTAAAGGTAACCAAGTCCCTAGAACACTAAAGATGGAAGCAATCTTATCCTGCAATATATATACTGCCAAACACTCATGGTTAATTTATGGTCTTTATGCCTTGTTCGAGGACAAACTGATGTCATCAAACCCATCCTCAACGACCATGCTCCGGACGTTAACAAGACGTGAAGACATACGCCACACGTCCTTCTGTAGGTCCACATCATATGACTCTGGTGATGATCTGTCCTCTACACCGTCACGGAAAAACTTCCCCGTCTTACCTGAAGATGGGGGGAAAGAAGAGGTTATTTGATATTAATATCGGACTCCTTCATTCTGCGAGGTTAACAAAGTGAATTAATGCAATTATATCCAGTATTGACTGGATCATTTACACCTCTATATTTGTCAGCTATACTAGTTTGTCTACACCTTACACTTGTCAGATGTCCATGGGCCACCTGGGCCGTTATCTTCAAATATCTATGGGCCCGCACCTACAGTATTGACCAAAATGCTCCATTTAAAAAAAGGATGTTCTGTAGGCCAGCTGAATTCAAATAAAGGAGATTATGAACAAAATTGCGGGCCCACGGCTAGAATTATTGCATGTCATTTAAATTTTCAGCCTTACCTTCATACTTGTCGGCTATGGCTAGTTCCGCGACGTGCCGTGCAGCAGAGCGGGCGGATGAGTGTTTCCAAGGCCGCAGCACATTGTGCAGACAGCAGAGAGAACACGTCTTTTGTACCTTTGTAGCACTACGGTGAATGTCAGTACCACGAACCACACCTGAGGGAGTCATTAAAATGCATCATTTAATGCCACTTTCATAGGACAGCCTAAAAACATAGATTCAAAAGTCAGAATTATCCAAAAGATTGACATGAATGTTCAGAAACTTCATTATTTACCTGGATCAATAGCATTGACGGTGACATCACACGTGCCCTTTAGCTGTCCTGCAAGGTGGTAGGCGGAGAGCACGTTACAGAGTTTGGAGTTCTTGTAGGCCTGGAGACCGTTGTACGTCCCCTCCTTCTGTAGCTGGAAGTTGTCTGTCTCCAGATACTTGAGACCTAATGGTGTCATAAGGAAGGTAAAAAGACTAAAATGAGTATTTCTCAGGATAAAACTATTGCAATAACCTCATGTGTAAGCAATTATAGACCACTTCAGAGGCTTGCTGTGCCTTACAACATGGCCCTGAATTAAGGTACGGCTCGTAGTTGGGTATTTACACTATATCAAAGTAGGGGATGTCTAATAAGCGTTTTTTTTTTTTTTGTTTTTTTTTTAGCATCAAGGTAGTGTTGAGGTGAGGAGGTGTAGACAGCCGTCTCCCGAGATGTCTAATAAGCGCATCAATTGCTGAAGCTTCTTGCCAGCGATTATCACTGATAACAGTTATCAGATGATTACCATCTAGTGAGGTGTCATGCTGTCGATAATGGATTAGAATAAGAAGGTGTCTTACTCCGTGTGGCGCGGTTACTCTCGTGGTCGTGAATTCCGCATGTTACATACACAATGCGGCCTTCCCCCATGATGGACGCCGTGTGTATCATGTAGTCTAACAGCAGGTTTGTCAGCAACAGTGGACCTGTAGAATAGATATAAGGTTTTCATATATGCTGAACTGAAACCACAGACTAATATGAACCTCTATCTTTTTTCTTTTTTTCTTCAAAAAAATGTATTACCACTGTGATCAGTTAACAATATAGGCAGAGGGGTGCACAGGCCTAGATGAATCATGTCTACCCTATTGGGTTGATACACTTCCTAAGCACTAGCACGATGCACCAATGCAGGGCCAGTGCCTTACATACTATGGTTGCATTTGTGCATCATGATGAGAAATGAATATTAATTTTGAAATATCAGACCATCCTTAAAGCTTTGATTTACAATGACTATTGCTGGGATATACTCTCTTTGAATGAATGTTGAGAGGAATAAAACAATTCAAAACTTACCCAGATGATTGGTTGCCATGGTGAGTTCCATGCCTTCAGAGTTACTTTGTCGTTTGAGGTCGTTGTAGTTGGGCGCTATGGCAGCGTTGTGGATGAGAACATTCAACTTTTTCTTCTTCCTTGTGAATTCTTTGACAAACTCTCGTACGGAAGTGGTCGATGCCAGATCCAACTGAAATTTTTTAGAGATAGTTTTAGAGTCATGTATCTATCTGACAGGTATGTATGTCAGTTTATATGGTCTTGCATAAGCTTTGATGTACATCAGAAAACGCCTCAGGGGTACATGCCCCCCCTAGACCCCTGAGAATGGGCCTTGCTGAGACGCTTAACCATATAACACCCACTTCCAGTGAAAAACTGGATCTTATCAGCTGTATATTCAGTGCATATTGGAAATGTGGCACCGAAAGACGTCTGTGCCCCAACCCCCCTCCCACGAGCGATATGCCATGCCCTGTCCCCACAAGATCACACCTTGTACCATAATTCATCATAGGACACACCTCCTGTATAATATGTAAACTGAAGAAACATGAACCTTGAGGATCTTGTTTTAAGGACTTGAGTTCAATAAAAAAAAATTCACCAAGTGCTTAAACATAAACACCAACAACACTTAATGTGAAGTAGCTCAGATGCCATATATACACAGACTAAACCTACCTCCATGTACTGTACGAGGCAGTTAGGTAGGTCCCGCTTTATACACCACACGGCGTTCTCCCCTCGGTCACGGTCTTTACTCGCCAAAATGACATCATTACCGCCCTCCGCGAGGTATTTGACGACCTCATAGCCGATGCCCGACGACCCACCCGTCACAATCATCACACGGCCTGTCATTGTTATACTGAAATAGAAGAAAGGCATTCTCTGCGATTAAAAACTTGCCCTTTTTGGTGCCTAATCCGGAACCAAGAGATAAACAAAAAGGGGATTTTACTCTCTTCAGAAGGAAAGGAAACCCTGCCTTATGCGCTCTTCTGTCTCTTATATATGCCTTTCATGTTTTCTTTTCATGAAAGAATAAGGAAGCATGTATTTTCCTTCCTCTCTCCCTCCCCCTCCCTTGTTTGAAGAGCAAGTGTTCATTTAATAGGAGATAATTCCGAGTAAGGGTTCCTCCAGACGGAAACAAATAAACAAGACGAGCAAAGGGTGACCTACTTCTTCCTTCGTCTCAACCAATAGGCTTCCTCCTTTCGACTTAGCTCCTCCCCCTTGTCCCCTGCCCTCTCTCGGAAAAGAAAGGAACTAACTTTTCCCGCTTCCATTTTTCCTCGTCGCCTGCTACGGTCTTATGTGCGTTATTTAGTACCTTCTGTCCTTCTCAACAAGAACAAAAGACCTAGATCCTCAGAAGAAAAAAAAAAACCTAAGACTCCTTCCCTTCTTCTCCTACATTATTTTCCTTGAGAGAAAAGACAACTAAAGTGGGCAGTCTTATGTACTCGCTTCCCACGTCGTCTTGGACATGCCCTGTGTGGCCGAGCGGTCTACGCCCTTGCAAGCTGCACGGGCGGCCGGGGTTCGATTCCCCGAGAGGACGCGCTTTTTCCTGATTTTGGAAAATACCGTGTTTTCCCCGTTTCTTTGTTTCTTTTTCTTGACAAGAGGGCCAAATTATGTTGAATCCCCTTGAGGACGAAAAGTTGAGGTTCATGAGAGGGGAGCCAGACATCAGAACCAAAAAAAAGCCGAATCCTGTAGAGATGAGGCCAGGCATGTGGCCGGCGAAGGCCTGAAGGACACTGTCTGAAAAATCACAGCTTTCCCGCCCTTTTCTTGGTCAGAGAGTAAGACGTTGAAGCTTGTTCCCGGAGAGCATGTCTTCCTCCTCTACTTAAGTCTGGTAACCAGCGGGAACTGACCGGATAACTTCCGCTTTAGAGTAAGATTCGAATCGAGCAAGAAGGAGGATCGTCCTTAGCGTCATGGCCTCACGTCGTCCGTCTGAGATGTCCACGGAGAAGGAGAGGGCAGACTCCCCTGCCGACCTCCCTTCCCCTTGTATACCACAAGAATGCGTGGAAGAGGAAGAAGCAGATGAGATCTCTCCTCCAGAATTCCTCCCAGGATCGGATGAGGAAGATGGGGGGCAGACTTCCCCCGAAGCTGAGGATTCGGCCCAGGATTCCGGGCACGAGTTCTCAGAGGAGGATAAAAGAGTGAGTTTTTATACCTTAATATGGGAAGGCTATTGAATACTATATGTCCTGTTCTGGGGCGGATCCAGGAATTTGAAAAGGGGGGGGGGTCCAACCCTGGGGCCTATCTCTCCCATGTCCCAAGTGCAGCGTTGCGATGTCACATGTGCAGCTTTGCGATGTCACAAGCGCAGCGTCGCGATGTCACAAGCTTTTCTACACCCCAATCCAGAAAATTTTGAGGAAATTTTATATATTTTACAGGGCTTTTGACAGGATTTTTTGCAATGCGCCAATTGCACGCTTTTTAGCGAATACAATGCGCCTTTCTGTAAATGAATGGCGCATTCTAGCCATTTAAATGCGACATTTAAGCATTAAATGCGTGTATTACGCACTGCGCAGCCCTGTCAAAAGCCCTGATTTTAAAGCATTTTAAGTGCTGTAGAGTCATAAATTGTACTTCCATATCCTTGTCACTAGGCTTCATGTCACATGTCGATTTTAAGGAAAGGTCATGTCACCCTGTCGAATTTAGGCCAATAGAACTCATATTACAGTTTACCGTCCACCGCCCGCATGCATTTAAAGGGCCGCATGAGAAAATTCCATTATTCATTATCTAAAAAAATATTGTAGAATTTTTCAAAAATGTATTTGGACATGGTAGGAATGAGCAAAGGAGGGCATATTTGGTATCAAATTAAAGCTTACAGTGCCAGGAATGTCAAGAACATGGTGACATATACAACCTGGAGATTTCAAGGCAGTGCTACCTATATAATGAATAATGAATAATGAAAAAATGCCTCATCAATTTTCAAAATGGCTCGGACGGTAAACTGTAACCTGAGTTCCCATGGCCTTAGGGGCCTACACCCATATGATCTCATCTAAAAATCGACATCTGACTTGGGGCTCAGGGAAAAAGAGAGGGGAAAATAGTAATTAAATGACATGTGACATTGCCTTTTCTTAAAATCGAAATGTGACATGGGGACCCCGTTCTAGACCCCCAATTATAAGTTTTTTTATTTTCTTTTATTTCTTAGGGAGAGTGCCTCTCTCAAGATAGGGTTGGACACATGTATTTTACTCTGTGGAGTTGTTTATTCTTTTTTTTCTTCTTTTCAGCTCTGGATGAAGGAGGAGATAGAAATAGCCTTCAGGAAAAGAGAAGATTTTGAAGAAGTAAGCATAGACTCCATACTTTCTAGTATACCGGTATTCTTATAATTTTTTATGGTCGGGATGTCCCTTAAAGAAGTCGGCCAAGAAGTCTAGAAAAAAAAATTTTCTAAGCGATCTATATGTTTTTGCCAGAAACAAAGAGAAATTGCAGAGGCTGGGGGGGGGGGGTTCATACTTCGAGGCTACAAAGTTCTAATAAGCCTATATGGACCCCTCTGATGCATTGTCTGAAGTAGTTTCCTGCTCTTCAGTTCAATTTAAAAAAAAAACATGAATAACTTGTTTCTTTGCAGAAGGTCCTCAGGTTCCACCTAAGGAAGGCAGGAGACTGTCGCTCAGAAGGAGACTTGGAGGGAATGGAAAGACACATGGTAAGATTGTTTAGTACACCCTTGTTCAGGGGAAAAAAAGTTAAAAGTTCTTATATGATCTCCTAGCCTATCTATATGTCCTCTTGTGGCCAGACACAGGAAAATCTCTCATGACATACATGTCGCAAACACTTTCTTGTACAGTTTCAGAGGAATTGTAACAGGCCTTCTGATTCACACTGGGGCTTTCACATTTTTTTCATTTCCCCTTCCCCTCAACCTCTATTCCCTTTCTTTTTTCTCCAGGTTAGAGCAGAAGAGCTGAGGAAAAGGATAAAGGACAAGGAGAACCCCCAGAAGCCCTCAGACGAGGACTTACAGGCCAAGGTAGAAGCTCTTAAGGAGGAGCTCTCCACCCTAGACAAGCTGGCCGAGGTAGACACACCAAAGGAGTAGCTCAGCAGCCTAGACAACCCGACTGAGGTAGACACACCAAAGGAGGTCCTCAGCCCCCTAGACAACCCGGCCGACAAGCCTTGAACTGAATATGCCGGCAAGTTGCCCCCATGTTGTCTAGATCAGCGAATTGTGAATCTTGTTATGGAAACAAGGACTAAAATATGGCTATCTGCAGTACGGCCTGTACGATGGAACTGCATTTCACAGAGACAGTGTCTTATCAGTACCTAAGGACTGGTAGTAGATTTTCAATTTTTACCCTGTGCTTGATCAGAAACTAAGATTAGTTAGATATCCTAAGTTATATTAGGCCTTATATTATACCATGTTTTTCACTTTTTGGGCCTGTAAGGTCGATGGACACAAACTGTAAAGAGAGATTGTATTGAGATAATTTTATACTGGATATCCCCGTTGGATACAAATCACAGACTGCTGAGAGTACTTTGGGGGCGGAGAAATATTTCGGCCATTTTCTTTTTATCTCAAGTTTGGGGTTGCTTTGCGAGGAATTAAGGTGGCTGGCGGTGATAGGCTGAAAGTAATTAGATTTTCGCCATATTGTTACTATAGTCCCAAAATGATATGTATTTTTCATATGTGCAAAAATAATATGGGGGTCTCAGGCATATTTTTCAGATACAGAAGATTCAACCCCATATAAGATTATATAGTGATTTTTTACATAAATCCCAAGATTCATATCCAAAAGAAATTAAATCTTTTCATATTTTCTTTAGCACTTAGATTTTGTGGATATCTTTGCAGTAAATACAATATTGACATATGGTCCCAGGCTTATTTCTTATGTTTTGGATGATCAAAATAACAAATATAAGTAAATAGCTAGATTGGTGGCATGTAGATTATGTAGTCTCTTCTAGGTGCTCACATGCAGCAGTCCCCATGGCTCATGTGTAGGGCTTCTCTCTCACTGTCAGGAGATTCAGGGTTCAAATCCAAGTCAAGCTTTCCTGAATTTTGCATGTTTCGTTCATCCATAGTGCCAATGTAAAAAAGAGACCCCTGGTGTCCAAATGTTGAACTACCAATCCCCGCCAGCCACCTTAACATAGAAGCCATGTCTTATCACACTGCAGAGAATCCAAACATAGACATGGAGATATAAATACCTTTGAAAATCTAACATACTGTTAAGAGAGATTGTATTGAGGTGATTTTATACTGGATATTAAAAAATAGCACTTAATTCTTGTAATTGACTCTTTCTTGTTTCCTTTCATCAGAGAAGTGATTACTTGTTTTCCTGTCTGAAGGAAACGACATGAGGAAATACAGGAGAGGGTGAACTTGTTCTTAGTCCCCCTCAAAATTAAGCTTCTACCCTCCCCCCCCCTGTTGTATAAATATTTTTTTAGTGGGCGTTTGAAATCCTAAAGACGTACAAGGAATCAAATCCCTGCCCATGCATATCCAGATAAAGCATGCCATAGTCTCCTGCGTATAAGGTGCAGCCGCGTATAAGGCGCACCTAGAGATTGGAAAAATCTGAAGAAAATGAAAAATTCATAACTTTGGTTCTACTTAATGAATTATCAAAATTCAGAAACCCTTTTGGTAGCTTTGGCCCTCCTGGGCCCCATTTTGTACTTTCATGACCAAGGGGCCATGTAAGCCATCTAAAGAAAGGTCTTGGTCTCCCCTTTGAGGATCCAATCAGAACTTGAAAAACCTGTATAAGACGTGCCTTATACCCGGGAGATTACGGTACATCATGGGTGTAGAAAGGGAGAAGTCTCTAGCAGAATACCTAGGATTATTTTTTTAGCCTTAAGTTGAGGACGAAGAACTGAAAAAGAACTTAGAACTCCATGAACAGAAACAAGTATTTTTTTATTTAGAAGGGAAGAGTCAACAATTAACAGGACCATAAAGACATTTTTTTTTCTATTTATCAAGGGAAGGTCATTTTTTTAAGCTTTTCTATTCCATCAGTCGAATCAAAAGTGGCTCGTACAATTAATTTCACATGGGTAGTACACCTCTATCAACAGGCCAAATAACTTGTAATAAATTATGGAATTTCTTTTTTATGATAAAGTGGGAGACTTTAGGCTAAGACATATGTAAAAGAAAGCCATACTCCTATTTTCAACAAGATTGGAAATAATTTAAACATTGAGAGCAACATTTATAGAAGTTCTTATATATTATTTCATTTTCAAGGCAAGTTCTAGCGAAGCTACCACCTTCCGCGGGGTCAAACCCTTATGAACACAAACAGAAGCTAAGGCCCCCCATGTCAGATATGGAAACCTTGACTAAACAAGAACGGGCTATAAGGCAAAGGTCTCCCTTAATTCAATGTCAAATTCTGACAAAAAGTCATTTAGAATGAGCAGCTCAAAAGTTAACATGCCGACTACTTCATAAGGCTATACTTTTAAATAAAAGAAGGGAAGCCGGGAAGTCACCAGGTTTGTCTATTAGAAGGATCGAGGGAAGTCACTCTGCTTGAGCATATCGGAACACCTCTGTCGGGGGGCGCTTTGATTTAGGGGTGAAGTCTTCCTCATCCGACGAAGAGTACCAGATATTGCTGTCCCAAGACACCTTCCTGGGGCTCTTACATGTGGTTCGAGGTGTCCTAGTAGGAACAGGGGGGGAGGGGGTTTTGGTCTGTGATCCTCTGCCGGCTGGCTTCCTGCGTCCTCTCCCTCTGCCTCTAGGGGCAGGGAGGGGCTGACCCCTTGTCCCTGCAGTGCTACATGATGGAACAGGCAACGGTCCTCCTTTGCTCTGCCCCTGGACTTCACCTTGGCGGTCACCTCGTCCCCTCCGGCGGACTCCTTGTCCCCTCCCTCGGCCTCTGGAAGGTGCGGGAGAAACTGCAGGAGAGGGACCACAGAGAGGGCTTGACCCAGTAGAAGCACAGCCTGAAGAATCAGAACTAGGCCGGCAGGGCTGGGGTTTCCCCCCCATCCGCTGGTGGGCTGACTCCAAGGCCTGTATGATTATCCTGTTTGCCCTTGCAGGGGAGAGACCTCCTCTCACAGCTTGGTCCATTTTTTCTCTGACTCGCTTTGGCACTGAAATTAAATAGGGATGGCCTACTATGCGCAGTCCTCTGATTTCTGGGCCGATTTCTGGAGGAGTTGGCCGAGGCGTTAAGTCTGGCATAGTTGGAGTAGAGCCAGGGTTGTGCCTCAGTGGAGTCTCCACTTGCTGGAGGTTAGGAGGCCCAGGAGAAGTGCTCTGAACCAGATCAATGCATGGCATGTTTTTAGGAATGAAAGGGCGTCGAGGCTTTGGGGTTCCTATGACGATAACCCTTCCTGAGGCTGCGGGAGGAGTGGGAAAATGCCCTTCCCTCCCTTCTACCTCCTCTATCTCAGGCTCCTCTTCTGGAGGAGTAGTGAAGAGAACCTCGATGTCAGAGTCCACTTGAGAAGGAAAAGGAGCCTGAGAAACACCTACTACACATACATCACTGTCTGAATCATCCTTGGAAGCCTGGGGTTCTTGAGAGGGAGGCTTAGCCTCAAGCTGAGCGGCTTCTTGAGCTGTCCTTGCCGTAGTCTTTGCCTTTTTCTCTTCCTCTTGAGTGTACCAACCAGTGGGGCAGAGATTAGCGGTGGATCCTTGCTTTCTCTTCAATCCCTGGAAAAAAATAAAGTATACTGTTCTATGAGACCGATTACCAGAGTATATATCCATCAAGAGATGGCAGAAGGGAGTAAACCTCTGACAATTTTTGGGGCCTGAACTCTGCTGAAGAGGAAAGGAATGAGAAAGCTCTGAAACATGAGAAACCTTAGAAATATTGCGACTTTTTCGAAAACTCTGAAAAAAATATGGTTCTCTGAGGGTCTGACATCTATGGACATATGGCATCTTAGGAGGTATGGGGCCTGTAGAAGCCTTAAAGGGGTCAGAAATGCACTGTCTCTACTAACCTTATAGACCTTAGACTATAGACTTGGGTCTAAGGATGTGCTACCATACTACCCTTATAGGCATGAGGTAGAAAGAAGTACTACCTATACTACCCTTATAGACCTTAGACTGGGGTCTAAGGATGTGCTACCGTACTACCCTTATAGGCATGAGGTAGAAAGAAGTACTACCTATACTACCCTTATAGACCTTAGACTGGGGTCTAAGGATGTGCTACCGTACTACCCTTATAGGCATGAGGTTGAAAGAAGTACTACCTATACCACCCTTATAGACATGGGGGCTAAGAAAGGGCTTCTTTCACCAGCCTTATAGACATTTCTCAGACTTCATTATCTGAAGAGAAAAAAAAGGAGGTCCAAAAAGCTACCTTTCTGCTGAGGTGAAGCCTGAAGAAGGATGGAGTAGGCGGAGACTTCTGTTGGGTTGTGGCAGTGGAAGAGGGAGGCAGGGAGTCGGGGACTACGGTGACAGCACCATCTTCGCAGTCTGGGGTAGGCTCAAGGTCAGGGAGGTCCTCGGCCTCCTCGTCCGTAGTGTCCGACACCACATAGTCAGGAAGGCGGGCCCTCCTAGAGGGAGGAAGAATCCTCGGCATCTCCTCTGAAAAAAAATCAGAAGAAAAGGTCTAACCCAAGACGAATTTATTTTCAAACGCCAGAGACACTGACAGCTTGGCCGACAGCTCACATAACATCTGGCCTGTCATCTAAACATTAATATTTGTATGGAAGTTAAGAAAATGTGGCCTGAAATGTTCACATAATATTTCAATGAGACAAAAACAAAGGCAGACTTGCAGAGGGTCTGACTCAGTATTATCTCACGAGACCAACTACTCATGAACCTTTGTTTGTTTATGTGTCTTCCTCACCTTGGAAAGAATGGTCTCTGCCTGTCTCTGGGTCAACAAGGGACAAGGCGAACAAGTCGGGGGTTCCCCTCTCTTCCTTTTCCTCTTCCCCGTCTTGGTCATCTGGAGGAAAGCCTCCAGTCTTAGCACTCAGCTGGAGAGAGCGAACTGTAAAATGAAAGAAGACATGGGCCAATATAAAACCCTTGTGTTTATTATGTACATCTCCATGAACTGACACAAGGTCTAAGTTGTTTCATGATGCATCCTTCAAACTATTTTATCCACATAAAGATTTCAGAGATGTCTATGGGGAAGGAAAAATTCTGAAGCCTGCCCCCCCTGGGTCTGTCAAACAAATTCCTTGACATGTGAGTAGTATATAGGAAAGTCCTTACACCCCAGGATGATCCTCGGAAACATAGGTATCTGGCCTACGAAGGTGAGTAGTGCAGGGAAAAGCCCCCGATACGCGGGCTGTAAAATGTAAGTAGTATACGAAAAAGCCCCTTTCGATCAGGATGGCCTTTGAGAGGTCAGGAGAAAAGGAAAACAGTCCTTGATGGAGGCCCGCGAAGAAGACAGAGAAAAAGAAAAACCCTCGGCCTAACCCTCACCTTTTGTCCTACAGAGGAGACCAGTCACAGGGTCCAGACACGTTTCATACTCAGCCTCACTGTCCAACTCGTCCTCCTCCTGACCTTCCTCCTCCTTGGGGGAGTCCTTGGCAGCAGAGCAATCTGCTGATCACACGAAAAGAAGAGAAGGGCTTCATGGTTATATAAAAATAAAAGCATGAAAGAAAACAGGCTACAAATAATTTTTAAGAAAAGCTTGAAAGAAAGCAGGCTATAAATATTTCTGTTCTGATAGAAATATGATTCAAATTTAACTTGTGGCTTAACAAGGACTAGGAAGAAACTTCACGAAGGTCTTCTACAAAAAGGAGGACGTCTTACCTGGGGTAACAAAGAAACCGGTGTTTTCATTCAAGGAAGGGGCTTCCTGCGGCCCTCCTTCTCCTCCTTCGTCCCTGTCCTTAGGAGAGTATTCTGGCTTCCTACCTGGAGGAAAAGAAAGACAAAAAGTTCCCCACAAAATGAATTCAATGTTCCAAAAAATAACAAGAACAGGCTTAACATAAAATCGGTGAACTTAATGGGAAAATTATGGCCAAAATTATTACTGAATCATGGACTTCAAGGCTGGAAAAACTTTCCCTCCTGTTTTCTTGTGTGCTAACTTACATAAAAAGCAAAATGCCTCACCTCCCATGTCTGCTACATCTATATCTGGGTGGCCTACCGGTAGACCAGCAGGGGGGGTAAGGCCAAACAGAAGGAATTCCCTCCTTGTCCTCAGAACAGGAGAACTTGGGCACGACGTCTCATCATCCCCATGTAGGCTCAGCTCACCCGCCATGTGTTCCAGCTTATCAGAAGGGGAGGGAGGACAAGCTAGAAGAAGAAACATTTTTTTTAAAGTCTTACGGCCAAGGAGGGACGAAGAAATCAACCTTCAAATATGAAGAAAAAAGAAAAAAAAAAAAAGCTTACCTGAACTTTGTTAAGCTAAAGGCAAACCTTCAAGGAAATTCAACCCTACACGGTGCCCCCCAACTTAACGAAAGGCAAAAACTTTTCATTCTCACTTGAGATGTCTCCACCGTCAGGTCGGTCTTGTTTGATGACACTTGGTAGGGCTCTGGGGGAACCTGACAGGGCAGGAGAAGACAGGGCAGGGGAAGTCACACAAGGGGTCTCTGAGGAAGAAGTCAAAGGGCCAGAGGAGGACGGGGTAACACGGATGACACGGGGAGCAGTCTTCAGTTTCTTCTTGAGGGGAGGGGCAGGAGAACAAACTGGTTCCACAAACTCCTCCCAATCAGAGGGAGGGGGATCTGAGTCCCGGTTGGAGGAGTCTCCAGTTGGAGGAGGACTGGTAGGTCGGCTTGGGGAAGGAGAAACATTGACAGAGGAGTAGGGCTCCTTGGGGACCTGGGTCTTCCTCTTAGAACGTGTGACAGGGGGAGTGAAAGGATCTACAGGAAGGTCTTCTTCCTCAGAGGAGGGCTCATCTCCATCAAAAGGGGGAGGGGGAAGACGTTTTTTGCTCCTCTTTTTCCTGTTCCCCCAAGGCCTCACTTGTGGGTCGTTGTCCTCCTCTTCGTCGCTTGAGGAATCATTCCTGTATATGTTCCCTCCTCCATCTACCCCTTCTAGAGAATCCTTGGCCTTAAAAAAAGACAAGAAAAAAAAAACATTTTACTACAGCAGCTAGTTATTTTCCTTCCCTGTCAGAAGAAAAAAAGCTTTTCCATAGAATTATTTTTGGGCATTCACATGAAGGAGAAATGAATTGTTTTAATAAGTTAATTAAACTACACTGATAGAGCCAATTAACAAGAGGGGACAACATCGGCCTCCAGTCTCCATGGGTGAAGCAGGGACCTGAAGAAGGTCACCAGGTGTCCAGACTATGTTCTCCCAGGAAGGAGGCAGGCAACCATAGGAGGCAGAACAATTTTTTTTTTTTTATCAAAATTTCATGTTTTTTTTTATAATAAATTAACTTATCAGAGAGCAGAAAAGTAGATCAGTTTCAGCAGTCTCATCCAATATAGTGGAAGGCATTCGTCCCAGACCAAGGTCTGTTCCTCATTTTCAAGCAGAAGAAAGAGAAGAAATATTTACCATGTTGGCCCGTTGGACATGTCGCCAAGAGGGGAAAAGGGGCTTGGGTAGGTCGGAAAAGTCTGGGTCACCCTCCAGGTTGTATGTTTCCCTGACGAGCTGGAGGAAAGCCGGTATGTGCTCCCCTTTAGGGACCCATGACCTCCACATGAATTCTGCAAGGTGGCCTTCAAACCCGGCTGTGGTAGTCCCATTGATTTTTCTGAACGCGGCCTGGGGAAAAAAGAAAAAAATTAATTAGCCTGTTAAATAATTGTTTCGGCGAAGCCAATACACAGAGAGGAAAAAAAGATCAGGAGGGTTTTCTTCCTGAACCATTTCTTTGAAAGAACAAAATAACTTAAAAAGTTCTACGTCCAGAGATATTTACCTTGGCGTGTTTCCATAGCCCTTCTATGCGGTTAGTGTGGGCTGCCACCCGCTCTCCTGTGGACGTATTAGTGTAGTAGTGGTGAAAGCCATGGCGGTGATTTATGGCAAAGTGAGTGAAGCCGGCCTTGTTCAGCCTTCGATATCCTGCCCAGCCGTCAGTAAATATCCGGCTGCCTGGTTTCACAAATTTCTTGATAAGCCTCATTAGGGTATTTGCCTTTCTTTCATCTACTGGCAGGAGGATGCACCGGTTAGTGGCCCTTTCTATGAGTCCTAGGACCCATATCTTGACACCTACCTTAGAATTCCCTTTGTGATACTTTACTCTTCGCCCAAACAGTGATTCGTCGATCTCTATATCACCCTGTAACTGCACATTATCTAATAAGTTCACCAACCATCTACCTAGGATCTTCTGCCGACACAGACCAGCCCAGCGGACTGCTGTGCTAGAGTAGGATAGCCCTGTGTCAACAGCACACCTGAGGAGGGTGTTCCCCTCTGCAAATCTCACCAGGAAAAGGAAAATATCCTGTAGAAGCAGGTGGGACCTGGAGAATATGCTGTGCCTCCGAATAGATCTTGTGTGCCCATTGGGGCACTTAAAGATGAAGCCATCTATGGCCTTCTTTCTCTTCTTCAAGGTGCACCTGTCCTCCAGTGGGCACCTGTCACAGAAGACTGGATCTTGGAGGAAAGACATGTACTGAAGCCACTGGATGAATATTTTGGTCGGAAGGGAGAGCAGCACAAAGAGGTTGTATGGATTCACTAGGTTATCTAGCCGAATCTGAGGCCACTCTATTGGAGGAATCATCTGGGCAAAAGTGGAAGTGCAAGCAGAATACCTTTTAGGAGCATCGTCGTTCTCATTTACTTGGACGTCAGGCTGATTCAGGTCAATGTCGTCTGCTGTTCCTGCAATTTCCTCCTGTGGAATTTCAGAGAGTTCCTCCTCCTCCCCATATGACTCTTCCTCAGAGGTCTCTTGTAAGTCCATGTGTGCTACAGGAGGAAGGTCGGATTTTTTTTTATTCTTCGGAGCCATGGCTTGACAGTAATTAAATCCTTGGACAAACAGACTTGCCCTCTGCGCTCCTGCCCTTGGATGAAGTGCAGGACGTCAGGAACAACCAAAGCAGAGTAGACTAACGCTGCTATACCCAGCTGCAGAAGCCACGCCCCCTCCCCTCTGCTGTCCTATGAGAAAAGGCCAGGGCAGACCCCCCCCCCTCCCTCTCACCCCTGTCAATCAATTGTATCCCACCATTATAGAGCCGTGGGGGGTTTGCCAGTGCACTACATGTGACTGAAATGTAAACAACGACGACTAAATAAAGACAACATAAATATATACCTTTTTTGTTGTAGTAGACTGGAGTACCGTCCAATTCCTGGAATTGGCGGCAGTATATATTCCATGCATATAATTTGTACTTCTTTTCTGCTTCAAAATTAGTAATTTGGCGGCTGAAGTTGTAGTGCTCCTTACTGCCCTTCTTAATTGAGCCTATCAGAAAGGCCCACTCAAGGTACACTTGGGGGTTAAGCCCGTTGACCCAGCAAAAAGCAGCCACCCTGGCCCTTTCAAAGTGAGAAAGCCGCCTTGCCCAGAAAAATCTCCTGATGGCTTTAGGCCACAAGCTGCTATCCCCTATGATATCCTGTATTTCACTCCACAGAATGTAAATAGGGCACTTGGGCATTGTTATACGACGAAATTCAGCCAAAAACACTCAGCAGACGAGTTCTCCTCTGTTCAATGAAGCTAACTGGGTCATGAAATCTGCCTCCTTTGCTCCGTAGGGGGCGCGAAGGTAGAGAGTGCTAGGCGACGCCTTGCCCCATTTGGATTGCCTTAATTGATTACGTAATTATCCCGACAGTACGAGCGGCGCACCCCAGACAGAGAGGCGCCTACAGCCTTAGCCATTCTCTGAAAAGTCGGGGCAAAAGTCGTCCGTCTTGTGGCCTATTCCCGCCCTTAGTTCAAAAGGAGAACAAAGCTTGTTTGTCTTTTTATTTAGCCCTTTTTGCACCTCTATGCCATGACGTACTCTATCAAGAGGGACTAGATGATTTTTTTGACAAAAGAGCCTTGTTTTTGTCTCTTTAAGCCTCGTTAACTCGGCGAGGTTTTTTTTTTAGGGGGGGGGTTCTGGGATGGGAAAATAAATCCCCCCCTTAGAAGGGTGTCAGGTAGCACTAAAAATTGGGAGTAAAATCATTCACCACAGGGTATTATTTTACTATATAGTCTTCTTTTGGGCCCTTATTTTAAGAATTGTGTCCTTTCAGGAATTTTTTTTCAGACTAAATAACGCACTTTTTGCCTTTGTTTTTTTATTGTAAGGCAGAAAGTTCATGCCAAAGTTTACAGTAGAAGCTAGCGCCGCAGGCCTTCCTTTTAGGAGTTTTTTTTCAGACTAAATAACGCACTTTTGGCCTTTTTTTTTTTTTTGTAAAGCAGAAAGTTCATGCCAAAGTTTACAGTAGAAGCTAGCGCCGCAGGCCTTCTTCATATACAAGGTCCCAATACCAGCCCCGCCCCCTTCATAATAGCCTCCCTTTAGCCCCTCCCCTTTTGAGACACCCTCGACCAGGACGCGCTCAAACTGGAATCCGTATTTTACTTGCAGCTTTGCTTAGGTGTCTATTCGGAGATATAGCCAGAAGAAAATGGACTGTTCTAAGCTGAGGTAAAGAAGTAAAATAGATGAGTATGCCATATGAACACAGGGATAAAGTACCGTAATGAAAGAGTGGACAAAAGTAAACTACTGTCATCTCTGATGTATAGGGCGCAACCCGTGCTTAAGGTACACCCTAAGTAGAAGAGAAAGCTATAAGGCGCACATAGGGCTTGATTTGGGGCAGTTTTGAACTAATCTGATGTACCGTAATCTTTCGCGTATAAGGCGCGTCTTATATGCGAGGTTTTAGTTCTCCCTGGATCCACAAGGGGGACGGGACACCAAGACCCTTCTTTTGATATGTTACACTCCCATCTGCTGCATATGGGGTCCAGGGGGATCCGGGAGGTCCAAGCAATACATAGCTTTTTGAACTTTGAAAAGTCATTCAGTAGAACAAAAGTAATGAATTATATACCCCGACTTCCTTTAATTCTATGCTATATGTGACGAAAGTTCCTTTCTTGTTCATAGTCCCAGGATTGCTATCACCTGTTCAAGACCATCATAAACCCACATGTATAAACCGCATCCTGACATTAGGAGAATCATCTAATCGACACCAGGGACCTGAAAATGTCGTAATTCCTTACTCTAGAAATGAATGTAAAATCCGACGTATAAGCCGTGCCTTGAGTTCCTGGACGCATATCAAGAGGCACTAGACCTATGTCTAATGACTGCGGCTTATGTGGAGGGTTTTGCGCTTTATGCATTGAAGGATGAAATACTACATTCAAGCCCATGACCATTTTCCATCATGATGCACCAATGTAGTCCTGTGAAAAAACTCGCCAGCACTGCATTGGCGCATTATGCCAACCAAGGAACATGAATTTGGAAGCATCTGGGTTGAAGGTAGAGAGATACACCCCCCCCCCCCCCACACACACACACATACACACACATGCTGTAATCAGATAACACTCAGTGTAGGAAGAGATTAGGCTCCATTAACACCTGTCTCCACATCACATACACAGATACCAGCACCTGGCGCTAATCTTTTAAGGGCTGCTGATGTATTAATGTATCATGCCCATTGGTTGTCATGATGCACCAATGAGAGCAGTCTCGACAGCACTTCATTGGAGCATCATGCCAACCCTACCGGGTTGATGAATATACTCGCAGAGAGTCGGCATGATGATGAGCAATGTGCATGATAGATTATTGCATTAGCGGCCCTTAACGGATTAATTAAGGGACAGTAATACATCATCAGAGATAAATTGCATGATAAATCACACTTTCTATACAATGAGTTATTTTGACCATGATCTATATCAAAGCGCACATGTATAAGGACTAACAGTAAAACTGTTCGCTTCAGGTAACTAGATCCTAACTTTTCTACAATTTCAATGATTTTTCAATGTCACTTTTTGAAAAGAAAAGAAAAGTTTAAAAAGAGCTTGTTCATTACCTTGTAATATGAAAAAAAGGGTTACTTCGTTGCTGGTACCTCCCCTTATCAAAATAGAGTAGACTGCGTGCCGGGAATCAGATGAACCAAAATAGGCTACCTAAACTTGTTTCAACCTCCGAATAGATTTCGGTCCATTGAACGATAACAGTGAACCATTACTAAACAATAAGGATTAGAGATTATGATACTGTCAGGACCCAACACGTTCAGAAACCAAAGACATCTGGAAGGGGCTTAAAAGGACTACCATATTCGTCTGATTTAGCCCACAGCCACGAAGCTTGACCAAACTAATTTTCCTTATCTATTATAAATTAATCATGATAACGATTTTAAGGGTCTTGGGTGGGTCAAATATGGTAGATATTCCAAGGAATAAGTTTATCAATGGTAGGCTACTTTATAATGGAGGTGACAGACATAATACCTCTGGAATGTTTTGGACTTGTTGTGGAGTACATGTGTATCTATTACGTGTATGGTATGATCCCTGTATATAAACATTTCTACAGCACAGAATGCTGTTGTGGTATCACGCCTTGTCTGTTAGACCTACAATGCCAAGGCAGTGTTCCAAGTGGTATTCTAGACACAATGTGTGCTTCTTAGGCATTGTGATATTATGTATGACTGAATGTTAGAGATGTACCATAATACAGCCTTGTTACTATGTATTGTGTCTGTCTAACCAGGCACCCATCACTTCTATGTCTGGCCGACACCCAGCTTAGCTTATTACACAAAGTGCGGGTGGGAGGGGGGGGGAAATAGGTAGGTTAGATGTGTGTATGTCTTTCCGTTTCCTTCTCCTTTTTAAAGGGGAAGGCTGGTACCAATCCATTCTAGATTTCTTTTGCTGAAAAGTTCTTTCAAAGTATATTAAAATGGGTCACAATTAACTCATAACAGAAGTATATAATATATCGGTAACTGGGTAATAGTATAATCTACCTAAACCTAATTTTTGTTTCGATTCTGGTACTAGCCGCGGCTTATACGAGAAAATTTACGGTAATATAAGTATAAGTACAGCGAAAATTCTCATGCCCCTATCCCTTTGTGTCATGTAATGTGTGTAGAAGTAAAAACAAAGAAGCTCTGTTGTCATAACCTACAAGGACCATGTGAATGGGGTGCAGGGTGTAACTGGCACTTTGTGACCACACCCAGTAACAACCATCCTCCATAGATCTACTACTCACACCCAGTCCTAGCAGGGGTCACGTATCTGCTCCTATTCCGAGCTGATATCTTCATCTCACGACTGGAGACCCTTCGCTTTTTTACCTCAAGTTATTAACCTCCTGGAGTTGGGTGTGGTTGAAGGGTGGGGGTGGGGGGGGGGTGAAGAGTCAAGGTAAAAAACGTAACCCCTTCCTCACTCTGATATAAACTTTGAGAACATAAATACCGGATACGCCATCCTCTAATTGATAAATTTAGGGAAACTTATGATGTGGGGACACGTTTCATGTGTACTGGGTAACTTGACACAGAAATCTCAGTGTGTTGGGGTGGGTACAACAACACAAATTCCTGCAGTATCAGATAAATTGGCATCTATCAGATTCAGACCAGTAGAAAGTCTGATATGTTCCTTACTCACTATACTTCTCATACATTGGTCGGTAAGAAGATGATGGAGATGATGACTTTTGGTTTACTTTACTTTTTCAATCTTATTTTCAAGGAAATTGCCGCTATCTACCGCTAATATATTTATTTCTATAGATAGAAAGGCATAATATTTACCTCTTTTCTGGCCAAATAAGAGAAACCATATCAGCGATCCGAATTGTGGTGTAACTCTTATTGAACTGGTGATATAGATATCCAACAAATATAATCCAGGTGTAAAATAGATAAATAATAAATAAATAATAAATAATCCAAAGTGAGCCTTTCTCTATAAGATATAATGAGAGAGTATCACAGATGCTTAATACCACAAGAATGTCAGGAATGTTTGTGCCTATATCCAGTATTTACAAACACGTAGAATGGAATGTTGGCACTGTTCTGCTCTCACCACAAGAACCCTGTTGTATTTAAACCCCAACTACTCTCTGGGAGCAGCACCAGGTCTAAAATAGCCCCCTTTGTGTACATCTTAGCTGCTTCGTCATTGTCAGGATTCCATGAAATGACGTCATTTCATGACAGCAATGCTTCAGTGCTGCAGGCAGGAGGCAGTGAGCAGTTGGGTACAGCAGCTGGGAGCTGAGTATAGGTATGGGGCCTTTAAAGCAAGTGCCGCCTCTGAGTCACTCACAGTGACTCAGTCACGCTGCGTCAACAACTCCTGAGTTGGACACTTTTATATATGACTATCTCCTGGTCGCTGTATGGCATTAGGCAAGGGGATCATATGGATATTAACAATATAGATTGCTTTTTGGTAGTCCCCCCCCCCCCAACAACTACCGGTAGTACCCATGTTCTTTATGGTGGTGGTGAGGATGTATGAGCAGGTAACAAGAAATCCTCAAATGCCCCAGTTCCAAGAACACAGGGTGGGGATGCCGTAAAAGGCATAATAAAAATCAGCCTGCTAGCATCTATTACACCGAACTCCACTGTCTGAATAGATATCACTTTATTTACATGAAACATGTGCATTAGATGATGGAGTGAGGGAGATTGTCAGTAGACTTTAAAAAAATGGTCAGAATCTGGAAGTAAGAGACAGAGTGATGGCCATCTGATGAGTCAGCCGCCGGACGTGGGCGGGGCATTTTGTAAACATAAACAACTTGTCAACTGTCTATGATATCGCATGCAGGAAATTGCATTGGTTGCCTTTGAAAACAAACCAAATACCCTAGAATCGTGTGACATACATCTGCCGAATAGACGCCAATTAATAATGCCATGTCCCGAGGGTATGTGGGCACCAGTCTTTGGCTTTGCCTTTAATAGCTGGTGCAGCGCCGTTGTCGTTGAATCCACATCTCTGCAAAATCCTGAAATTGGATTTCTCGATATTCCAATACAGCAAAGTAAAAACAGTCGGAAACTTATCCCACGCTTACCTTTAAGATCCCTTGAATCAGTTGCACTGTGTATCCTATGTGTGTTAAGGCTTTATGGTACTTTACTCCGCGTATTTCCCAACAAAATAAAAACTTTGCAAGATTTAGGACACTTTTGCACGGGAACCACCACTCTTCAAGCAGAGGCGCTTCAGAGAACACTAATAAAGTATAATAAGGGAGTGCGGGCTTATTTACCTCTAGATGGCGCAACCATCAATATCAATATGTATACACCAGATGGCACTACAAACTGGCTTTCAGATGTAAATAAACAATGGTACATGGACATGTGGCAAGTGTATGAATCTATGCATTTTTCCTCCATGCACTTTAAAAAAAATGATCTACCACATGTGCTGACATAATTAGACATCTAACAGGCTAAGAGATATGTAAACATGACCAATTGATGGAGCATATTGTCTGAATATCTTCATTTGTCTACATGGTCCATTTCACAGGAAGCAGCATGTGCCATGTGGAAAATGATCAGGGTTTGTCTTTGTTTGTTGTGGCACAGGAGATTGTGCCACATTGAAATACTCTACTAAAAAATATGTGTCAACCTAAAATAATCACCATTTAATATAGCATACTCGTATTAAGATCTGGTAGCCCCAGTAAAGATTTCAATAATTTTATTTGAATCTGTTCCAGTCATGGGTATGGGGAATGAAAGTACCAGCAACATGACACAGGAGACTGTGCCACCCAGCCTGCAGACGCTGACCTTACATCATGCATCAGTCCATATGTACCGGAAGTGCTGATGCGCATGCACTTTTGTGGGACAGGAAATGACCCAAATTAGCAAAAGTTGTGGCCAGTGTGTGTACTTCTGACGTTTCTCACCAGACGTCGAGAAACCATCGCTGGTTTCAAGAGTGATTTGCTGAGTTTCTAAATGTGTTTTCGCAGTCACAATGAATCAAATTAACGACTGTAAGGTTCAGAGAACAACACATCACATATCAGCATTCTAGACACCAAAGCTCATTATTTCGTTTTGTATTTTGACAAAGTTCGGAGCACCTGCTGAAAAAAGCAGCCGGACGTCCGAGCATGCGCACTTGCCTAGCAACGGAGAACGTAAATAATCATGGCGGCCGAGGTGGACACTGACCGATATTATCTGGAAAGTATCCCTTTGTTACAGTGTAAATATTTATTTTATAGCTAATTATTGTTGGATATAACCTTTTCGATTAATGGAGCTACTGATCTATCCCTTAAAACAACAAGCTATGGTGTGTGTATATGTTAAAACACTGGACAAAGTTTGGTGCGGTGAGCAAAGCCAAAAAGCAGAACCTCTGCTCTGCCAGAGCCAGAGTTTATCTAGCCACTCTCGTAGCCCTACCAAAGTGAACGGCCAACCTGTGAGACAGACCAAACTCAGTCTAGAGTTTATCCGATTTACACCATATTTGCAGCAAATGAAAGATGAAACTCATTGCTTTCAGGCCAAGGTATTGATTTGTGTTTTACAGCACTTTAGCGGCACTAAGTCTAGTAAGTAGCTATCCCGTGCTTCACAGGTTGATAATTTATTTAACAGAGGAATGTGTCAGTGCCCGCGCATATGACATGTGCACCACACACATCCTAAGGGGATAGGAAAGAGGAGATATAGACCCTTTTAAGTGGGCTAGGGAAGCCCTCAGGCCAAGGTAGATTATAAATGTAAAAATCATTAGTTTTAAAAAATTGTTTTTCAAAGTTTGGCCCTAGAGTATGCACTTACCTAGTTTTCAAGACTTTGTCCCATGCATTTTATCTTTTAAGCAATGGATAAATCTCATCAAAAGGAATGGATTTGCTCTTTAAATGAAGTCTTTATGCCAAGTATAAGGGAAGTTATGAATGATCAAAGACCCCAAATCGAACCCAGAATTCTGCCACTGTTAGGAGTTTAAATAGGGCCCAGATTTGTGATCAAGCATATCTGATACAGGAGTGGCTACATCTCTTAAATCATTATTTTGGACTATTTTCTTTTCATGTATGGAAGAGTTCCCCATAAAAGGATGAAAATCAATGTATCATATCAAAATTTAACAATTAAAAGGGATTTTATCTTGACCTAATATCATCTGCAATTTAGCGATCTCACAGAATTGGGGCAAAATTATGGAGTTGATATGAGATCTTTAATCGGTCAGAATTTCCCTTTAAATTGATGTAAAGACATCATTTAAAAATTTTTATCAGCTTTATCCATTGCTGTATAAATGATATACATAGGATTGGATTCTAGCATACAGACAAGGACCTAACATGGAGAAGCTGGTGGAAGGGTGATAGCAAATGGCACGCTAAAATTTTTGTGGGGTCTGGCAAACATCCTGTTCCCCTATGAAATGAAAAACCCTAGACAGTTTCTAAACCATTTTTTTTTCTGTAGAAAGTGTGGGAACTACTCTCTTTTATGTGAGATTTGGCCTTTATACCAAAAAATACTTTCAAAGTTATGGGTTAACTTCACTTGGGCAGAATGGGATGTTTATCTGATTCAATTATTTCTCAAATAGATTCTTATTAAACCCCCTAATCAATCCCTTTAAAATGAGCCCATGTTTGTGAAGATCCTCCAATAAATAGCTACACAATGAGCTTGCAAAGAAAGGAGAGTTTAGCACTCCTCAGTTTCAGCTTTATCACAGTTTCACACCTCCACTGCAGCAGAAGCATGCACTGGGGGTAGGTAAGTGCCTACCTAGAGTCTATATATTTTATGAAAAAAATATTCTTACCATCAGTTTTTCATAGATAGTGCATAATACTGACCCATCAAGTTTATAAATGAGTATGCTTTTTTCCCTACCTCTATGACTATGGTGGCTCATTACATTATGGGAGACATGTGATTTTTTGTTAGTTTGCAAAAACTGTGATCTTGGTGCCAACAACTCTTTTGTTGCTATTTACAGCTAAATAGCTCAACAGTGCATCATAAAAGGCCTCATATGCCTAATATGGGGTTCTAATAGCATTTCAATATGGTTTTCAATGAATCATCAGGTCAAAACAACAATTGATGATGGAATTTAATAGATCAAAAGGGTTTTGCACCATGGCTCTGTTCACATTGTTCAGGTCTACAGATATTCTTATGTTGAAAATGATGAAAACATTTACGAGCATGGTGCTTTTTCAGCCCGTATGGGACCTACAGAGGGCATTTTGTCTTGTCTGACATGTATTATGAGGGAATAATGCATAGCAAATGATTCTATTTTCATATTTTGTTATGATTTTTGAGATAGAATTATACACAAGACTTGTCTTCTACAGCATTTGCAAAAATGTCCCTTGAATGAAGGCATTTTACACGCACAGCTGCCTCCAAAACTGGAAAACACTCAGGTTCACAACTTGCTGCATCAAGCTTTAGTAGGTTACCTAGGCTATGGCCCCACATACCTGATCTGAATATTTTTGGATCAAGGGGGTAGATTTTGAGGTTTATCATTCTATACCAGTATCAGTATAAAGTAAAGTACCACAGGTTACAGACCTTAACAGTTCCCAGGGGAGCAGGTTCCTGAGGATGTGGACTCTGAGTACAACTATGAGGAGGTTCCTATTGACGAGGACTTCATCACTCAGGGTAAGTTTGCATCTTCACCTCATGTGACAGTCATTTTGCATTCGTCAGAAAAGGTTCTTGTTTATGTGACTAGTTTACTTAAACCTTTACTTCTTGATAAGGCTATGAATTTAGGACCAGTCTTAGGTCTTCTTTTTCTCTTTCTACTGTTTCTTAAGAAATAGAAGGAGCACTTACAACAGGTATTGGGTCATTAATGAATCTTATTGCTCATATCTAAAAAAAAAAAAAAAAAAAAAAAGTTACAGTTAAACTGATGATGAATCAAGAAAAGAGAAACAGATAAGATTTTTATGTATTTCTACTCAGCTACGGTACTTATTCATTTATAGCACATGGTCTTGATTTGTGCGTTTTATTTCACCTTTGCATCTAATTACAACAGAGTTGGATGAAGACTTAGATGCGGCTGTACGGACCATCCAGGAGGCCAGTGTAGATGTGCAGGCCACTGTAAGTCCCATACATAGTTATCAGTAACAAGAAAATAGTATTTTAACATGGTTATATAACCTTTCACAGCCTCTCTTTGGGTTTACGTGGCTGAAAACCAAACAAAAAAACAAAACCTTTCACAGCGTTAGCTACATGTGTATATCCTAAAATTTTGTGAACTTTAAAATGTTAAATAACTTTTCAATCATTTAAGCAACTCTGTAAAAAGTCCACCATTTAATGCTAGAAGTCAAATTCTTAGGGTGTGATAAAATGATACCCTGTTTTCAGGCCCGTAAGGAGGCGTTTGCTAAGTCAGTCGTCTCTCAGCGTCCCGAGGTGGTGGATGACTTTGTCCGCAACTTCCTAGTCAAGATGGGCATGAACCGAACTCTGGACTCCTTCCAAACAGAATGGTGAGTTTACTAATGAGCAATTTATGAACTCCAAATGCAAAAATCATACAAATGTACTAATAACATGAAATCCACGCATACAAATATATCATGACAGAGAACACGACTTTCTGGATGACGTGAATAATTATGTATTACCTGAACCTATCTACAGTAAACCCCAAGTCTAAAGCCGACCTCAGTAGTGGCTGGGGAAGCCTGTGAGAAAATTATATAAGCCGATTTTGGAGGTTAAGTTTATCTATCATAATAAAAGAAGAAAATGACTGATCCATTTATACTTCTGTGTCCAGGTATGAGTTACTACAGAAGGGGTTGCTGCGTGCGGAGGACGTGGGCCCGGTGCCGGACGTGTACACCCAGAATCAGGGACTTGATGAGGAGGTCAAACGGCTGCAGCAGGAGGTGAACAAGTTCAGGACTGCTGCCGTGTAAGCTTCTTGCTATATTTTACTGACATTATACGGGATACTTTGCTGATATTTAGTGGTGCCTTTGGATCATATTGAAGCAAAAGATGTCTCACAGCTGTGCTGTACCTTCTGTATAATTTTCTGAAACCTTAAAACTTCGAAGTTTCATAGTCTAATTTTATTCATATTTCAAATTTCATTTGAAATGCAATACAAACATTAATTTTAGGGGATAGTCGACCATAAAAGATTGTTCATAGTTCACGCAGCCTTAGAAACTGTGTAATATGCCCAGCCATAGACATTTTACAATGTATATCCTATGGGTGGAATTATGGCATGCACTACAAAAGTAAAAAAATGGACAGTAATGTGGCGATTTCTTCAAATATAAGCCGGGCTTCCCTAGCCCACTTAAAAGGGTCTATTTCTCCTCTCTCCTATCCCCTCAGGATATGTGAGGTGCACATATGCACGGGCACTGACACATTCCTCTGTGAAATTGTGTAATGTTTTTTTGTTTGTTTTTTTTTTGTGTGTGTAATGTAGTTCTCGCCGTGAATATGACCTTAGCTGTCGGAAATGGCGTTAAACACCTATTACTCACTCACTCACTCACTCACTCAAATATAAGCTAAATCACAGGGATTCCGATCAAAACATTCAGTTAGTTAAGCAATTATAGTCTTTGTGAGTAACCTGATTCGCTTTTAGGAAGATTTATTTTTGAAGCCCAATCATTGGACTGTGCCACCTTAAACTTTGCCTCCCTCACCCTCATCTTAACATCAGCATTCTACCAAGACCATGTGTATAGCCTGGTACACTTCAGATCTAGATTTGGTAACAATTCCCTGGTATCTTCTCTTTTTTTCATCCAAAACTCATTATCTGCTTCTATTATTACAGTAAGGCAAAAGAGACGTACGTCAAGCTGCGTAAAGAGCGTGATTACCATCGTATGCACCATAAACGGGTCGTGCAGGAGAAGAACCGTCTCATCACTGACATTAAGAGGTATGCAAATTGTACTCTTTATGACAGGTAACTTTTTTTTTTAATCAGTACCAGTTCCTTTTCTTAACAGATAAGGGCCTTCTCTGTATCTCTCCTAAATACCGTTTTCAGTACTGCACAAACATTTTACCCTTCCCAGCTCCTAACTGTCTTTATATAATGGTTTTGCTTTCCAAAAGTGTCCCATCTCCCTTATTGAGGAAATTTGAATACAAAAATACTATTTTAAGTTTAGAAGTGAAGACCCAGCAGCTTTTTTGCAGACTAAAGAAGCACTACACAACATATGAGCCAACCCTGCACCAACTGAAACACAAATATGAGGCCGCCATGAAGGAGAAGATGCTGACTAAGCTGGAAAGGGACCGTGCCGTCGGACAGGTCGCTGGGCTTCAGAGCACACTTAAGAATATTGAAGGCATCCGGCTGGGCTCAGGGAAAGCTGCACAGTCTGCTGCAGGTAGGAGTTTGTTATTTTTAGCTTTAGAAGAGTAATGTGGATATTTGAGGAATTCCTTGTGGTTAAGCCACAAGCAAATGGTCTCAGTGCTATGTTTTACCATATCAAGGCCCATTATTCTCATGGTAATCTCACATCATCATTTTCCTACTTACAGTAACAGTATCCTTAAGTGGCATTTTCATCCAGAATCAAATTTGAATGCACTATGACTCTTCCTAAAATGATAGGTGTCCATGTAGAACGGTGTAGACGTAGCATTGATAATCTATTTATTCTTACGTACTTGTCTACAAAATCAAATTACGGTGAGTTAAACCTTTGAGAAATTTTACGAGAAGCCTTTTGTTTTGTCATTTGTGACCCATCAAGGTAAAATACCCCTCCGCGGGGGATTTGGCCACCAGGGGGCATTGAAGTGGCAAAATTACTCTAAAATCAGTATAAAAATATGTTAAGGTATTTTTTTATGCAGAATTCAATGGTCTCTCTTTAAATGCTCCATTTTCAGTAGAAATGGCCCATATTTGGATGGTAAAATGAACATTTTTCATGAAAAATCAACCTATATGCCTGTTCTTGGTTGCCATGGCAACCATTCCAATAATCAAAATTTGCAGATTTTTATGCCAATTTTTGGGGATATTCACCAAAAACCCAAAACTGAAAACAGAAATGGGAAATTCCTTCTTGATCAAAATCTATGATAAAATCACCACATTGTTATGTATTTTTTTTTTATGAAAAAGGCTGATTTATTGTGTATTTAGGCATTATTATGGTTAATAATGTATTTAGAGCTTAATCCTTGATTACAAATATGAATAATGACCTATGTTCAAAGAGGTGTTCTGAAATAACTACTTGGAATATTTAAGCCAATGATGTCTCATTTTAAATATCTTGGGATAAACTTTGATAACCAATTTCCCTGCAGAGGGGTGTTTTTGCTTACCTGGTCACATTTATGTATGCAGATACCTTAGCATGCCCTCATCCAATATTTATTTTTTGTGACTGCAATATTACATTTAAGGTAATGTAAAGGAGAAATTCTGTTATTTTTTACATTGTACATTTTTTTTACTGGACATAAGAATTAACGAGCACAGAAAAAAAATTCGTTTCAGTTTTACCACTTTCTATTGAGTTTATTATTATCAAATCACAATTATTATTATGTATAGTCACAAAATAAACATATAGTAAAATACCATATTTTCTGTAATCAATTCTTTAAAGGGGAGGGGATTATGTTTTTATTAGTAAGATTTCTTTCTTGTCATGACTACCAACCAACATTATTAAGGGAACTTTTGATTAAAGAGGGATTCCTTGATTTTCATACAAGTAAAGTCCTGGTTGTAATAAATTTGTTATCAGACTTCTCACTTTCATTCCTTTGTTTTTCATTCCTACTGTTTTTCTGGTATGTGTGTAATGAACTTAAAAATTTCCTACATTGATTTTTCTGTATTTTATCAACCAAAGTGGGATATCTCCTAATCATCAAATAAAAATTGATCATTTTTACCAAGTGACTTACAGTTTTCCCACACATTCTGAGGTAAAACCTTTTTTTCATCACCCTTCCAGGTCTGAAACCAGTAAACCGTGGAAGTGCTCTAGTCATGGTTGACAAGGAGGGACGGGGACCTACCCAGAGGAACATCAAGGCAGAGCGCGACCGATTTGATGGACCCCAACCGCTGGTCAATGATGTTCGACACCCCAATGTAAGTGAATTGTATTGTGAAAACCTGGTCATAAGGCAACCCCTGTCATAAGCCTGGGATAGAGGTAGAGGGCATTGTAGAAGCCAAGTTTTAAATGATTTTCATTATGATCTATCATAATCAAACAGATATCAAATGATATATTGGAGGTGCGCTTTGGAAAAAAAGTTATGAGCCATTCTAAAGAAATGAGTATTTTTACTCTTGTTTAGAGAAAAAGAGATTAAAAATGAGGGAGAACCTTCATCATAAAATGAAATTAATGTTCTGTTGTTTTGATACCCAGCTAAAGGCAAAAGAGCAAATTCAAAAATTATACTCTAAGGAGCAAATAATGAGGCAGACTTGTTTCTTCTCATACCATATGTCATTTGTTCGTTTTCTGTTCCCCAGGACTCTGAGTTCCCAGTAGACTCCGGTGTCAACCCACTGCTGTCTCAGGTTAAGGGAGCTCCTGGCCATATGACGCGCACGGGTGGCTTCCGTCTCTCCAACACCTACCAGGCACACTCTCATGCCATTAGCAGGTAAAAAGTTACACTTAATAATCTATTGTCTTCTACAGAAGAATCTTTGCCAATAATCTATGATGAATAGATATTGATGTAATCTAAAATTGCTCTTTTCACATGAAGGGGGTTGGAGGAATTGCAGACTGTTCTCAAATCTCCTTTTGCAAAATAAGTTAATCTGTACATTAAATCAACATGTCTAATTTTCTTTTTAAAAACTTAAACTGTTTTAAATGTGTTCTTTATCGGAAGCCAGAGTTGATTAAATTGATGTACTAAGATAATATAATAATCATCATAAGGATTCATTTTAAAATCATTTCAAACATACATCTTACCCCTTTTTCAGTGTTGCACTTCACCCACGTAAGCAAATCCTGGCCACTACAAGTGATGACCACACATGGAAGATGTGGGCCGTACCTGGGGGTGATATAATCATGACTGGAGAAGGACATACTGACTGGCTGGCCGACTGCGACTTCCACCCTTCGTATGTATACAGATATTCGGTTGTCAAATGATTAAACGATTAATCTGAGCATCACATCAATTTCATGTTGCCAATAAACCATTTGAACATGGTTATGTTCTAATCTTGCTATTACTGCAGTTAATTTAATGAATACAGTATTTGGTTATAACCTCTTTATTTCTATATATTTTTTTATTTTTCAGTGGTGCCAAACTTGCTACAGCCAGTGGAGATACAACCGTAAAGATCTGGGACTTTGCGCGTGCAGAGTGTGAACATACATTTACAGAACATACACATGCCGGTAAGGAGGTTACTGTAAATGCTGATTCTTATGCGAGATCTGAAATATAACACAGTTTAGTTTTTGAAAAGCCATTTGGGTTCATTTAGACATAATCTAGACTCTAGTGCATTTCCATTTCTAATACTTTTTTCAGTCTCTTAGGAGTACTGTTTAAAGTCCCTGCATCCAACTGAATTCTATTCTTTTTATCTTGCCTTTTCGCCATTCAAAAAGAGAAAGTTCATAGATATAGATGACATCTGAAGGGAAATATCCTCTAACATCATACCTTCTTAATATGTACTTCAGTTTGGAGTTGTTCATGGCATTCCTGTGGTAACTTCCTGGCAACTGCTTCTATGGACAACACATCTAAGGTGTGGGACATGAACAGTTTACGATGCCGCTACACACTACGTGGTCATGCTGACTCTGTAAACGGCATCCAATTCCTACCTTACTCCAACACCTTAGTCACCTGCTCAGCAGATAAAACCGTCTCTCTCTGGGATGCACGAACGGTAAGTCCCACAGTACTACGCATATAAGATTTAATTCTAAGTATGTTATCCTCCTTGGAAAGAAATTGTGAATGACAAGACTTTGAGAATAATTTATCTTGTATTGTAATCAAATTTCATAGATGTCTAATAGATAGGAATGGACAAACCACTATATATTTTTTCTACTCCAGGGTCTTTGTGCACAAACATTCTATGGACACATGCATTCAGTCAACGATGTGACATTTAACCTAAGAGTAAGTTTACTGAATTGAGTTCCCTTTTTTTTATGTTTTTTTCACTTGTATTCATGACATTTTGTCATTCAGAAATGGAGAAAACCATGCATATTAATATCAAAGTATGCTTAAACCAAAATGCATTTGTGTTTTTAGCCTGTGAATCCAGTTAAACTCAATCTTAAATCTAGGGGCGTTCCCTTGGCCACATCAGGGTTACTTTCTGCAAGACTTGTGTAACCATTATTTTAGTAAATGACTTTTGTTTATGGTGAATTTGTATAAAAAAAAATTATATAAAAGCCTATATCTGATGATGTTTGTACATGTTACAGGGAGACACACTGGCCTCAGTTGATTCTTATGGTGTACTGAAGTTGTGGGATGTACGTACAGTATCCCCCATGCTAGGTGTAGACTGTGGGCCTCACCCTGCTAACAAGGTCACTTTCGATCCCTCAGGTAGGTATAAAATCTCAGCGTCACGTCTTTAATAATACTTTATATTCTGTCTTCTCAAGTTAGAGAAAGCCATTCTTTGTAACTTATATCCTTTTGAAATGTAGCTCAAGTCCCAGATAAAGATAACATTTTTGAATTTGCAATAGGTGAGAAGATAAAGCTATAGACATCAATGTCTGCTTATTCATAAAGATCTTCCAATTATAGTGATACTCAGTCCATGTTATGCTATATTTATTTCTTAATTTTTCTCTCTCCAGGAATGCTGTTGGCAGTTGCCAGTAATGATGCCACAGTTAAGATGTATGAAGTTGGAAGTGGCCAGGTGGGTGATATTAGTATTTGATTCAATAAATAAAACTAGCATACAGAGAAATAATCATAACGCTTATGCATGACTATTTCATTTGCTACTATCTTAATGAGACACATTAAAGTAAAACGTTCATAACCTAAAAATAATTTAGCCAGGAGGAGCAAGTGGGTAAAATAAATGAGCATATATAGATCATGCATATGGCAAAAGGATAAAGTCCTAACTTAAAAAAAGGATAATCATAGTATCATAATTTCTTACTTACAGATGACAAACTTGGTAGGACATGAAGACGCTGTGCAGTGTGTTGTATTTGACAAATCAGGAGAGTTCATGGTGTCTGGTGGTAGCGACCTCACTGTGCGCATCTGGTCATAGACAACAATTGGACACTCGACGCCAACTGTGATTATAATGCACTGCTAATCCCCGATATTTGGACTCCGACAGCAAATTTCCCAGAACCAATGTTAGAATTTCAATTTGTATAGATCTAGGTCACCTTTCTTAGCATTCTTGTCTTGGATATCTATAAATATGGTGGGTCCACAAGAATTTGATATGATGCCACTAAAGACGAAGTGAGACAGAACTGTGGTGCACCATATTCCACCTAGGTGCAATTTCTATTTATAAAGAAAAGAAAAGAGGATATATATGGAAGGAATGTAAACATTTTCAACAAAAACACACTTTAGATTCAAGTTTCACATGGCCTGTGTATATATTATTAATGATTGTAGTTTACATGCAGGAACTTCTGTACCATGTAGATGCATCTAAAGCTTCTGTGATAACTCATTAAAGTGGTTGTAAAAAATGTTAAGAACTTTGTTAATAAAGCTTCAATCAATTCATTTTCCTTCATGTTATTTCCATTGCCTATAGTTATAGAATAGTTTTTACATAATTATGGTTGATTAGTCATGGGCCAGTCAATGCCCATCTGAGAGAAATAATAACATCAACTATCTTTTATCTATCACAATTTTATTTGAGTATCCCACATTTTGCCAGTGCTTCAAGAGGGAATATCACAGAAAATGCAGACAGCAGTAATAAACTTAAAAAGTTCCATTCATAAGTAAATTAAAATAGGACGGTTTCCTCTGAATGATGCAACAGAAGGAAGTGAATGTCACAGCAGCTAGGACCCTGAGAACCATAGGATGCAAATTTCATCAATAATTAGATCAAGCTTTCACTATATCCTGAGGTGTCTATGAAGACGTGAGATTCAATTTACTATTTAGATAATTATTAAAATGAACATAATTATTATCACAAATATTGACTGTACCACTACACCTAGGCATACTGGTGGTATTTATTTAAAAATGAAACAAAATATACATGGTAGATTACGGCAAACTATATCATCTCTTGCCATACCCACTCACAATATCACAGCAGAGTTTTATATAAATAAATTTCACATAAATTCAACATGTGAGAACCCTACAATGCTGCTAGTGTTTATCTAAGTAAACACACACTAACCCAAGATTCTGGCTTAAACATGAGTTATTTACATCTAACAACCTGTTTCTTCAAAAGAATGATTTCTATAAATTGTATATAGGAGGCATTGCATATCTATTTATAAAAAGCATATGTACATTTCACCCAGAGAGATACACTAAGTAGAAATATAGCAATGTATCACTTGGCTAAAGGTTGTTCTGAACAATGTTTGTCAAGACAATATACCTATCATTGATAGTATACACAAATGTGATACAGATTATATAGAAAAATTAAGTGTAAAGTACAGCACACAAATATCGGTTATAAGCATTCTTAATCTTTATGAAAAACATAACACTTTACATAGAGTAGCCGATACCCACTGATATTCGGTATGATTTACCCTGTATCTCAGAATATTTTGTAGAATATATGAAATTGAATTAAACCCTACTAAAAAAAAAAGCATCAAAATTCAAATTCGAGACATCATCTAATCCACAGATGATTTTCTCAGAATAAATTCATAAAACATTACATGTTACATTACATGATTGATTGCATCTCAACACATTGTCAAATCTCAGGAGCCAAAATGTTGTGAATCAGTCAATATTTTTTTAAATCCTGTAAACTTAATGTCAGTCTCATGGAAAATTATAGACACATTAGTGTTTCCAAGGTTATCCTGAAATTATTCATAGTGCATACTTAATATATCTAATGAATAGTCCAACCTTTTTTTGTCAAATTCTAGATGAACTGATAAAAACCAATCTTCAGTTCCATATAGCTGCAAGTAAATAACCAGTGTACAACATGTATCCATTAAGGAATTTCCATCACTATTTGTCCATGTTTTTTAATCAACTCATATTTCACTTTAAAAAAAGACACATATACTATGATGTACTATGATAAATTGAGAGCAGTAACATTGATCACAGGTTGATATAGTCAGCAGTGATGTGCTTTAGATAATCATAACGCACCAGTAAAGCCAAATCTAGACGACCTTGTGAAGTCATATGCCATATTTTTGCTTTGCTGATTTCTGTATTCCTGAATCCTTATTCTCAACACATGAAGTTTCCTTAGTGAAAAGTCAAAGTGATATTGGAAGTACAAATGTACTGAATAATTCATATTAAACTATGATTTACAAATATGATGCAATATTGTTAAAGCTATCACAGGTTACCCTTCAATGGATCACAACAGATGTATGCATTATTTGTCTATCCTAGTCCTCTGAAGATTAAAAAGCCTTTTCAGAAATTAACTTTTGGTAAAAAAAACCTCTTATAAGCCACTAATTCACATAGAGGAGTCAAAATGCTATATGCTGAATTAGACCCCATTTAAAGAAAATTATATAAAATGTTTTGCTGATAGGAAGGACTCTGTAGGTGATTAACAACACATGTTGTTTTATCAATTGCTCTAAGACAATAACCCTTAGAAGTCTGCCTTAAGCCGGGCAGCAACGTTCTGTAGAATGCCAATGTGGGCTGCGTAGAGCGGTTCTTGAGTGCTGATCTTCATCCACCTCACCATCTCTGCTGATCCTCCTGCCTGTAATACATATAGAAAATCAAAACATCAAAATAGTCCCTAACTTATTTCCTGATTGAAGTAACCACATCAAAAGGACCCTTGATAGTATTTCTGCATCTCTCAAGCCAGATTGTGTAACAATTAAAACAAATTGGTGCCAGTAATTACAAAGATTAGCTTTAAATTAATTCCTTCAACTACAGGTTCGGATGCAGCAGAAACAAGTGGCTTAATTATGAAACATTACAAAACCCAATACTCATGAAATGGTTCATGCAAAGTTCATGCAAAGAACATTGTGAGAGTACCAAAATAATTTGTCTAAATTCTATGACCTGTACTGTGACTACTCTCATTTCTTTCTTTCTATTTTTCTTTGCTTTGGAATGGTCAACATTCAAGCTGAACTACCAAGAGACCCAGATAGCATATGAACATTTACCCAACTGTTGCTGTTAGTATTTTAATGATTACAATTGTTAGATTGTTATTACTTCAAACACCTATTCTATGGTGGTAGGTGCAAAGGTGGGGGGAGTATAATTAATGCTTAAGTTGAAAACAAAAACATGGTTGTTATTTTTTATTTACCCTGGATACAGTCATCTGAAATTTCGTATGACATTCTCAGGTATTAGAGAGAAAAACATACTGTGGAAACACACCCCAGGCATGAAAGGTAGATAATGTGCAAATTCTCTTCCAATGCAAACACAATATCAAATACATTCAATCTATAGACGACTTATTTCTATATTTTGCAATTTACAGTTATGTTTCTCCAACAAAATTGCTTAAGCATCAACAAATCTTTAAAAAGATAAATCAGAACCCCTGCCTTGTGAACTGCCATAGGATGTGGTTCTGGCCGAATTGGCCAAGAAGTAGCACGGCGCTCTAGAACAGGTGAAACTAGCTTAACCCGAGGCTGAAAGCAATGAAAGTATGGCCCCTGCATGAAAAAACAGTGGATGTGTGATTTCATAGCAAATGACCCAAGGATTTAGGAATTTCTCTTTTGTTGTTTAGGCTAGAGAGGATTAGAAGGTGTTAACTGAATGTGTCTTGTATAACATAGCGGCCCGTATAAGCACCCGGGCACTCATTGATTTCAATACCTCTGAACCCCCAATGCTTAAACAAGGCAGGCGCTTATTTGAATATTGTTTTCAGTGCTTAAGAATGATTTCAATACCCCTGTACCCCGGTGCTTTTTCGTGACTGGCGCTTATTTGAGACCCAGGCACTTGCAAGGGCCACTAGAGTAGGCCTATTCGGTGGCTGTTTTATTGCCATAGTCCCCTCCTGATAAAAAATGTAACTATTTCTCTCATGTAAATGGAAAGTTGAGTTTGGGTTAGGTAAAGATTTAGTTGAGAAACACATGCCAGGGCTCATCCAGTCTGTGAGCTATACTGGTACATACAAATTTGATTTCTTATAAAGTTACTGTTGAGAAGTGGTCATTCTATGTCTTTTGAGCCTTGATAGCAAGGATCCAACACAAATATTTGTCTGCCTAAAAGTTTATACTACTGTCTTATTATATAGAGGAAAAATATAATATATAGATGTGGGTTAGAGTATAAAGGAGTGGTTATCCATTATTAACTGGTAAGTGGTGGAATTGGATAGTGGCTAAAAGCAACAGTCTCACTATTTTATGGGAATGTGGGCAAAATTCCAAAACAAATATTGTAGGGTTGCGGAAGGGGAGAAGAATGATTTCTTTTACACAAAAAACGTTATTTATATAATCAACTGCATAGTGTGCCTATGACAAATATGCAATTAACATAACTGCCTTGGGTCAATTACCATACCAAGTTTGAGAATTTCTTAAATCTTTCCACACACATAACTCGCTTTTAACTATCAATTTAAAATCGGAGACCAATTTTAGTACTGGTACCGTATTCAACGTAATTAGCGCACATACCCTAATAAGCACAAACCCCCTGTTTTCTTACTGAAGAGCACATTCCCTGCCATATTTTCTAAAGAGAAAGAGCAGGGCACTGTAGCAATATAGGCACTGTAGCAATATAGGCACTGTAGCAATATACAGTGATGCAGCATGTTTTTACACCTTTTCAACAGGGGGCAATGTGCACCATAAAGTATTTCACACCTCCAGGTTTAATGGGCCATGTATGTGAGGGCTAAAGAGTATCAGCTCAACACTTGCAGGTTAGACTTTTCCATATACATGAACCTATACTACCAGATGTGTGCGCTTATTAGAATTAATTTTTGTTTCAAGTTTTGAAGGAAAGAATTATTTTTTAAGCGCACTGTGCGCTAATTACGTCAAATACGGGTATTTAAGTTTCTAAAGACTGGTGAAACCTGGACATGCACTTATCAAAAGCCTTCTAACAGTTTAGTTCGAGAAAAGCATTGTCAAAATAAAATCCTGTTATTTAGACCCCACACACAAAAAAATGGATATAAAACTATTAGCACCAAAGACAGAATTATATGTATACATGTTATCTGAAGATTCAGGGGTAGACACTAACGCTGGCCCGGGAGCCAATGGGCCCGTAGATTTCTCAAAAGATGCCTTCGTGTGGGCCCCGGGATGGCCCATAGAAGTTAGGCCTCTATCAAAATTAATTTATATGAGTATAGGCATGCTATATATTGTTAAAAGAGAAATTCAGAAGGAACTTGGTCATTCTAGGTAATGTATGATGTGGCTTTATAAGGAATACTTATAATTTTATCTTTAAAACTAAGTAAACTATTGCTCTGGTCCCATAGATTTTGCTCCGGGCCCATAGATTTCTAACACTATGTGCCTGGGTGGCCAGTGGCTGGAAATGTTAGTGTCTACCCCTGAGATTTAACTGGCATTGTCAAAAATGTATGCAATGAAGTAGTGAATTTGATTTAGACAACTAGCCTGACAAGAGGATCATCATGCCTCAAGGTTTTTTGTTTGTTTGCCTGCCCAAAGCTTTGGCCACACGAGTACTATGACCACATTACATGTGCGCATCATGCCACCTCTTCTGGATTCATACATGTAGTGAGAAAATGATAATAGTGTGTTAAAGCTCTATTCTGAATATAACAGGCCAATATAGATTGTAAAACATAACCGATACTTACTCGGAGCATGAAGTGTGTGAGTACCCCCTCCTCATCGTGATAGTTCACAGCCGTCGTCTCCACCCACGCATTGTCGGTGTTACGGGGATCATCAGAATATCCTTTGTATACCTTCGAATGAAACAAAAATAAATGTCTAGTATATCATTTGAGCTATTGTGGACATTTACGGGTTACTCAAAGTTTGTGTTATTCTAAACCAAATGTAGTACTCATCATTCCTTTTTTTTTTTTATAATATTTCAAATATCGTACAACCCAGGTCATAAGCCGACCTCTTTTTGTTATTTATGGTCAACATCAGCTTTTACTTTTTAGCCAAAGTCTATCCCCGCCTTATGGGCAGATTTTATTACAATAAATTAAAGAGAAAGTAGTGAAAATTATGTACCAAAATAGGCTAATACTATCTACTCAAACTGTACCCCGGCTTTTGACTGAGGTCGGCTTATGACCAAGGTTTTACAGTATATACACAATTGACTGGAATCAGTATTTTTTGAGAGAACCCACCTCTACTCCTTTCTTGAACAGTTCATTGATCCTCTGGCGTCTTTCAGACTTCTCAGCAGCATCAGGCATATTGCCTAGCGCCTCTTCTGTAAACTCAGCCTTCAGGGCTTGGTCCACTGTCTGGTTTAGATGCATCAAACCCTATACAAATACAAACATCAAACATTATGTAACTTAAAGATATGTACAAAACTTTCACTATTTGGTTCAGGCTTCAACTGTATTATCTGACTGTAAATAAAAGTTCAGGAGGACGATGTCGACACCTCCGTTGGAAAAAAAACAACTGTAAATTTTTTTTTTTTTTAATGATTCAATAGTTGAAATATATATTTGAAGTTGAGAGAGAAAATACAGAATTGTGTTATAGACCAGACACTACACGTATGTATGCCTTGAGTAGCTTAATAACACCATGAACATAAAAGGTAATTACCCCAGGTATAGCCCATTGTTTGGTGTCCTCCCGTTGTACCGATACAAACTCTAACACTGGCTTCCCGTTGTTCTTAAGTAGCTCCCCTCGAGCATTCCGACACCACCTAAAAATATAGAAACAGTTTGTAATAATGTATTGACAAGTATTTAGAATTTATCTGATTATACTTTTCTAGTAATATAATTCATCATTGTAAAAATCTATAGGGGTAGTTTAACTTTTCATAATTTTCTCATCTTTGATTACACTTCTCATCATTGATTAACCTTTTTATTTTGAAGAAAACCCATAACACACCTGGTTACAACAGGGTCTCCAGCATGATTGGGTCCCCATCGACCTAGCAGTCCACGGCCACAGAGCCCTGTGCGTCCCTTAGGGTTAATTGGCAGTCCTTTCTTGATGGCGTAGGTTCCCATGAAACTCCTTCGGTCAACTTGGAGGACCCCGTCCAAATCGTTGAATGGCAAGAACTCACGTGATTGGGGCTCTCTGAAATAAAAAAAAAATTCTTTTTAGTATCCTACATCTAACATTGATTATTTTTATATTCACAGTGATATAGGGTGTTTATAGAAAGAAACCAAGAATGACAATTTTATCAAAATAGGCTATTTCTAATGCATCCAGAAAGCATATAGGTAAATGCAAGATATGAAACTGATATTGGCATTAAAGAACATGGCCAAGAACATTGTCTCCAAAATGCTGATTAAAAAGAAGCATTTGAAAGAAAACACCAGAGATAATTCATGAATAAACCTTCACAACTATCATAAACCAGTAGCAAGGCGGGAGGCATGTACCAGAATACATTATAACAATATTACCCTTTAGAAGTATCTTTTCTGTCCATTTTCATTATAGCAACTATAACTGGATTCTTTTCTGTCCATTTTCATTATAGAAACTATAATGGATTCTTACTGCCTCAGCATTAAAGTCAACACATATTTATTGTCATTAATAAACTCATGAATCCTCAACATTAGATAACATGTAAGATATTGTGTTATGTGATATTCTACATTGCAAACATGTCATATTCTACAAAAATGCAAACTTGTTTTGTCTTTGCTAGACATACCGTGAATAACTACAGTACGTGTCGAGGTGAATGGAGGTGTATCACGCCGTTACATTAAGATGAATGAGTACAATATATAGCTGCTGGATAAATGTGGACAGCACAATATTAACGGAACCCCATCCTTTAACTACCACAATATTCCCTATGGAAGGCACAGCTTATAGACACCTGGTGTGCCTTATAGCATTGGCGAAAGTTGGGAGTACACCTTCTAGGCAAGGATATTATACTAAAGGACGGTACTAAAAGTGCAAAGATCTAGGCTTCAGTGCTCCATATAATTTTCTCTCAAAGATGGGGTGTATCTTATATGCGGGGTGCACCTTGTACGCAAGGCATTGCAGAATTATGGGTTACACAAAAAATACACAAATTACATTCTATTATCAAAATAAACTGTGGCATCTTTTCTACTTTTATGTATGCCACTGATAACAGTTAAAGAAATATATGAATGGACTGAATTTTATGCAAAACAGACAAATCAAGCTTTAACTAGTGTAAATAAAATATACCAATCCAAAGTTTGCATACATACATGTATACACATAAAATAATAAGCAATTATTCTTAATACACTCATGTATACCTGAGTTGCTCAGCAAATGCTCTGTTAAATGAAGCAGATTTATGAAGAAGCTTGTTCAACAATACTGTATTTAAAAACCATTATTGCTTGCACTTAGAGAAAACTATTCAAGTTTATAGTGCATACATTTTATTCTGTGCATGATTTACATTGTGTGGAATGAACCATGAAGGGAAATTGATCTTCCTTTATATTTCTGGTCAGGTTTTTAGCTTAAAACTACATTGGTCATGAATCTTTGAGGGAAACGGGGGGGGGGGGGAATAGAAGGGAAATACTTAAGACTTACTTTGCCATAAGGTCTTGGTCAGCCCACTCTGGTCCTTCGAGCACACTACGGTCGGTGTGGATGGTAGGGTCATACTCTGCCCACTTCACCTCCCATGACACCTGTAAATTTCAAAGTAAATCCTCACCTTATTACACTATGAAATAGATTATGTAATTAGTACATCTATTAGTTTTTCATCTGTATGTTATGTTGATCGTAGCATTGAATTATTACAAAATATACCCATACCTTGTCATCAGGGACCATGAAGCGGTAGACAATCTCGTATGTACATGGGTATTGCTTGGTACGAGACTTGATGTGCAGATCTAATTGCCGTTTTAGCAATTCCTTGAATTGCTGCTTTTCTTTCTCTTCTAAGGCCAACTTCTTCTCTTCAGCTGATATAGAGATTATTTCAAATTCATATTTACATAAAACCATTTGAACACATCTAGTAATCCCCCTAAGTTGAACTATTTTCCAGTATATTTTTTAATATGGCTCATCATACTGCCTTTAGATAAGATATTAGTTTTGTTTGCCACTTCTTGTGAATTCTTGAAGCTATTATTTTAACTAGCAGTTTCCCTTAGAGCTTACCTTCTTTCTTCATTTTGTCAACATCCAGAAGCTGTGGTCTATTCTTAACAGACCCTTGGCCCTTCTCTATCATCGCATTTATGATCCAATCAAGAGCTTGCGATGTTCGCTTCATCTGTACAAAAGAAAATAAAGATTTAATGTGTGATATATATCACATATGGCCCAGGGTCTACTACCCCCCCCCCCAATATAAAAATTGGGCGTTGTGCATTGAAGCACAGAAGGCTCAGGGTAGGTACCATAAAACCCTCTATCAACCCTGTAGGGTCACAGGAATCAGCAATTGTGAAATATTGACTAATTACTTACAAATAGAGACTATTATGTCATGGCAGATACGACCGTTACTATAGAACAGTACTGGATATGCCATATTCAATGGGGGGGATGGAATACAATGTGGCCAATTTTTATTGGGGGGGGGGCAGGGGTCTCGGTTGGAAAGGCATGCTATATTTTTATATAGGCTTATATAGGGAACCTCATTATTGGGGGGCCCAGGCCCCCCTGCCCCCCCCCCTTTCCTACGCCCCTGCTGTTACAAGAGATAACATACAGAACATGTTGCAAGAGGTAACAAGTCTCACACATGAGTAATCCAGTAAACAATAACCCAATTAACTATATAAATTTAATATTCCACATTTGCCCTTCACACTATGCCCAAAGAAAGTCTGGAAACTTTGCAAATTGAGGGGATATAAGCAGTATCACAACGTCTTCACACCAACCTGCTCCTCAAGAATGGTCATCCTCTCATCTAGAACAGGAGGCAGTTTGGGGGCTGAGTGGGAGCCAGAGCTGGAAGACGGCCCTGAACCCATCATGAAGCTGCTTTCCGCTACTTCCCCTAACGTCGACACCAATGATGTTACTCTGGAAACATGATGTGTGAACTGATTAAGCATCATCTGTTTTTTTAAAGCCACTACTCTCCCAATTGAAATGGTTTATGGCATACATGTGCAAAAACATACTTATTATCAACTGTGGTAACTAGTTGCACATATCAATCGACAAATCCTGAAAGTCATGAGGATTCTTTATAGAACCACTAAAATGGAAAACCTCTTGATAATATTATATTGTTGCAGTGCACTTTTCTCATTTCAACTGTATAAAATGGAAAACCTACTTCTCGTGCGTCGTGCTGACTTGGTTATATAAGGTGCTTTGCTCCTCCACCCTGCTGTTCCTGTAATACTCTTCTTGATTCATGTTCTCCCATAGAATCAATTGATGACGTTCCTCCTCATACAATACCACTTCTGCAATGTTAACATGAACTCTTGTTCAGGTACAATGTATCAGTTTTAGAAGATAAATTCTGACGCAGAGTAAAATAGGTTGTATTTTTACTCATAATGAAAGGTATCCCATGATATTTTTTTTCTCAGAGAGATATAGGAGGGGGCTGTATACTTTCTACATGCAGGGATCTTACTTCATCTTTAATTAGAATCTCTGAAATCTTTGAAGATGCATAACCATAGGCTTACTAGATTGAGAGATATCTCATTCATTTATCCTGCATTGAGACATGTCCTTACACAATATGCAAATACTGCATCAGTAAAGCTATAACAAAGTCTGTTAATAAGTGATTATACATCAGGTGAATGTTGTTATCATGAGGACCACATAGCCAATTGCATACCTTTACAGTTCCCTTCAGAGATAAAAGGGGCATGATAAAATTAGTTACAATTATAAGAAAAGAGTACAACACAGAGGAGATATCTGGTTTCTAAAAGTGAAATTAAGTAATAACCACTTTACATGCAAAATCACAGTAAAACCAGAACATCCTAGAGGAGTCAGACAAACAAGTGCATGGTGCAAAAATAAATAATCACATATCAAGGAAAATATAACAATCCAAAACCAAACGAACAACATTCACATATGTTTCACACTATTAATTTCTTAAATCATCTATGTTATATCAATGATACTTTATGAGTAGGTTAGGACACACCAGGACCTTTTATAAACATTTTCAACAATCTAACTTATCAGAAATTTGGGTCAGTCAGACCTTCAGTCCTCCACATGTGTTGGCTCGCTTGACATATTGACCAATGAACTTATCACGACAAGACTTGTGTTGCCAACTCCAACAATATAGTAAGAAGAGGGGGGTTAAAATGAAGCACAATGCTGGATACTCTTGCATGGTAGAAACATCTTGATTGTAAATGCTGAGGAGTTTAGGCTGTTCAGACTTCCCCAAACTAGCCAAAAAATATCAATACAAGACCTTTGATTTGTCTAGACAAATCTCAGAAGTCAGACCACTCAAGGCAAAGGTCTTGGTATTCTCATTTTTCTTATATATATCACACCACTACCAGTGAGGGTTAATATAGTGAAAATACTAAGTAGGATCTACATCACTTCATGTTAAAATCACCAACACCTACAAAGATTACACTGAATACATCTGCTTACTAAAATCATTTTGATCGTCAGAATCTCCAGCACACCGTTTACAACATCTCCTCCATATATATCTGCCGACAAGGAACAAATGGCACAAGACCACAAGAGGGGGAGCGATAGGTGGAAATTGGTAATATTCTTGTATAAGCCGATACCACTGGAACTTGTAGACTTCATTCGTCTGGGAGTGCACAGCATCGAATGTGTAACTAAAATAAACCCAAATAAAGAATCCAACATGTCATTTTTTGAGTATTCATTGAGAAGTTACAAAAGGAAAATACACTCAATTTTATTTTACAGCCTATCAAAGAAACATCTATTGAAGCACACTCTGCTTATAAGTTGACCTTTCATAAGCTGGTTTGAGTTTGAGGAACTTTGGGGCAAATCTTGGGCATTTTTTATCAAACAAGTCACTCATAGTTTATTTTAATAAAGCCCTGGTCATACTTTCATGAAATGTTATCGGCTGATTGGCTGATTTTGCTCCAAAATCACAAAAAAAAGGCTTATGACTTGGGTTGCGTATTAGCTAACACTCTATTGGAACTTTCAGAGCTAAAATGTTTGGAGGTGAACAACTTCAGGGGTATAAATACTGTTACTGTGCACTAAATGTCATATATTATTTTCCAAAGAAAACCCATTTTTAAAGTGTGTAATTTTGCGTCACATTTATTTACACAGTTATACAATAAGTGAGAATCTCGATTACTAACATAGACACTGGTAGATACTGTGACCTTACTCCTATGTTTGATACCCTGCACATGTGATGTATGTGCAATTAAACCTAGATATTGGAGCAGTTCTAATATGTGCCTTCCACAAAAAAAGGGGTTGGTATGCTGTGGATATCCTTGAAGGTAAGCCAATGTGATGAATTGAAATAAGAAAAAAAAAACACATGCATAGCGTGTCAACAACATGTTCTGGGTGCTTTTTTTACATACAAGCTACTTGTCTTTACACTTACTGAACGGATTATTGAGACTAGGGTAGTATTTACGCCAGCGCTGCATAATGCGGCGGACAACCTCAAATATGTGTGCAAATATAATAAATGGTGCTGCCAATGAAGGTTTGTCATAAAATTCCTTCACTAAATCATAACGCTGGAATTTCCACACCCCGTCTGTGTTAGCTTGCACATTTTCAAAGGTGTAGCTGGAAATAGGAATTAAGTGACACAAATGACATAGTTTGTTTTCATCAGGTGATAAAAAGCACCCCTCAGATCATAAGGCACGTCTCACATATATACCATGCACCCTGTACTAGTTTGCAAGTCTGTGGTGTTAAAAAGTTTTCATAGATTGGCAAAAAAATATGAAGATGTTACAGGAGATACGAAAGCATATATGGCTCTGCTGACTTTACAAACACTTGGTCTGACTACTATAATTACATGTTCTTATGTATGACACTCAATGGAAAAAGCGTCAACAATAATTGCTTGTTCTCACAATCATTATCAATTTTTCTTTACTCTCAATTTTAAGAAAGAATCTAGAATCTATTATACAAAATTGATGAGACCGAATAAATGCTGAAAATCTTCCTATACTTCTTGCCATGTCTAGGGTAACCAACAGCTGATAATTATCAACCTGTCTTTAAAGGGCAACATTTAAGGGATGTACATTTTCCTCAGACTCCAAACCAAAGCCTATACTTTGGAATTCTCTTTACAAATGCTTATCAGATTATCTAGGCAGGCCAATAAAATATAGATTAATATATCTTCCGACTGAAGACTTTTTATGTAAGACCACCAAATTGGTTTGTTATTTAAACCAGTAATCTCTCTCCACATATCATCCTATAATTTTGGAATGCCATTATTTGAACTGTGTACTCACCTGAACATAGCAATAAGGAGGTTCAGCATGAGTACGTTGGTGATGAGGATGTACACGGCAAGCATGATGGGACCGATCCACGTGTTATTTGGACAGCGATCAATGCCACCCAATGCTACTGCAGTCAGGTTAGTTGTGCATGGATTTTCCCCTATAAAAAAAGGTCATTTCCCTTATCTCCATTGCTTTTATATAAAGTACAAAACATTGGGAGGGCGATCAATAGAAGCAGGGTGGAGGAGGGTAGAAAAGAGACTAGCAAACCCTTGTTGGTTCACCTCTATAACAACAAGGTTATTAAGTCATCCACTGCCGGCAGGCAGGCAGACAGGCAATAAGGCCTTTTAACTGTGTTAGCTGATGCTGTGCTGCATAGGTTTGGTGGTAAAAGGCTTTTTTTTTCCATAAAGTACCACAAACACCTATAAGGTGGATTTTAATATTTTGTTTAGAGTAAGTGAGTAATAGATGTTTAACGACATTTCAACAGCTAAGGTCATATTCATGGCGAGAACGACATTACACAATTTCACAGAGGAATGTGTCAGTGCCCACACATATATGTGCATCACACACATCCGAGGTTATAGGAAAGAGGAGATATAGACCCTTCTAAATGGGCTAGGGAAGCCCGATTTTGTTTAGAAGTCCCCACAATCATATTTATACAAGTATATTGAATACTACATGCCCTCTCCTTTCTTTGTGAACTACCGTAATCTCCCGCGTATAAGACGCAGTGCGCGTATAAGACGCACCTAGAGTTTTGGAAAATTCTCAAAAAAATGAAAAATTAATAACTTTGGTTCTACTGAATGAATTTTCAAAATTCAAAAACCTATGTGTAGCTTGAGCCCCGGACCCCCCTGGGCCCCCTTATGTCTTATTATGACTAAGGGGGCATGTAACATATCAAAAGAAAGGTCTTGATGTCCCCCTTGTGGATCCAATGAGAACTAAAACCCCACGTATAAGACGCGGCTTATACGCGGGAGATTACGGTACTGTCTTATTATATAGAGGAAAAATATAATATATATAGATGTGGGTTAGAGTATAAAGGAGTGGTTATCCATTATTAACTGGTAAATGGTGGAATTGGATAGTGGCTAAAAGCAACAGTCTCACTATTTTATGGGAATGTGGGCCATAAAACCCCACGTATAAGACGCGGCTTATACGCGGGAGATTACGGTACTTCTTTGTAAAAATATACAAGATTAATTTCAAGTTGGTACCTCACCTTCCATCTCTTCAAGGAAAAGTTCACCATATATTTGCCAGTATGGTTTTTTGAATATAGCAATCAATAGTTGTATTGAGAGTTGTGAGTTGGGGTATAAGATGGCTTGTAAGGCAACTCCATAGGCTATGATGAAGACCGACAGGATGATCATGAAGTAAAACAAGTCTATCATCTGGAACGGGAGAGCAAAGACATAAGTCAATTTGATGTTTGTCAATGAACAAACATACTTATAACCCTAAAAAGCTGCTTTAATTTCATAGTGGTGACATAAAGAAATTCTTGTAATATCAACAGCTCAATCTTAAAAGTTTGAAGACATTTTATTTCACTACAAAGACTTACAATTTTGGCAATATGGCAACACTGAAATTTCACTAGCTCTTCTCATAGGAACAAAAAAGTAAAATGAGCACCCTGTTTATAGGAACCCCTTTACAGAATTTTATAAGTTCATTGGCCCCTAAGATTAAACAGGAGAGAAGAGAAATTTTTAAAAAAAGAAGAAAAAAAAGGTTCCTTACCATGCGTCCAATCATGACAAGCTTTGGTCCAAGTTCTTTGTGTAAAGCTACAACATGTAGCAGCCGGAAGTAGAATGTCATGAGATTCAGGGCTAAAATGATCCTTGCCCAATCAAAGCAATCTGCACAGCTTGATAGGGGAATGAACCGTAAAATAATGCCAATGAGGAATGTGATGAGAGTGATGACATCCACTATGTTCCACTTGTCCATGAAGTAGTTCTGTACTTTGAGTCTTAGACTGTATGACTCATCCATGGCCACCTACAAGACAAATCAATTTAACAAGTGAAATAAATCCTCAACAAAAAATGTACAATTCTTAACTCAAAGACATATCTTAGGCACATCAAAGAGCAAATATGCCATTTTTTAAGACTGGCACTCCACAACAACATCATAATGGACAAACTTGGGAGGGGGGGGTAGACAGCCAAGAGAGTTTTGTAAATTTATAAGTTGAAAAGTTGGTAAATACTCCCTAAACTTCCTGCTTTTTCTTGTGTGCTTGTATATCCAATAAAAGACCTGTGAGAATGTTTTTTACACTTGTGCCGACATGTTTCGATCTTTTCAGATCTTTATCAAGGCATGTTTAATCAAACTGAGAAGCAGGGAGCCTTATTCAGGCATCTCCATTCTAAAATATACAAATCAGTTGTCATGGCCATAACAGTTTATATAAGATGACTCCCAAAAGGGTAACAGTTCTGAATAAATTACAAGAGGGCTCCCAAAGTGGTTGAGCGCTTTAAAATGTTTGTGATTGGTGTTTGGTCTCTACCTGAGAGAGAAAAAACCTTGTTGAGGGTTAGCCCTAAGTGTCATATATAAGGGATCATACCATATATTATAGGTTTGATATCACTGTTGTATGAAGTTTAAGCGGTCCTCTCTAGACATTGTGGCGATGGGTAGGTTGGGGCTAGTGAAGGTCACCGGTGGGTATTCACATTGAGGCCACGGTATTTATAAGTGTTAACCATGTCAGATTCCTTCTGAAAGTGAAATGTTGATAATAAAACATTCTCTAGGGGGTTGCCGCAGAGTGTTACTGCGATATGAAAATATTTTTCAATGAATTTTCACATACCTGTCTGATTTCTTCTGTGGAAAGTGTAACCATCCAGATGATGAGGATGATCTCTGCTACTTTGATGTCTGGGTTGAAGTCTACTAATAGGATGTAACTGTACAGCAATAGGAAGGCCACGTAGGACAGCTGTAGCAGTAAAATGATTGAAATATTGAGAAATTTGCATCTTGTAAACAGCACAGATATTTGTTTTAATCAAAATGCTTCCTATCAGAAACTATGAGTAAAAGAGTAGAATGTTGATTAAATATTCTAGTATTATCTACTAGCTCTTAAAATGGATAAAGGTGAATATTGGTACCATTATGACAAAAAATTTACTGCCCAGCAAATAATGTTCTCAAGTTAAGTTAGCCCTAATTTCCTTAGATTTAGAAAATATAGGGAAACTGATCTAAATAGCAATCATTCTTAAGATTCAAGTCCAAATATAATGGAAAATAGAGTTATAAATCTCCTGGTACATGTAGTTATAAATCTCCTGAAAAATGTGGGATAGAAGGTCGTCGAGGGAATTAAGGGTTAACTATAAACTTCTTGCTACATGCACTTACAAAGTTGTGAATGAATGTGACGAGGGGTGCATTATAGAAGTAGATAAACTTGTCAAAGCAGGAGATGCCTCCACGTCCATCCTCCGTGGATTTTTCCTCTATTAGCCTAAAAAAAAGAGTGGGGAAAGGCATCATCATATATGTATAAGATAACATCTTACCTCTATCTTATCATTGTTTATCCAAGCATATGAACCACATATCATGCCAACTGAACCTGAATTGGTCTACAAGCTCAGGCTTTATGCAGACTTTTACTGTATGACATAGCATTACTAGTAACAATTAATCTTTTACTCAATAATAAAACTACCCAATAAACATGTTATCTTTTTAATTGTACTTAAGGTGACCTGTAAGAAAAGGGTCTCCTCTTAAGCTACACAATATTGCGATGTCGTGTTACTTACGGTGATTTACTGTCCACGCTAAAGACAGATTTTCTTTCAAGCATTCTGTCCATTGGTTCAGCCTCAGCTTTCAGTGCAGCCATCTAAAAAATGGTATATTGATATTTTTATTTATTTAATCCACTTAATAAACATTTATCGAAACATGATGATGGGACGTATTTCTCATTAAATTCTGATATATGGTTAATTCCCTTCCTCAAAATGTATGCTCTACTCGATTGATTGATTTGTTTACGCCCAAAAGGTGTGCAAACACCTCATGTGCCTGCCTCATAAGTTTGCCGACAGATATTTAAAAGCTGCTTGTTCAAAACAGCTAGACGGATATATGCTGCTTGTCCATCACATCAGCTTGTCCATCACATCAGTGATCATATGTCATTTTGTATCTCACATCTTTAGTCAACATCCACCTATCGTTACTGTAATGCCTTATTTAAAATATGTGGCTTGTACACAAGCACACTCCCTTGCTGTGGAATCTGCGCTTTGTAGGATATCATACTAGAGTACAGACCTTGTATGCTCAAAGTCAAGAACTGGCTGTGCCTCATAGCATTTTCTAACTCGGTGTGTGCTTTATACATATGTGCATCTTATACATAAGGTACTCCTGTACGGCATAGCAGATGTAAGTGTGTTGTACTCAAATGTGAAGTAATTGCAAACATACTACATGTATATTACACCAGTAATGATTACCCAATTTGTACATTTGTCCGCGATATCGTAACATGTAAATAATTGTCTAAGAAGGACAACACCGAACTCTGCCTACAGGTGTATTACTATTTTCACCAACAAGGCATCTGATACATATAGCTACATGAAGCAACCAAATCCATTCTAGACATTTTAACAAAGAAGGAAACTGTATTGATTCATTCTGTGATTAAACTTGAGAAATATGACAACTAAAACATTTACAATATCTATGACATGCAAATGTTCTACATCATTGTGTTGTGATACACTTAAGTGCAAATCCATTGAAAAGCTTACAGATTTATTATCCAGGGACATCAGTAGCTACATATGATCAATAAATATGGTTACATGTTTTTTTATAATGGTAATAATGAATACTAAAATATGTTGTAACAGCTGACACATGTATTGAAAATGTCACAATCTGAAATCTATTTGATAAACAGAACCAGATTTAGTAACACTTTTCTAGCAATTACTGATAATCATTATAAAACTCTTAATCTTTTACTTTGAAAGTAATATGGGAATACCCTAAGATATATGAGCTAATAGATGGCCAACTGGGATTACCTTGGATTTCTTTTCATGGACCGAATGTCTGGACAGCTCTTCTCTGTCGTCTAGGCGGAAAGTGAGTAAGGCATAGATCAAAGGAGGGCAGAACACACATGACCAAATCTGGAAAGACAAGAACGGTAGGAAAACTGTCAGCTCGGCTGCCATATCATTCAAGCTGCTCCCTGGATTTTTCAAAAGGAAAACAATTATTTGAATGTCTTCAAATCAATGGGTCTTTAAAGTTCAAAGAGCTATGGATTGCCTAGCCCTACATACATTTATCATTTCTAGAAAGCTGACCAAGTGCAGGAAGTATTTCCTTTTTTGTCACCAGGGGAGTAACATCTCTGGACAGAAGTTATCCCTTAACAAAGCATTTTGCAACTTATTGTGCAAAGGTCCACTCTCTGCATCCGCTTTTCTGTAGCAGTAGGTTTCAAAATTACTGCAAACATTTTCTGTGTATCATTATAACGGATATAACATGCTCTTGTAGTCTTGTGTGTGAAGATCTATCTGCATGGAAATATCTATGCTCACAGAATATGGGAAGCTGGTAACCAATATGAATCAACATGAGTTTACAAATATAAGAATATACCCCCAGAATGTGCTTGCTTAAATCACTCACCCTGAAGTGGCTAACCTCAGGTGCCATACGACCGCGCCATATTGTGTTGAGCAGTGCCTGGCAGGCTGGATGTGATATAAACTCTTTGTTATCAGCAGCAAATGCCAGTTGCAGTGCAGTGGTCTCCCCCCAGTTTGGCTGTTGGACTACCAGTAGTAGGCCTGCCTTCATCTCATCCGCTGAGTGACACTCACTCATTACTCCAACTGCAAGCTCACTGAACCTCCTGAAATTCAAGTAAAGCAGTGTATGTGTTTGAACCTTTCTTTCTTATTCATTATTTACAAATAACAAATTGATGAAACACAAATTTCTAGGGATTAACTCTCTCCCAGGAAGGATTGAACGTTGTTGTTTGTTTTTTTTTTATGGCAGCCCCCCCCCCCTTTTCTGGAATTTTTTTTGCCCCCCCCCCCACTTCCAAAGAGAATAAACTGAATGCCCTGTTGATATATTTATAGTCTTCCTGAATCCTTCATGTACCATAAGAGACAAGCTTAAGGAGATTTTCTACCATTTTCCATAACTCTAACCCCTGCTATTATTGTCTAGAATCCAAATGGGTACATTGAGTGGATACACATACTGTGAGTTCTCGGTGAGTTCTGTGATCAGCTCAGTATCATCTGTCGCTGATGCCATCTCCTTTAGCATCTTTTGTGCTGCTAAGGCTGCCACCGTAGAATCCTACAATGTAGAGATAAAATGTTTCAGATAACATGTCTAGTTCATCAAGGGCATTCCTTTTTTTGACATATATAAAGCTGCATGTGCTTTGGGACTGAAACCAGTCTTGATAACCCCAGAGTGGTCCACTGATGGGTAATCATTTTGTAGATTATCTGTCTGAGGTAATGGGAGACAAAGGATTTAGAAGGTCTATGAGGTGAGGGTTGACTGTATTTCAATGTGCCAATTGTCACAATGAAGCTTTAGAAATTATGATTATGGAGATCACCATTTGACAAGAGCCACGGATAAGAGTACAAAACATACCTTGCCTTCCTCCCAGAAGACACGAGCCATGTTGAACCTATTCATTAACACAGCCCAAATGAAGAGCTCCCGATGTGGTTGGTCAAAGTCGTGTAGCACATACTGCTCACCCGTCTTCTGGTCTGAAACAGAAATTCAAAATTTTCAGTATGAAAAGAGATTCACGCTAATGTGTGAACACATTTTTTAGCAATTTGATTTCAGATTCCAATCAACCACTAAAATGGAGAGAGAAAAAGTAAAAGATATTACTTACCAACACACAGATACCTTGTGAGACCCTTGACTACACCATGGTCTCCTGAGTCTGTATGGTCCAACTGGTGTAACAATGTATTCAAATCCCCATCACGTAAACTGGAATAAATGATGAAATATATCATAGCCGCACAATATGTTATGGCCTTCTTTAAAGAAAGAAGTATATGACCATGCATAGGCAGTAAATAAAAGTAAACCCAATGGGCCAAGACCTGACCCCTGAAGGACTCCATATTAAATCTAAGAGCTGCAAAAGCTTTATGTATATCTATGCACTTAAGGAGATGGGCAAGCAAAAATCACCTCTAGGCTGGGCATTACATAAATCTGGATGCAAATTTGGTTGGGGTCACAAATTAGAGCTTGAATACCACTGGATACATAGGTTAACTCAGTACATTTTGTACACTGTGTGAGTGCAAGCACTCACACAACCAGGTCTATATTGATTTGACGTATAGGCTCCACTTTTCTCACCATGGCCTTTTAACATTATAGATAATGAAATCGCATAACATAAATATCACAGACTAACCTTATTGTGCTAACAGCCCTGGAGGCATGGCCTTGTATAATGTTTTCTGTCTGCAGGTTTTTGTAGCGGGAATCCCTTTTGTATAGCGGCTGGAAGAAGTCGCCAATGAGATCAATGATTACCCCACCGACATCCTCCAGGCTGAAGTTCTCTCTGTTACCCTGTCAATAGAAAGGAGACTTTTCACCATCTTCTATGTGTTTAAAGTACTCTTTATTTGAGTTCAATTCACTGTGTGTTCCTGGTAGCTGAAGCATGTATGATACATAAGGAAGTGTTTCTTTGTATCATGTTCGAATTATGAAAAATTAATTATGACTCACCTTCTTGGCCTTTTTCAAAAGTGCATAGAGCAACGAGTTCTCCGGTGTCTGAAAAGAAAAGAAAAAAGGTTACTTGAACCAATTTATCTCCTCACAACAGTTGAGTTTAGGCCACACAAAAACATTGCCTTGGTCAATGGATTGGTAGATGAAAATAACAAGACCAGGAAATAGTGTAATGAAGCTATGTTCTTGAAAATATTGGATGGTCAACTCTGCTGATGAAAAGCAAATATAAACATATCTGTGTCTTTCTGGATCAATTATTCATTAAACCTTGTTCATGGAATGCCAAATTTTTCCACTCTATATATTGTAGAGGTCGGCAGAAAATGTCCTGGAGAAACCGGGAGTCGAACCCGGGACCCTCCAACCTGCAGGCGGAAGCTCTACCGCTGAGCTACTTCCCCGTCTGACATTCTCTACCTTCCACCTACATCTGGATTGGTATAATACACAAGGGGGGCAGCTTATACCGGCTGACCAGCCCCTGAGGGCTGGTGCAACCGGAACGGGGCAGATGGCCTACCACCATGGACTTACAGCCAGAGCTGGCCCCTACACTCCTCACAACCAGCTTCAACCATGGCCAACCAGCACCAAGCATTCCTCCAACCAGATCAGTTGGGCTTTATCAAGCAGTGTGAGGCACTCCTGACTTCCCAGTTGACCTACCAGTACACAGTACTGCCAGGGTCGAAGCGTATTTGTATTATACCGTTCCAGGCACCTACTCCTGGATTGGTATGACACACACGTAGGGGGGAGCTACCACCGGATGCCAGCCCCTGGGGGCTGGGATCTTCAGAAACGGGGCTGCTGGCCTTACGGCAGAGCTGGCCCCTACACTCCTCCCTACCAGATTCAATATAAGGTTCAGTACCCTATAGGTACCAGATACCCTGGACTAGTACTGAGTTGAGCCCAACCACCAAGTCTCCTCCCAGCACTAGCAAATTAAATCGTCATTCGTGTCACACCAGCCCAGGTACCGAGTTCTCGTAGTCCCCCCTTGCAGGGCAGGACCAACTCGGTTTCTCCACCAGTGTAGAGGTCGGCGGAAAATGTCCTGGAGAAACCGTGAGTCGAACCCGGGACCCTCCAACCTGCAGGCGGAAGCTCTACCGCTGAGCTACTTCCTCGTCTGACATTCTCTACCTTCCACCTACATCTGGATCCGTATAATACACAAGGGGGGCAGCTTATACCGGCTGACCAGCCCCTGAGGGCTGGTGCAACCGGAAAGGGGCAGATGGCCTACCGCCATGGACTTACAGCCAGAGCTGGCCCCTACAATATTGACACACCCAATTTTCGATCGCAGAAATATTCAACTTCTTACCTCATTGTAGAGTTTGAGCAGGTTCTTTATTGTCAGAAAGTCTTTTAGGGAGAGTCCATTCTCTAGGAACAGTCTGACAAAATCTGTACGATCATTCACAAGAGCCATGTACATAGCATCATCTAAGTCCCCTTTCTGAAATGGAGCAAACCATCAGTATTTAAGTAAATAATATACTAGGCAATACTTCTACTCTGTTGTGAACAATCATAGCAGTTATCAAAACAAGAGCAAAGTAGGACTTCTGCCATACAAAATTCATAATTTATAAATTGGTACAAGTAAAGATCACACCAACCTCCCATCTCTGGTCTTCTGTGAAGATGTCACTTTGTGCAACATCAATTCTGTTCCATGCAAGGGCCAATTTCAACTGGTCAGCAATCTGGTCTTTGTTGGCTGTAAATCAAAATAGGTATGATCATTTATTCTAGTGATAGTACAAGCAAAAAGAGTATATATGTGCTAATATACCTTTCTTAATAGAGGCATGAGCTGTAGTGGGGTGGAAAACAGTTGGATTGGGCCTCTCCTTCTAGCAAACCTCTGAGATCTCTAGTGCAGTTGTTTAAAAGGAAGCTTAAAGAGAACTTGCCTTTGAGTAGGGCTTGCAGAATGGCAACATCAATATCATTGGAGCCACCACTGTCCAATCTAAAAATTGTCATGTTATGCCTGTGCTGGAAGCATTCCTTGACCCATGTGACACGCGAGTCTATGTCACGGTCTCCCCACTCATCATAGATCATCTTACGGACCTCCTTCCATAACTCTTCATCAAATATTGGCACCATTCTGGGTAAATTTTAAACATGGATTAGAGCTTGATCACATATGATTTCATGTAGGCAATCACGTGTAAAACAAAATCAAATTGATAACAATGGTATGCCTCCAATTTTTTAAGACTCCCCCCCCCATAACTGCTATAAATGTTTAACAATAGATCTGGGAATATTACAAGGGTCAACTCTTTGGTTTAAGAGTGTAGTATATCATTCAGATTTAGGACACATCACATCCGAGGGATGTAATCCACAAGCAAAAGCAAACTCCACAGAGACTTATCAAACCTACTGTAGACCCAAGTCTCGACGACTCAAGTCAAATAATATATATTAGGTAACTACAATTAGGGTGGAAATAATATTTTAAACTCACTTTTTTATCTTCTTTCCATACTGGTCTGTCATCTCCACCTCTGTTTCATGAGAGTTCAAGTAGGCATAAGCGAGCACATCAGCAGAACGTCCAGAGCCTTCCACTATAACAGCCGGTGTGCCATTTTGAAGTGCACGCATAACAGTTTCTAAGGTACCAGGTCCTCCCTCCACTACCACACACACCACTGGGACATTGATAGCCTCTGTAAATAAACCAACATTGTATCTGATAGATTATAACCTTACGATTGTCAATTTACAAAGTATGGGCGGGAAAATGCTACTGGTGCTGCCACCTTTGGTTATGTTTTGTAAATAAAACAAGACTTCAAGTGAACTAAAATAAAACCCTACTTTCGGTCTGGGCTCTGATGATCACGGAAGTCGTGACACAGCAAGAAGAAGGATTTGTTGTTGACCATTTGCCTTTTTCTAAGTAATCCCCAAAGTAATCCTCTATCAAGGATGGCAGCTTCCACCCTCACAGTATCACCCAGCCTATGAGTTGATCCTCTCACTTTGGAAATTCTGAAATGTTTTGGCCCCCTAATCTAACTGCCTCTTGGAGAATTTTTTTAGCCAGAGTTTTACAGTGAGACCCACAGAGAGATGAATTTCATTTCCACAATATCATTGGAAAGCACATTTTGGACATGAAGTACAATAGGTAATGTTTTTTTTTTCCACATACTTGTGCAGCTGAACCAATGTCAGGTAACATGGATGCTAACAGCGGTTAACTCTACACTTGACACTACCTAACTTCAACTTCTGCATGCGTTTGAGCAACAAATTTTAAAATAAAAATATTCTTACGTGCACCAGTGGCTGTTCCCATGCTGCCGATGGCTCTCTCTAGCTGTGCTCTGAAAGCAATCTCGGTTGCATACTTCATTTGGGTTCCATTGTCGACCAGGAGAAAGTGTGAGTGGTTCAAGTCTATAGGTGCGTGTTTGGGTTTACGTGGCTTTTCTACTCGATATTGGGCTGAACCATTCTGATGAAGGATGAAAAATAGTTCTATCAGTAAAGTACATAATATCATATACATGTATACACAAAGAAATAACACAATGTACATCTTTTACCATTGTTACTGATGCAATACTGAGCCATATTAGGCCACACCAAAAAAATAAGTTGGTCTACGGATCGCCCTCTCCACATTTTCAGAAATACAAATTTTTTTCTTTGAAAAAAATCTTGTCCACGGATTTCGCTCACTTCAGTTTCTACAATTTTTCTCTTTGTGATGTTTGGCAAAATTAAAAAAAAAAAAAAATTTGTTCGCTCGCCTTGAATCCATTGGATGCCAAAAGATTCTTAAAACAAAAAAGAAAGAAAAATTTGCTCGCTCGCACCATTTTTTCAAAACCAAAATCCATAGACCAACTTATTTTTTTTGGTGTGGCCTTAAGTTAATAATACAAATGAAGAAAATTTACTTATGTTTCATATGACAGACAGAAATAGCAGTTTCAATTGAATTCAAATACATGAATTGCATTGGAAATTCTTTTGAAGACGCTGGGGATTCAAAAAAATGACAATAACCTTGACATCAACGAGTGTTTCCTTGTTGTTGACGCATCCCCAACAGGCTATGCCAATTGCTGTCACCTTCGTCTTTGAACCATGAGCGACCATCCAGTCAGCCACGGCTTGCCCGACCAACTTCATCACCCCAGCATGCATACCACCCGTGATAATCCATGCACCTTTGGGATTGGGAGAGAGTCAGATAGGCCTAAACTTCACCAACAGAATCTAATGTGTATACCCAATTTAATTGCTGCCTAATGTAAAGTTAATTATGATGTACAATGTGTCAGGGCTATGATTTTGATTTTATCTTTTTATCAAGTAGTAAACTAGATCTGAGTAGAAGGACATAATATATGTAGATATTATCATTTACCTGTGGATGAAGCGGCCTTCATCAGACCACGTCTGAATACCTCTGACAGTCTCGGTTGCATTCTAAAGTTCCTTGCTCCACCTGTGACAGAGATAAGGAGATTCGGAGGATCCAGCATCCACTGGTCCAACATCAGCTCAAGAACACGGTCCATCGGCGTCTCATGGTCTATCTTTACATACTGCAACAGAAAGAACAAAGTGTATTAAACTGAGTAAACTAAATATTTGCCCTAACTTTAAATAAGCATGAGGTGTAACTACCGTAATCTCCCGCGTATAAGGTGCAGCCCACGTATAAGGAGCACCTAGAGTTATGGAAAATTCTAAAAAGATGAAAAATTCATAACTTTGGTTCTACTGAATGAATTTTCAAAATTCAAAAACCTATGTGTAGCTTGGGCCACCCCGGACCCTCCTGGCCCCCCTTATGTCCTATTATGACGAAGGGGACATGTAAGATATCAAAAGAAAGGTCATGGTGTCCCCCTTGTGGACCCAATGAGAACTAAAACCCCCGTATAAGACGCGCCTTATACGTGGGAGATTACGGTAATAGAATATTTCTTTATCCCTTATATTTATGAGATTTTCTACACAATCTATTTGCACATATTCCCAATGAGAAATATTTTGTCACTAGTTGTGACACACCTCCGATACCAGTTTATTACTTTTTACACTGAATTCTTTTGAAGGGGGGGGGGGTCAATTAGTCTAGTCATAGGCCTGTAAACCTTTTTAGTTGAAAAATGATGTAGCCAAAATGATATGGGAAAGGGAAATTTTCCAATGTAAACTTATAAGTAAAACAAATTACCTTGGCAGTTCTCTTGAAGCCAATGAATTCTACATCTCCATAGGCATCTGTGGGCGCTGTCTCAGTGCACTTGGCATCTGGCTTCCATTTGGGCGCTGCCCCCTCTTCTCTTTCATTGTAAGCATCTATGGCCTTACTAATATGCTTACTCTTCTCATAGTTACAGAAGCAAACAGGGTCACTGTAAACAATAAGATTACAAATAATTTAACTTCACCAAACCACTGGAAGTTAGCTTTGATTTAAATTCAAAAAGATTCAACCCCACTTTGGGAAAGTTAAAAAAGTCTTCTGATGGTTTTGTATGACAGATAATGCTTTCTTGACGTCATTAAACTGAGCATTATTGATAGCTGTATTTGTTAACAGACAAAGTTGTTCAGTATAATAAACATAAACATTTAGAAATTGAACTGGATTCAGCACCTCGCATGCTAGGTACTAAGGTAGCTGGACTGCTTTTTGCAACATAAAAAGAAAGTTGAAAAATGTAATTTTTATAGAAGTAATAAATTCCATTTCAACAGTTTACAACTCTTGAATAAACTGTAGCAAAATGACCCACAGACCTTTATAACTATTCTGTGGTGTAGATTAAATATGGGAAAAGGAAATCAGATGAGGCTACCCTTACCTGTCCGAATCTGTCGAGGCTGAGGCCTGGGGGATGAAATTCTTACACACTCGCATCTTGATATGTTTGGGGATCCAGTGACGCGTCTTGGAGTCCTGCAATTATGACACACAGTAAGTACACCGGTTTACAATCATAATTCTAGTGGGACTGATAGCATCATTTTTTATAAAGACCTTTATTGACCGATCCACTACATGTCGTAGTGATAATAAATATCATGCATCAATGATAAGTTAGGCCTGGGGTTTGTTCATGACAAGCTACGAGAATGAGTGGCAATCAATGAACATTCATAGATATAGAAATAATGTCACTTACTGTTTGTGCCTTGACAGCAGTAGCCATCGGAACAGCGCCGACATTATTAACGGTGTCCATGGTTACCATCTCCGGCTGCTTGACGGTCATCTCGGCCGGCTTAATAGGTTCTATTTTCGACATGGCTACTGAGTCTTGGGCTATTGGGGCAATGGGTGTTGTTCCTGCACGTCCGTTATTTTGTGCAGGACTCACCTATAGAGTTGTAATACTAAGTATGTTATAAATGTACAGTTATCAAACTGAAGACAAATTTGATACCGTATTTGTTCTAATAAGTGCACATGCCTTATAAAACCTTATAAGAAAAAATAATTATAATAAGCGCACCCCAAGAGCCTAAAGTCGTTGTTTTTTGCCCTTAAAATCGTTATTTTTACACTTTATTTGACTGATTTTACACCAGGGTGGGACCCAGAAAGGAGGGGTGTGCGCTTATTAGAGCATGTGCGCTTATTAGAATGAATACAGTATACCTCAAAATCTAACTTTTAAATATAATTGTATTTGGCTACATCCCTGATATCCTTTGATAAAGTCACATAACAATCTTTTTTTTCTGTATTTCCATCAATCTATTTACAACTTCATGAAGTGACATGGTCTTAATCCACGAATTCCCACAAGCTGTGATGAGCTTTTAGTGTGCTGTGCAACGAAGCTTGAAAATAGTGTATAACTTTATATATCAAAAAAAAAAAAAACAGACAGTGGAAGAAAAAATGCAACAACCTGAATCTATATTTTCTTCTTTTTTCTTTTCTTTTAAATAAGGCGTGGGGCAAAGGAATAATTTTGGAATTTTGGGAAACTTACCGTAGGGTACCGGAGGGAAGTTGAAGTAAAACTTCTTATTTTACCGAGGGAATACGGGGTATTGGAGGAACAGATGAGATACGACCGAAGCCGGTCACGTGACGACAGACTTGAAAACCTAAAATCTATGAGTAGAAAAACACACACAATTTTCTGGAAACAACCAGATTAGACATTTCAATTTTTTCATATAATAATAATGACCTCGAAAGAATACGGGTAGGGTGGGAAGGGCATCTGTTCCTCCAATACCCCGTATTCCCTCGGTAAAATAAGAAGTTTTACTTCAACTTCCCTCCGGTACCCTACGGTAAGTTTCCCAAAATTCCAAAATTTTACCTCGGGAATACCTCGGGTATTTCCGTAACCGATGAGATGTTGAAAGCGAATGTGTTTTTCTAGTCATAAAGATTTTTGGCTATTATCAATAATTCTCAATTATTATCAATTTAATAATTGACCAAGACCAATACAGAATCAATTCAACACCTTTAATTTTCTGACCTTTACCAACTTGGTTAAAGCACAGTACACTAGTTATCTGGAGTAGTCAAATAACCAACCAAAGCAATTAATACACCAGACAACCCATACATTTGAACGTTCAACAAATCTAATCTGCTAGTCTCAGCAAGTTAGTAGCTACATGCTCTGTATCAACCTCGATGGGCTTGTTGTAGAATTTCCGATATGAGTCAGCTGACTTCCACCCTGCCAGGCGCATTACGGCATTCAAGCAGGATCCTACCTTGGTGGAAGCTGAAGCTGAAGCCCCACGAGTAGAGTGGGCCTTCCAACGTGAAGTGTCAATCTCAGCCATGTCTAGAGTGGCAATGGTCCACCTGGCCAGGGTATCCCTACTGATTCCGTCATGAGGCGAAATGTAACTCATAAGGAGCTGTAGTGAATTTTCAAGAGGTGGGAGGTTCAGCTTCCTCCTAAGTCGTTCAGACTTTTCACGGACCTTTTGCCTCCTAGTGAGATATGCTTTGAGGGTGCTGACCACACAGAGTTTTTCATTCAGGATGTAGGGTCGCAAGACCACAGTGTTTAAAGGGTCACCGACTCTGTTAGACTTTAACAGAGTACTGAGTCTGAAGACAGCATTTCTGTCTTCCCAAGACAGTTCATCTGTCCTTAACGCTAAGATTGTCTGCCCTCTTTGAGATGTGACAAGCAAAATTAAGACCGCTAGTTTCAACGATAACTTCTTAAGTGACAAAGAACTGTTATCCCCCCAACTTTTGAACAACTTGAATACCTTTGTAACGTCCCAAAACGTGTCATACCTTGGTCCACTAGGTCTATCTTCGTATGTACCCTTTACCATATGGCAAATGTTTGGATGTTGCCCAATAGGCACCCCATCTACCTGTGGTAACAGGGTTCCCAAAGCACACCGTGCCACATTCATAACTCCATGACCTACTCCCGAGTCATACAAAGTTCTCATAAATTTACACACTTGTGGCATAGTGCCCTTCATCCAGTTATAACCCCGTTCAACACAGAAAACTATCCATTTGTTTATGTAAGTCGTATAAAGTTTCCTTGTAGATGGTCTCCAAGCTTTTATCATAAGGTCAATGGAAGCCTTGTCATACCCTTCCTTTTGGAGGCGTCGCCTCAGAAAAGGAAAGCTATAATTGGTAGACTTCCTATGAACTGTAGGCTTGTAGGGGCCCCATGAGGTAGTAGGTTGTTCTTTCTCTTGCGGAACCGTACGTAGTCCACCGCATACTTGTGGGCTTTTGCCTTCCAGGGTTGACTCTCCCAATCCGGCATCACGAGGATTGCCCTTGCTCCTGCCCTCAATATGCGTTGAAGCACCCGGCCTGCAATGCTGAATGGAGGAAAACAATATAAGAGCTTATTAGGCCATGTGAATGAGAAAGAGTCAACTTTCCATGCTTCTGGTTCTGGCCTACGTGACACAAAACATTGAACTTTACAATTTGTTCTAGAAGCGAACATGTCCACCTGAGGCCTCCCAAACCTTTCACAAATGATTTCAAAAATTGAGTCATTTATCTCCCACTCAGTCTCATCTTGGAAATGGCGTGACTCATGATCAGCGATGACATTATCCACTCCCGGCACATGAGCCGCTGTCAACCAGATCCCTCTAGACTCACACCAGTTCCAGATGTTTCTTGATACCAGATTACACATTGGAGACTGCAGCCCTCCCATATGTCTCACATATGCAAGTGCCGTGGTATTATCTGTCATGACCCTAATATGAGCCCCTCTCACTTTACACAATGATTTTAGCCCATATTCTATTGCCATGGTCTCGTGGATGTTGGTGTGGAAGTCCACCTCAGGAGGAAGCCATCTGCCATTAGTTCTGACATTCCCCCTGTGTGCACCCCAGCCGTCATCCGATGCATCCGTATACAATTCAAACTCTGGTGGACCTACATCCAGTGCCTTCTTAGCAGTTGGTATGCTGGCTTGCCACCATAGTATGTCCTGTATAGCATCCTTGGAAAGTACCATTTTTGCATCAAAATTCCCTTTTCGGTAGGCTAACCATTCATTCTTGCATTTCTCAAGTCCTTTAATATGTGCAGGCCCATATTGAACTCCTGCCGAGTAAGCTACCATAAGACCTATGAGAGATGCAACCTCCCTGATTTTTGGCTTGACTTTCCCCAGCAGCAAGTAGGAATCTGACATGAATTTGTCTACCTTCTCCTGAGTTGGATATATAGACATATCCACAGAGTCAATCCAAAAACCCAAGAAAATCACCTTTTGCGAGGCTACAAAGGCTGACTTATTTGGGTGAATTACAAAACCTAACCCATCCAGGGTTTCACACACTCTTCTGATAGATTGCTCACAACCTTCTTTTGACTCATGCATAATAAAAGAATCGTCAATGTAGGGGAAACAGATGTGTCCCTCCTCCCTTAGCTTTGCGAAGGGGGGAGTGAGCAACTTAGTGAATACTCTTGGTGCACATGAAAGACCGTTTGGCATCCCTACAAACTGGTAGAGGACCCCATTCCACCTGAACTTCAGAAATTTACGATAATCTTCTCGTACAGGAATAGAGTAATAGGCATCCTTTAAATCTACACTCCCCATAAAACAATTAGGGGTGACAAGGTCCACAGCAGTTTGTAGGGAGGCCATCTTAAAATGCTCATACATGACCTGCTTGTTCATATCTGTCAAATCCAATATAAGCCTGTAATCCCCATTGGGCTTGGGACGCAGGAAAACATTGGAGATGAATTCGCCCTGTTCATGTACTGTAAACTCAATAATACCCCTAGCTACCATTTTATCTACTTCCTTATCCATAAAGGCCACCTCTACCGGATCAAGTTTATATGGAGGAGGCACCCAGTCCTGGGATGGTAAGGCATTAAAGTCAATGGTGACACCCTGAGACATGGCTAAGATCCAAGGGTCCTTGGTGAGTTTAAACCAAGCATCAGCACACTTCAGAATGTTTCCCCCTTGAAAGGATTGGACAGTGTTATGTAGTGGGAAGGGACTCACCTGCCCTACTTGGGCCCCTTCTTGGAAAAACCCTGTTGGGCTTGCTGCTGCTGACCTTGGCCCTGCGGACGAGGTGCTTTGAAGCGGTAACCCTGGCCTTGTGTCTGGTAATTCTGAGAGTAAGTCTGCCTGTAGCCATGAGCCACTTGAAATCTCGGCTGAGCGTACTGATGGCGCGGAGCAGGGTAGCGGCCCCTAGGGCCCTGGACATAGTAGTGGTTCTGTCCATACGGGTGTCTAGGCCCCCAGGCTTGAGCAGGTGCTGTGCCCATGACCTTCTGCCTCTTAGACTGGGAATGAGAGTCCTGCGGCCCCGGGCGTTTGGACGCTAGAACCTTGTCTGAGATCTTCTTGTCCTCCTCAGCTTGTTTAATACGAGCCTCCAGGTTGCCCCCAAAAAGCCATTGTGGGTCCCCATCAATGTTGGTCTTAGTGAGCGCCTTAGCATAGGGCTTAGCAAGGAAAGGTTTTAGCAAGTCCCTCCTCTTCACCGATAGCCCATTGCATACATTGACCAGTAGTCTGGTTGCCTTATTAAAATCCCTTCCAAAGGCATCCAGTTGTTGGTCCTCGGGCCCTTTCTCCAACATCATCGAGCCTAACGGTGCCATAGCAGCAATGGCCGAGACCACCCCTTTCTGCAGGGTCTGAAGAGATACATCCAGCATACGCACTGCCGCATTCTTGGAAAGTGCCTCAGAGTTGAAAATTGCTTCCTCTAACTTAGGTGCTACCAGTCTCTGCACATTTGAAGGCCTAGGAAATTCTTTAGCCGCTTTCTCCAAGTCCTGGGCAATATAAGTCTCTTCAAAATAGGAATTGATGGCATCGGAGGGGGCTTCATGTACAGTGGGGCCTTCCTTGGTTAGTTCAGCTTTTTCCCGTCTGTAGGACTGGATACTCTCAGCTAGGCTTCCTGTTAGCCCCTTGAGATGGTCTATTGGAGGTGGCTTAGCCTTTGACGACTGTGCCTCAAAATCACCTTGCACAGAAGCCACTTCCTCCTCATCATCCACTACTGACATAGCATGTGCCTGTCCATGTGGGCCTAGTACCACATAACCCTGACCTTCCTCCTCTACTGGTTCACACTGGTAGGCCATGTGATCCATACCATAGGCATAATCCATCGGTTGATAAGGGTCCTGATAGTAATCATAACCCTGCTGGTAGTAGGGCATAGGAGGAGCCCATCTTTGAGGTGGCTGCTGGACCAACAGCACAGGAGCACTGGGAGTCTCAGTAGTTTGAACCTCAGGCTCCTTCTCAGAGTTTACTGAACTCACAGTGTCCTTCTCAGCACCCTTATCCTTAGAATGCCTAGATGAAGATCTAGCAGAGCTGGAACTTGAACTAGAGTTCTTATGTGATTTCTTCCCCTTCTCCACAGCAGTGGGACTGGACTGAGATGTACTTGCCATCCTGGAAAAAGACCAGAAATAAAAGGATTATAGCCTAGCTGCTGATCGATATGTACTTAGAGCAGGACTAGAAAACATGTACCTGGAGTAGACCCGCTTAGCGGCAACGGCGAAACTCGCCGAGCGCTATGTACTTAGAGCAGGACAATAACGTGTACCTGGAGCAGACCCGCTTAGCGGTAACGGCGATACTCGCCGAGCGCTATGTATTTAGAGCAGGACTAGAAAACATGTACCTGGAGCAGACCCGCTTAGCGGCAACGGCGAAACTCGCCGCGCGGTATGTACTTAGAGCAGGACAATAACGTGTACCTGGAGCAGACCCGCTTAGCGGTAACGGCGAAACTCGCCGAGCGCTATGTATTTAGAGCAGGACTAGAAAACATGTACCTGGAGCAGACCCGCTTAGTAGCAACGGCAAAACTCGCCGAGCGGTATGCACCTAGAGGTATACTTTAGGTAGCTCTCGCGTTGTCCTACTCTAAGTACGCAGGTACAACCGCGCTGGTGCTCGGCGAGCCCCAACGAAGAATTTTTCGATCGCTATCGACCAAAACTGCCCGAAAAACGGGCAAACTGAGGGCAAAATGGGTGCCAAACATCAGGGAATGCTCAAAAAACCCTGTTAGATCCCTGTAACGAGAGAATTCCAGCGGAATTCCTCCAGGAATTTGTAAAAATGTAAAATCTCTCTACGGCCTGCCGACACGACAACCGTCTTTGAGAGAAAACTTTATTTTCTAGCACTAAAAGGGTACCCCAACGGCGTAACCCTGGCTAGAAGCAAACGAGAACAAAAACCCTTAAAATAGGGCAAAAACTGCCCAGAAAAGGGCAGTAAAATGGGTAAAACCGATCAAATACTCACCTGGAAATTTGAAACCGTCTGCCAAACACGGACGCTCGATCCAAACTGTCGTCACGTGACCGGCTTCGGTCGTATCTCATCGGTTACGGAAATACCCGAGGTATTCCCGAGGTAAAATTCTAGTTTTCTTTGTGTACAGTATGTCGATTTTCAGTTCTTATTGGACCTTATTTCAATTTATCATTTGTTATCTCCTGATATCTAATGGACTCAATGTTGGATTACCTTATCCAAAACAGACTCATCTGACCACAATCATTTCCTTACTCACCCATACGTACATTAGTCTACCACTTAAATAATTACTGCATGCGTCATAATTCATCCCACTTAGTTATATGTATTCTTACATGTATTCTTATGAACCCTCTCATGAGAGATTTGCTTCTAGATACAACAAAGAATGTAATATAATAGGGTGGGTATACAACATTATGCTAGAAGCATGCTTAGTTGGTTTTTTTTTTGAGTGTGGCAGAAAAGATTACTTTGGACGCCTTGGCAGAGAACAAGGACATAGTTATCAAGCCAGCAGACAAGGGTGGGGCCATCGTTGTCATGAATACAAGTGACTATGTGGCCGAAGGGACTAAACAACTCAGTGATACTAGGTTCTATAAAAAGATAGAATCCGACCTCACAGAGGAACACACTCAGAAGGTAAACTTATTCCTTAAAGGCCTACATCATAAACATGAGTTACATACCCGCATCCTCAAAAAGGTACTGACTGAGGATTGTAGAACACCAAGCTTCTACCTCCTCCCAAAAATCCACAAACCTGGGCGACATCCCCCAGGCCGACCAATAGTCTCAGCCAACGGCTGTGCCACGGAGAGGATATCTGCCTTAGTAGATATCATACTAAAACCGATAGTACCTCTCACTAAGTCCTACATCAAAGATACCGGACACTTCCTCAAGAAACTTGAGGAGGCCAAAGACACCGTAGGCCAAAACACCCTACTGTGCACTTTGGATGTAAGCGCACTCTACACAAACATACCCAATGAGGAAGGACGTAGAGCGATCACCAGGTGGCTTATCAAATACCGCCCAGATGAAAGGCTACCACCTGGTGAACCTTTAAACTCCAGTGTTTTGAGTTTACTCAAAATTATCTTAGAATTCAACAATTTTGAATTCAATGGAGACAACTATTTGCAAGTGGGAGGAACAGCCATGGGCACTCGAGTAGCACCCACATTTGCAAATCTGTTCATGGCAGATTTTGAAGAGAGATTTGTATATGAATACCCTTTCCAACCCACCATGTGGGTTAGATTCATTGATGACATTTTTCTCCTCTGGGACCATGGAGAAGAAAAATTGTCCAACTTTGTCAAGTATCTCAACGAGGTTCACGACACCATCAAATTCACCCACGAGATATCCAAAGAGGAAATTGCTTTCCTAGACACGTGTGTGAAAAAAGTGGGAAACAGGTTGGTGACTGACCTCCACAATAAGGTGACAGATGCTCACAACTACCTCCACTACCAATCAGCACACCCATGGCATTGTAAGAATGGGATACCATACGGACAATTCCTCAGAATTAGAAGAATCTGTACTAACACAGACGACTTTATCCGGCAAAGTCTTTTAAAAGCTGCCCACTTCGTCTGTAGGGGCTACCCTAAACTACTGGTAGCCGAGTCTCTTGTGAGAGCCCTCTCCAAACCGAGACCAAACCCGTTGGCGTACAATGTAACACCCAATAAGAGTAACCAAGAAGATGTGTGCATTCTGGTTACAACCTTCTATCCCAGCTTTAACAATCTGCAAAAGATTGTGAAGACCAACTGGGAGATGCTGGCAACCTCAGCACGTACAAAAAGCCTACAACAAACACATCTGATAGTAGGTTTGAGAAAACCACCCTCACTACGAAACACACTAGTCAGGGCTAAGGTAAGCTACCACCCAGAAACTGATGGGAAACACAAGGCTGCACTCAGTGGAAAATCTTCGAAAGGGTGTGACACGGCAACCTGTCAGTGTTGCCCCTTGTTGAACAAAAGTGGGCAGATAACATCTGGACACACTAAACAGACATACCAGTCAAAGGTAAACATCTCATGCCTCTGCTCCAATGTCATCTATGTTTTGTCATGCAAACGCTGTAACAAACAGTATGTGGGACAAACCAAACAAAAACTACGGCAAAGGTTTTACCCCCACATTGGTAACATCACGAAAAAGAGGATGGGCACCGATATTGGTGCCCACTTCAATTCGGATGGACACCAAGGCCTCAATGATGTGGAAGTCCACATTGTGGAATTCATTAACAAGAATCCACACTCTGAATATGCTGAGAAACTCCGCAATAAATTAGAAAGGAACTGGATACTGAAACTCCGTACCCAGGTACCTTTTGGACTGAATCTAATTGATGCACCCAACTTTTAGATCAGAAGAGGCACCACCCAAACCTGCTCCTGCCCATAGGCTCCGTTCAAAAAACCAATGATTACAGGGCAGGACCGCTTACTTGTGAAATCAACCACTTGTTGGCATTTTTAGAAGCAAATCTGACCATTTTAATGAAATGTCAAAGCATCTAAGCCATCTCTCTAGGGGTGTTGCATCATTCCAACCTACATACACTTGGCTAATAAATTATTTTAACCCATCTGTATCTAAGTCTCCATCTATTTTTCTTAGGTTGATTGATCCCTATGAAAAAATACCCCTAAGTATGGAATTTATTATTTAGGATGAAACTGTGACATTGTCACATGCCTTTTATTACCTCAAGTGACACCTGATGAGATCTAAGAGGATCGAAACCTTGTACACATCACCCATATTGATGAATCATCAATAGACTCCAAACTAATGTTGGGAGTTATGTGTCAGTGCTTGGAGAGTTACACTCCCCCAGGACCCTGAGGGCCAACAGGAAGTCTGTGGTACCATGGTGATAATGCATCTTTGTTTATTGAGAACAAAGATTGCCTTGGAGACTACCTTATCAACGGAAGTTGATAAGGTAAGGCGAGCATGGCAACCACGCCAGTAGTAGCAAGGTAGTGTCGAGGTGTGGACGGTCTTAATTTTCGTCCTCTGAGATAGAAGCATGCTTAGAGTGAACTTTTTGGTGCCTACTTTATACGACCGCATACATTTTATGTGTCATGTGGGGGATACAGAGGTAAAACTTACCTTACTCTTTGGGGAGGAATTTAAAAGAAATTTGACTAATATCATAATCTTCATCTTGATGATATCAAAAATTGAGGTAATATTAATTTGTAAAGAGCCTTTTGGTGATTTATGGAAGAAGTAGTCGCACAACATGAAAACTGTATTTGATGCAATGCAGTTATGTTTGTAGATTTTACATTGAAGATTGGCCTCGTGAGACCATGATATCCAACAAACAAATCACACACACACACACCCTAGCTGCATATGATTTTAATATGAGTTTTGATTGACGTAATACAAAAAACTGTCCGTAATTTTTATTCTACTCAGTGAATTTTCAAAATTCCAAAAGCTAGGACTCCATGGAAACCCTAGCTTTGCTTTTGAATGGGTTAGGGATGAGTGCAATATGTGAAAGGAAAGGGGTTGGTGACCCCTTTTTGAATCTATGGTGATCTAAAATGACACAATTAAGCCACACCGGTACTGTAAATTCCCGTGTATTAGCCCCACTCATATGTCAAGTGGACCCTCAACTTGGGATAAACATATAAGCCACATTTTGCTAGTTTAATACTTAGAGAACAGAAAAGCAGTTGTCTATTGCCTTTATAAAATGTTTTCCATTTTATTCCAATCAATCAAGTACCCAATCAAGGTATATCTAGAAGAATTATGGGTACCTGACTGGTTTACAACTATGGTGACCTTGCTCAGCTGTGCACTGTATTCCTTTATAAAATGGCTGGCAGTGCTCTGCTGCAAGATAGAAGTGACCTTGAGTGCACATAAACATCCTTGTGTAAGCTGCACCCTGACTTTGAGAGGCTCCTATATGCAGTAAGATGCCTTTGGTTCACGTATAGGCAATGGCTTATACATGGGAATGTATGCTACAATGTACCTTATCTTAGTGCATTAACCCAAGTCCATTGTCTCTTAGGCCAAAAAAATAATTTGTGTGTTTCCAGTAACATGATCCAAATGTCCAGGGCACATATCAATGTACGTATCAAATTCTTTGAATAATTTGATGTCATTATGAAATAATGATGGGAAAATGACGACTGTGAGAGAGGGGAAGAACACAAAAGTGATACAAGAAAAAAACTCAAAAAGTAATGAACTTTTTTTTTAATATATGAAAATATGAGACAAAATTCTTCGAAATAAAAAAAAAAAAATTTTGCCCCTGTTTTGCTAGGGTCGGTCGGGTTACTAGAAACAAACCTTCTTTTTCTTTTTGCCTTAACACTCTCTGTACGACAACTTAATGTATTATGTTCACAGGATCCCACAGCAAAGTCCCTTTCTCTGAATTCCAACCACCCAGTAGTTTTGTGAAAGTTAAACATAGCCATAAGGATCACCAATAAAAAAGAACAACTTTTAGCAGGATTAATCCATCACAAAACAAGGTAGAAGTTCAACAAAGGATTCAACAAATTACAATACCAACTACCGTAATCGCCCGCGTAGAAGACGCATTGCGCGTATAGGACGCACCCCAAACTCAGCAGAAGCATTTTCGCGTATAAGACGCACATTTTAATGCTGATATTTGTAAATTCAATACATTTCTATAGTAAAATTACCCCTCGTATAAGACGCACCCCCAATTTCAGTACATCCTATAAGACGCACAAGGCATTTGTTTGGCGTAGAGGACGCGTCTTATACGCGGGAGTTTACGGTATTGGTGAGATAATCTATGCATCTACTGAAGACACTAGTATGCTTGAAAATATACATCTAGATGGATCTGATGGTACCTATTAGATATGAGAATGTCTATCAACCTGCTACATGTATTTCCTCATTGCCAACTACATAGAAAGGAATCCACCTGTAGAAAGTAGAAACAAAGTTTCATGTGTCCCATACAAGTAGAATTGAACCATTTGCATTTCAAGATTCAAGAAAACTGACCCTCTCTTTGTCTTTTTATAGGCATAAAGAACCCTCTCTATAGCAGATTTAAAGAGTTTGACAAGGCTAGTGGTAGTACGACCTTCCTTCACAATGCTACCATCCAGTTGGAGTGGTAGCATTGTGAAGGAAGGTCGTACCACCACTAGCCTTGTCAAAATCTCTATAGCAGATTTGACTCACTGTCACACACTTGGTCATTCCTCTCACAAACCTGGTCTTACCCCTCAAATTAGCCAAAGCCCTCATACACTTTATCTTAGGCCTAAAAATTGTTGCATTCAGGTAACCAGTGGTGCCAAAATGAGGCCAGCATAGGGAGCCTGAGTCTTGCGATAAACCATATCATAAAAAAACAAGGTGCTGTGCATTATCTTTGATAGAGAATAGAAGGCAGGGCTCGACAAATCCCTGTGCCCAATGCCTGTGACTCAAAAAAAAAATCCCTGGGCACAAAATAATTTTCAAGTTGTGCCCAATTGGTACAGCTGCACAAAGGCTACTTAAAGACATCAGCACATGCAACGCTGCTGAGATTATCTGGGTGTAGTGGTCTTTGAAACTTTAAATAAAGTTTTTTCACTACAGATGTGATGAAATAAAATCGTTTTATCTATCTTAAAACTATATGTGTTTCATTTATCTAAATATGTAATTTTGAGTATAGAAAGCAAAGATCCTGGGCACAGAGCTCGCCTGCTGGGCACAATTTTTTTTTGCCCCTGTGCCCAGTGGGTACACAGTCTCTGAACTGATTTGTCAAGCCCTGGAAGGGTGTCTGGAATCCATTAAAAAACAAGTCAAGTAAATTGGCATATATATAGATTGTATAGTGGAGGTCATAGACATAGGCCATAGGCCTTCAGTATACAATGGGACAGGCTTGAGTCAGTCTATGAGGCTATCTACAGAACTAGGTGACTTGTGCTGCCCTCTATAGTGAACCTAGAAAACTCCTTGGTGGCACCATCTCATGGGGAGAAGAGGAACTAGAACCCAAAGCTAGTACAATTTGCATTAAAGTGACATTTCTTTTAGACCTTCAGGAAAATATGGAATCTTTAAATGAAAAAGAAATGACTGCACCATTCTGTTGTCATTTTCATAGAGATAACTTTAGAATAAGATTTGACTGTATCCCTGTCTCTGTAAGGGTGTTATTTCACATTAAGTAGCATTGCTTTGTGATGTTTTTTGGTAACTACTGGGAAAATAATTTTTTCCAGAAAAATAGGTAAAAAAAAAAAAGAAAAAAGAAATAAAAGATAAAACAATTATATCCTATGACCTACCGTAATCTCCCGCGTATAAGGCGCATCTTATAGGGGGGTGTTAGTTCTAATTGGATCCACAAGGGGGACACCAAGACCTTTCTTTTGATATGTTACACTACCATATAAGCTCATCTGCTGCATTTGGGGTCCAGGAGGGTCACGGGGGTCCAAACAGCACATAGCCTTTTGAATTTTGAAAATCCATTCATTAGAACAAAAGTTATGATTTTTTTTACCATATTCGGAAACTCTGGGTGCGCCTTATATGCGGGATGCGCCTTATACGCGGGAGATTACGGTATATATCATTTTCAACTTGTTTCATGCATATTTTCTAGGACATAGAAATGTAGAAATAGGACAGAAAACATTGATATTGAAAAGGCCCTTCCGAAAACGAGTTCAAGTAACCAATAGAGCCGTTAGGCGTAGATCAATGGTATTACTTGACTCGTTAATATTTCTGCTTTGGAAGTAACATTACCAATATTTCAATAGCCCGCCCCCCCACATCAACTATGTATAACTTTTTTTTTGGCTCTTATTCTTTCAAAAGTTATCCAAGACCTAAAAAATCCCCGAGACTTCAAGCCTGCTGGCAATAATACTATGAGCAGAGAAAAGGACCGCACATGACGTGACTTTGTCTCCCTCTGCCAGCTTTTACTGGCATAGAATCTTAATGGCCAGGGGATGGCCTTGGGACACAGGCAATAATAGACTGACATGATCGCAGCTTTCTATGGTGAAAGAATTTTTCAAGTCGGCCTACTGTTTTCATTCAAATAAATGCACCTTCTCTTATAAGCGCACCCCCCCCCCACCATAATGGACTTTAGCAGGGGGTCAAGCAAGATTTATCATGAAAAAATAGGAAAATAGGAATTTTGAAAGTAAAACAAGAATGCGTTCAAAGATTAAAACATTAGAGCTGAGAGTATGTCTTGGAGAGACAGAAAGAAAACGAGGGAAGGGTAAAGAGCCTACCCCCATTGGTTCCTTGCTGATCAATGTCACACACCATTGTTACCGCCATGCCGCCCATGTGCCTTGCGGCCCATGTGCCAGGTCGCGCATGTCCCATGCCGCCCATGTCCCATGCCGTCCATCTCCCGTGCCACCCATCTCCCATGCTGCCCATCTCCCATGCTGCCCATCTCCCATCCATCCATCCCATGTCTACCTCCAACCCCATGTCACACTTCCTGATCACACACTTCACATCCTTCCATCTGCCAGGTGTTTATGAGAAAGATCAGAAGGACTTTGAACTTTCCCACGGTGCTATTTCTCTTAAAGGGACTGCTGATACTTGTGATTGATGTGTGACCCTGCTACAGTATGTGTCTGTATAGGGCCTAATGCTTTGTTCATGAGAGAATCTTGGAATTAAACCTATCAATAAACAAAATTGGAAGGCCTTCAAAATCAACTACATCAAAAGATATTTGCCCAGATAACTACACCACGCACTGCCCCATACCTACTCTATGCCCTCCTTTTCTCATATATGTGAAATTTTGGAATTTTGGGAAACTTACCGTAGGGTACCGGAGGGAAGTTGAAGTAAAACTTCTTATTTTACCGAGGGAATACGGGGTATTGGAGGAACAGATGAGATACGACCGAAGCCGGTCACGTGACGACAGACTTGAAAACCTAAAATCTATGAGTAGAAAAACACACACAATTTTCTGGAAACAACCAGATTAGACATTTCAATTTTTTCATATAATAATAATGACCTCGAAAGAATACGGGTAGGGTGGGAAGGGCATCTGTTCCTCCAATACCCCGTATTCCCTCGGTAAAATAAGAAGTTTTACTTCAACTTCCCTCCGGTACCCTACGGTAAGTTTCCCAAAATTCCAAAATTTTACCTCGGGAATACCTCGGGTATTTCCGTAACCGATGAGATGTTGAAAGCGAATGTGTTTTTCTAGTCATAAAGATTTTTGGCTATTATCAATAATTCTCAATTATTATCAATTTAATAATTGACCAAGACCAATACAGAATCAATTCAACACCTTTAATTTTCTGACCTTTACCAACTTGGTTAAAGCACAGTACACTAGTTATCTGGAGTAGTCAAATAACCAACCAAAGCAATTAATACACCAGACAACCCATACATTTGAACGTTCAACAAATCTAATCTGCTAGTCTCAGCAAGTTAGTAGCTACATGCTCTGTATCAACCTCGATGGGCTTGTTGTAGAATTTCCGATATGAGTCAGCTGACTTCCACCCTGCCAGGCGCATTACGGCATTCAAGCAGGATCCTACCTTGGTGGAAGCTGAAGCTGAAGCCCCACGAGTAGAGTGGGCCTTCCAACGTGAAGTGTCAATCTCAGCCATGTCTAGAGTGGCAATGGTCCACCTGGCCAGGGTATCCCTACTGATTCCGTCATGAGGCGAAATGTAACTCATAAGGAGCTGTAGTGAATTTTCAAGAGGTGGGAGGTTCAGCTTCCTCCTAAGTCGTTCAGACTTTTCACGGACCTTTTGCCTCCTAGTGAGATATGCTTTGAGGGTGCTGACCACACAGAGTTTTTCATTCAGGATGTAGGGTCGCAAGACCACAGTGTTTAAAGGGTCACCGACTCTGTTAGACTTTAACAGAGTACTGAGTCTGAAGACAGCATTTCTGTCTTCCCAAGACAGTTCATCTGTCCTTAACGCTAAGATTGTCTGCCCTCTTTGAGATGTGACAAGCAAAATTAAGACCGCTAGTTTCAACGATAACTTCTTAAGTGACAAAGAACTGTTATCCCCCCAACTTTTGAACAACTTGAATACCTTTGTAACGTCCCAAAACGTGTCATACCTTGGTCCACTAGGTCTATCTTCGTATGTACCCTTTACCATATGGCAAATGTTTGGATGTTGCCCAATAGGCACCCCATCTACCTGTGGTAACAGGGTTCCCAAAGCACACCGTGCCACATTCATAACTCCATGACCTACTCCCGAGTCATACAAAGTTCTCATAAATTTACACACTTGTGGCATAGTGCCCTTCATCCAGTTATAACCCCGTTCAACACAGAAAACTATCCATTTGTTTATGTAAGTCGTATAAAGTTTCCTTGTAGATGGTCTCCAAGCTTTTATCATAAGGTCAATGGAAGCCTTGTCATACCCTTCCTTTTGGAGGCGTCGCCTCAGAAAAGGAAAGCTATAATTGGTAGACTTCCTATGAACTGTAGGCTTGTAGGGGCCCCATGAGGTAGTAGGTTGTTCTTTCTCTTGCGGAACCGTACGTAGTCCACCGCATACTTGTGGGCTTTTGCCTTCCAGGGTTGACTCTCCCAATCCGGCATCACGAGGATTGCCCTTGCTCCTGCCCTCAATATGCGTTGAAGCACCCGGCCTGCAATGCTGAATGGAGGAAAACAATATAAGAGCTTATTAGGCCATGTGAATGAGAAAGAGTCAACTTTCCATGCTTCTGGTTCTGGCCTACGTGACACAAAACATTGAACTTTACAATTTGTTCTAGAAGCGAACATGTCCACCTGAGGCCTCCCAAACCTTTCACAAATGATTTCAAAAATTGAGTCATTTATCTCCCACTCAGTCTCATCTTGGAAATGGCGTGACTCATGATCAGCGATGACATTATCCACTCCCGGCACATGAGCCGCTGTCAACCAGATCCCTCTAGACTCACACCAGTTCCAGATGTTTCTTGATACCAGATTACACATTGGAGACTGCAGCCCTCCCATATGTCTCACATATGCAAGTGCCGTGGTATTATCTGTCATGACCCTAATATGAGCCCCTCTCACTTTACACAATGATTTTAGCCCATATTCTATTGCCATGGTCTCGTGGATGTTGGTGTGGAAGTCCACCTCAGGAGGAAGCCATCTGCCATTAGTTCTGACATTCCCCCTGTGTGCACCCCAGCCGTCATCCGATGCATCCGTATACAATTCAAACTCTGGTGGACCTACATCCAGTGCCTTCTTAGCAGTTGGTATGCTGGCTTGCCACCATAGTATGTCCTGTATAGCATCCTTGGAAAGTACCATTTTTGCATCAAAATTCCCTTTTCGGTAGGCTAACCATTCATTCTTGCATTTCTCAAGTCCTTTAATATGTGCAGGCCCATATTGAACTCCTGCCGAGTAAGCTACCATAAGACCTATGAGAGATGCAACCTCCCTGATTTTTGGCTTGACTTTCCCCAGCAGCAAGTAGGAATCTGACATGAATTTGTCTACCTTCTCCTGAGTTGGATATATAGACATATCCACAGAGTCAATCCAAAAACCCAAGAAAATCACCTTTTGCGAGGCTACAAAGGCTGACTTATTTGGGTGAATTACAAAACCTAACCCATCCAGGGTTTCACACACTCTTCTGATAGATTGCTCACAACCTTCTTTTGACTCATGCATAATAAAAGAATCGTCAATGTAGGGGAAACAGATGTGTCCCTCCTCCCTTAGCTTTGCGAAGGGGGGAGTGAGCAACTTAGTGAATACTCTTGGTGCACATGAAAGACCGTTTGGCATCCCTACAAACTGGTAGAGGACCCCATTCCACCTGAACTTCAGAAATTTACGATAATCTTCTCGTACAGGAATAGAGTAATAGGCATCCTTTAAATCTACACTCCCCATAAAACAATTAGGGGTGACAAGGTCCACAGCAGTTTGTAGGGAGGCCATCTTAAAATGCTCATACATGACCTGCTTGTTCATATCTGTCAAATCCAATATAAGCCTGTAATCCCCATTGGGCTTGGGACGCAGGAAAACATTGGAGATGAATTCGCCCTGTTCATGTACTGTAAACTCAATAATACCCCTAGCTACCATTTTATCTACTTCCTTATCCATAAAGGCCACCTCTACCGGATCAAGTTTATATGGAGGAGGCACCCAGTCCTGGGATGGTAAGGCATTAAAGTCAATGGTGACACCCTGAGACATGGCTAAGATCCAAGGGTCCTTGGTGAGTTTAAACCAAGCATCAGCACACTTCAGAATGTTTCCCCCTTGAAAGGATTGGACAGTGTTATGTAGTGGGAAGGGACTCACCTGCCCTACTTGGGCCCCTTCTTGGAAAAACCCTGTTGGGCTTGCTGCTGCTGACCTTGGCCCTGCGGACGAGGTGCTTTGAAGCGGTAACCCTGGCCTTGTGTCTGGTAATTCTGAGAGTAAGTCTGCCTGTAGCCATGAGCCACTTGAAATCTCGGCTGAGCGTACTGATGGCGCGGAGCAGGGTAGCGGCCCCTAGGGCCCTGGACATAGTAGTGGTTCTGTCCATACGGGTGTCTAGGCCCCCAGGCTTGAGCAGGTGCTGTGCCCATGACCTTCTGCCTCTTAGACTGGGAATGAGAGTCCTGCGGCCCCGGGCGTTTGGACGCTAGAACCTTGTCTGAGATCTTCTTGTCCTCCTCAGCTTGTTTAATACGAGCCTCCAGGTTGCCCCCAAAAAGCCATTGTGGGTCCCCATCAATGTTGGTCTTAGTGAGCGCCTTAGCATAGGGCTTAGCAAGGAAAGGTTTTAGCAAGTCCCTCCTCTTCACCGATAGCCCATTGCATACATTGACCAGTAGTCTGGTTGCCTTATTAAAATCCCTTCCAAAGGCATCCAGTTGTTGGTCCTCGGGCCCTTTCTCCAACATCATCGAGCCTAACGGTGCCATAGCAGCAATGGCCGAGACCACCCCTTTCTGCAGGGTCTGAAGAGATACATCCAGCATACGCACTGCCGCATTCTTGGAAAGTGCCTCAGAGTTGAAAATTGCTTCCTCTAACTTAGGTGCTACCAGTCTCTGCACATTTGAAGGCCTAGGAAATTCTTTAGCCGCTTTCTCCAAGTCCTGGGCAATATAAGTCTCTTCAAAATAGGAATTGATGGCATCGGAGAGGGCTTCATGTACAGTGGGGCCTTCCTTGGTTAGTTCAGCTTTTTCCCGTCTGTAGGACTGGATACTCTCAGCTAGGCTTCCTGTTAGCCCCTTGAGATGGTCTATTGGAGGTGGCTTAGCCTTTGACGACTGTGCCTCAAAATCACCTTGCACAGAAGCCACTTCCTCCTCATCATCCACTACTGACATAGCATGTGCCTGTCCATGTGGGCCTAGTACCACATAACCCTGACCTTCCTCCTCTACTGGTTCACACTGGTAGGCCATGTGATCCATACCATAGGCATAATCCATCGGTTGATAAGGGTCCTGATAGTAATCATAACCCTGCTGGTAGTAGGGCATAGGAGGAGCCCATCTTTGAGGTGGCTGCTGGACCAACAGCACAGGAGCACTGGGAGTCTCAGTAGTTTGAACCTCAGGCTCCTTCTCAGAGTTTACTGAACTCACAGTGTCCTTCTCAGCACCCTTATCCTTAGAATGCCTAGATGAAGATCTAGCAGAGCTGGAACTTGAACTAGAGTTCTTATGTGATTTCTTCCCCTTCTCCACAGCAGTGGGACTGGACTGAGATGTACTTGCCATCCTGGAAAAAGACCAGAAATAAAAGGATTATAGCCTAGCTGCTGATCGATATGTACTTAGAGCAGGACTAGAAAACATGTACCTGGAGTAGACCCGCTTAGCGGCAACGGCGAAACTCGCCGAGCGCTATGTACTTAGAGCAGGACAATAACGTGTACCTGGAGCAGACCCGCTTAGCGGTAACGGCGATACTCGCCGAGCGCTATGTATTTAGAGCAGGACTAGAAAACATGTACCTGGAGCAGACCCGCTTAGCGGCAACGGCGAAACTCGCCGCGCGGTATGTACTTAGAGCAGGACAATAACGTGTACCTGGAGCAGACCCGCTTAGCGGTAACGGCGAAACTCGCCGAGCGCTATGTATTTAGAGCAGGACTAGAAAACATGTACCTGGAGCAGACCCGCTTAGTAGCAACGGCAAAACTCGCCGAGCGGTATGCACCTAGAGGTATACTTTAGGTAGCTCTCGCGTTGTCCTACTCTAAGTACGCAGGTACAACCGCGCTGGTGCTCGGCGAGCCCCAACGAAGAATTTTTCGATCGCTATCGACCAAAACTGCCCGAAAAACGGGCAAACTGAGGGCAAAATGGGTGCCAAACATCAGGGAATGCTCAAAAAACCCTGTTAGATCCCTGTAACGAGAGAATTCCAGCGGAATTCCTCCAGGAATTTGTAAAAATGTAAAATCTCTCTACGGCCTGCCGACACGACAACCGTCTTTGAGAGAAAACTTTATTTTCTAGCACTAAAAGGGTACCCCAACGGCGTAACCCTGGCTAGAAGCAAACGAGAACAAAAACCCTTAAAATAGGGCAAAAACTGCCCAGAAAAGGGCAGTAAAATGGGTAAAACCGATCAAATACTCACCTGGAAATTTGAAACCGTCTGCCAAACACGGACGCTCGATCCAAACTGTCGTCACGTGACCGGCTTCGGTCGTATCTCATCGGTTACGGAAATACCCGAGGTATTCCCGAGGTAAAATCTGTTTATAAGTGGGGTTAAACGTTAAAGACAGTTTGATTACCCTTTCATTTAGGGTAAAAAGAGCCCTAAATACCATGCATTTCTCCATAAGAAAAAAAAACAGTATTTACCATATCACAGCCATCGAAGTACACTTTAAATGTAAATTCTATTACATGGATAGCTTTGTCCTACTTTTTGTCTCACTATAATGACTAATTTTTGGGAGTTAACTTGTAAACAGAAAGAGGGCTAAATGACAGGTTTTGATGGTCTATGTTTCATGTAAATAGAAATATGACTCATGGGGTCTTTGAGGGTGTGATAGGGCTTATGCTGTGTAATGGAGTAGTTTTTTGGTGGTGCATGTAATCTGCTAGAGGCCAAAATAGCAATTGAAACTTGGTAATCATAAGAAACTCAGTTCAGGGCTACCGTAATCTCCCGCGTATAAGACGCGTATAATATAAGACGCGTCTTATACGCGGGGTTTTGGTTCTACCTGGATCCACAAGGGGGACACCAAGACCTTTCTTTTGATATGTTACACTCCCATATGGCCACATTTGCTGCATATGGGGTCCAGTGGGGTCCTGGGGGGTCCAAGCAACACATAGCTTTTTGAATTTTGAGAATCCATTCAGTAGAAGAGAAGTTATGATTTTTTTTTTTTTTTTTTTTACCTTATTCTAAAACTCTAGGTACGCCTTATACGCAGGGTGCGCCTTATACGCGGGAGATTACGGTAGTAGATAGGATGGCAGAAAGGTGGTGTCAAATGCCCTTCCCTCGTTTAAAAAAAAAACAGGAGTATATAGGGGGAAAACCTGAAAAAATAGGAATATGTGTGTACATGTTTGTACATATGTATGGCTCAAAAACATAACCTCTAACCTCCCCAACAATCAGCCCTGTCCTCTACCTTAATACCATCATTTGAACATACCATATTCATTCTAATAAGCGCACATGCTCTAATAAGCACAGACCCCTCCTTTTTAGACCCTACACTGGTGTAAAATCAGTCAAATGAAATGTAAAAATCTCCCCAACAATCAGCCCTGTCCTCTACCTTAATACCATCATTTGAACATACCATATTCATTCTAATAAGCGCACATGCTCTAATAAGCACACACCCCTCCTTTTTAGACCCTACACTGGTGTAAAATCAGTCAAATGAAATATAAAAATCTAGGGCAGAAATAGCTATTTTAGGCTTTTGGGGTGCGCTTATTAGCATTGATTCATCTTATATGGTTCTGAGCATCTAACAATTAATATTCCACACATGTGCACCTATTAGAAAGAATATAGAATATCAATTCTAAAGTATGTGCAATATAAGATAAAAAAATCAGTTTTTATGTTCAAGATTATTGAGGGGTAGGGAACATGTCCTCCCTTCACAAACAAGAAAGCCCTTGAAGAGCTCTGCCAGAATTATTCTATACTGGTTTATCTATGAACACCATATAAAACTGAACATTCAAGCTTTTGGCATTTTGAAGTTTGGGGGGTTGGGGGCTGGACCCCCGAGAAAATTTTGAAATCCAAGACTCGAAATGGTGCATTCTGGCACACCATATCAATTAGCATGTATTCTCTACCACCCCCCAGTCCCATGAGGCCTACGGCCTTAGGACGTTAAACAAATCAATCAATCAATCAATCAACTACCACCCCAACCCCCAAGAGCATTGTGAAACTCATTTTTTGATATAATGTATTTTGATTGCATCCTTAAGCAAAAGTTAACCATTCTTTGTTGGGAAGTCTACCAAGTTGTAGGCTGGGAGTCTGGGGGGTATCTGCCAGAAACATTTTGAAATTCTAGAAGCCAACTGGTGCATTCTGGGGATAAATACCATCCACCACTCTGGGGTTAAATACCTATGGCAGTCACACACTGAATTTGTCATCTCACCAAGGCAGTCACATGTTTTTCTCTTTTTTCCTTTTTAAATCTCAAAAATAGGAGTATAAGGGCAGTTTTACCCAAAAAAAAAAAACAGGAACATATGAGGAGTTCTAGCCAAAAAAAAAATAGGAGAAATTAGGAAAAAAATGAATTTTGACCCAAAAATAGGAATAGCTTGACAGCCTGTTTTAGGGCAAAAATAATGGTTTTTGGCTTTAGGGGGACGGTTATCCCTTTAAGGGCAGAGCAAAAATTGTTGCCCTGGCCATGGGCTCGGCCTCTGAAAAAAGTATAGTTCCTAGAGGACGAGCCTATTTTCAATTCCTATACTAATCCTATATAATGGGTGTCGACTATAGTTGACGCTAGCAGGGACATTGCCAGGATTCTTTGCAATGAGCCAATGGCGCACATCTACAGAGGAAAATGCGCCATTTGGAGATATAATGGGCCATAAAATGATAAATAATGGGAAACCTCAAGACCCACAACAAAATGCTAGTCTTAAGTTTTGATTGACAATAGATAGTTTAAGATCTGGTAGGAGTGTTTAACAATTCTAGTTTTGAAAACATTTTTGATATTACTTAAAATTTCAACACTTGAAAGACATGATTTCTACACTTAAAAGGCAGAATAATTGGCTCGCCTAAACAGGCCTATAGACTCCCATGAGTTTCAAGTCCCCGCTCTATGGCATTTTGTGTAGTTGCTCCCTTCTATTACAACCATAAATACCAAAATCTCTCATTACTTTTATACTATTTATAAAATGCTCACACTACCCTATTTTCATGATTGTGTCTTTTGATGGCTTTTGCACCAAGTAAAAATATTTTGGCATGGTTATTGAAATATGAGTCACAGCAGAGGAAAGCACCAGGTTTATCTGATGTAGCTGATGATGTCACGATTGACAATATGCATCCCATTTGTGCTTGTACAGCAGTGCAATGGTAAAACCTGATCACGAAAATAAAGTAATGTTTTCCTATAAAAAGAATCTAAAAAGGTCATAGGATATTTTGTTCAATAATTTTGGTTCTAGTAGGAATTTTCACAAAATTCTTTCAGTTTTTGATAGCCCTATATCTAGGGAAAGGTTGTGTGCCAATGGGCGCCCTATATAAGCAAATTAATGCACCATTTTTGGTGTTAATGCACCTATGGCGCAGGGCGCGGCCCTGGCAATAATCCTGCTCTAGGCCTGAGATGGTGTCGACTATAGTCAATCCTAGGCCTGCCATGGTGTCGACTATAGTTAATGCTAGCCCTCAATAGGTTATTAGGATTAATTTTTGTACTTAAGTTTTGAAAGACAAATGATTAATTTTTAGCACTGGTGTGCTTATTAGAATGGATATGGGTTTAAAAGCAGAAATTTTGGTGAATTTGTTTCATATTCTTTGGCCAGCAACACTCAAGTAATGGGGTCGAAATTGGTTAGCGTAGGCAGGAATGAAAATTTTTATTATTAAAGACCGGCTGAATTTGATGCCTGGTATCCAGAAAAACTTTTTGTCTTGATAACTGTTAAGGTGAGAATTTTCTCATTCATTTCTTAAGGATGGGATCATGGTTCCTCAAAAGGTGGGATCATCTTTCTGGGATCATCATTCCTTGGGATCATCGTTCATGTAATCAAAACTGCCGTTGAGCCCCATTGAGGTGGGGTAAAAGTTAAAAAGAATTCTGTGCGTCCCCGTGAATGGACAAAAAAATTGGACTGCCATCGAGTAGGAGTTTGTAAAAGATTTCTGCATGGAAACTCACCATCTCCCTTGTTGATAAATGACCACTCCCTTCATTGACTTTTAATACTGTTTGCGGTGGGTGTACAACACTTGGTCCCTGGGGCCATCCATAAATGACGTTATGCCAAAGTTGACCATTTTTTACCCTCGCTCCCATCGCTGTGTTTTTGCTGAGTTTACCTTGGCATAAAAACGTTTTTTTTTTTTACATTAAAAAAACATTTTTATTTGTTTCCCTATTGGTTATTTGGTTGAAAATTGGTTAAAAGCACGTTTAAAAACGTGTTTTTTTTTTTGCCAAATGGGTACAATGCTGAAGGATACTATGGAGAATTAATCCCGTCATGCCAGGCGCCCCCCCCCCCCCTCCAGCATCAGGGCTGGGCATATCTGAAAAATTGCGGAGCCAATGCCAGAGTGGCTGTAGCCAAGGACTGGAGTGGATCTACAATATTTAGAAACATGGACAAGGGGAAATACTGCATGTTGCTGCGGTTTATTGCTGAATGGGTTGTGCATTACAAGTGAAATGCACTAAATTTGCAAGAGAATACCAAGAGAAGCATGTAGCTGTAACATCAGGGTGTAAAATGAAAAAAGTAGTTTAGTCTGAAGATGTCGCACTCTGAAATGAGGATGTGTACCACCAGCATGCAAGTGTATTTGTAGGGGTCTGGGGCGGGGCATGCCCCCAGGAGAATGTGTACTTTGTAGAACAGAAATTGTGCATTCTGGTGCATTTTAGCATGCTATATATTGCGCTATTAGGCACCCCCAGACAGTCCAATGAAGAAGCGCCCCTCTCCAGACTTGAGTCTGAGATTTCACACCCCTGAACATGCCCCCAGAAAAATTTTGAGTGTTAGAGAGCATTTGGTGCACTTCTCAGGCATGGGATTCTTCTTCAGGACATCCAAAATCTCGGATATATGAATGTGAAATGTGTCGTGCTTGTGATTTGCACAGATCCATTAAGCAAAGCCAAAAGGGTGGATGGTGCTAGTTCTTGAAGGGACCCATCCCATATATTCGATCTCAAATACCACCTAGAGGAGGGATTTAAGAGCCATCTTGGATATTTCTTCAATCCCTGTCCCATGCCAGACTTTTAGAACTCAAGCTACCCCAAACAATTCCAGGGGTTGGAGCAAGGACAGACATTTTGACAAAGGGATCTAGACCTACCGTAATCTCCCGCGTATAAGGCGCGTCTTATACGCCAAACAAAATGCTGTTGAGTCTTATACGTGGGAGGAACATTGCCTTGAGTTTGAGGTGCGCCTAATGGTGGGGGGGGGGGTATTTTTACTATAGAACAGTATTAAATTAACAAAAATCTGCCCTTAGAGGTGCGCCTTATACGTGGACTTGCATTCTCTGAGTTCAGGGTGCGCCTTATATGCGGGAGATTACGGTACCATAGCTCAATGGGTTGATTGGATTGTCTGGGGAGGTGAAGTGAATTTGCCAGTGTAACAAAGAAATCTTGGTGGTCGGGGTCCTGGGGCATAACCCCCAGGAATATTTTGAAGTTGGTGCATTCTGGTGCATCTTGAGAGTTATATTTACTGATAATTTTCCTGAGAAATTTTGAAAATTTTAATGTCAAAGCATTCATTCTGGTGACTTTTAGACATCACTTCATAAGTTTGGTTCTATTGGGAATATTTCGGAAATTCTTTCATTGTTGGAATGAATTATTGGGCCTAATGTGTATGTAATCTTAATTAGCTTGGAGTAATTAAAAAAAAATCGATTTTTGGGCATTTTTGTCATTATTTTTCACCATTTCTATCAATGTCCATGCATAAATCACCAACAAATCATAAAATACTAGTGCACAGGGGTCAGTAAACTTTAGGTATAAGAGATATTCTAATGTGGGATCATGGTTCCTTAAGATAGGATCATCATTCCTGGGGAGGAGAAATTGGAATCATCGTTCCTTGTCATCGTTCCAGTAACCGGCAGTTTTTTGCGCCCCTCTTTGATCTATGACTATGGACAAGTACAGTAGTGTGCAGGCTTTTTTTTTGTTAAAAAAGAGGGTAAATTTTTGTAGCCCCCCTCGGGCCCCCCTCTCAAGAGGGGTCAAAATGTTTTTAGCCCCCCCCCCTCGGGAGAGGTCTAAAATTTTTAAGCCCCCCCCCCCTCACTGGCCTCAGCCTCAGTCGCCGAGTCGGGGAAAAAGACCCCCCGTTGACAAATAATGACCACTCCCTAAACTGCTGATAATAACTCATATATTTACCTGCCGCATGTCCTAGCCCTTAGGCTTTACAGACTTTATTCACTGCCATCTTTATGTTCACGGTGATATATTAATTTACCGGTACATCTGATCATGGCAGATGCACAAAATTTCCTTTGGCTTTGCCTGGCCCTGGTCTCCAGCCCCTGGCCTGGGGCTGGGTGATCTCCGGTGCTTGTTTTGCACTTTCTTTCCAGTCCAATTTTGATGGATTTAAGTGCACAACGTCTGCAAATGTTAGGGATCCATGACCACTATAATATCATCCAATTTAACACAAAATAAGAGAGTTGTGGTGCTAATTTAACTGGTAGAATCCTACATTTTTTTTCTTGTTTTGCCTCATGTTTGGTCTCCGACAGGTGGCTGTCCTTACTCTCCGAGCTGGATCGGTCTGGGATTTTCGGTGTTAAAATTTGACTGTGAATATAATACCTTGGATGGGACTTTCTCTAAATTCCTTATGGTTGTCTGTGTCTAGTTTCTACGAACTAACCCTTTCTTTAATTTTGGCGAACTCTGGTGTTGTGTCCCCGGACACGTCTTTCCAGAATATACATAACATCAACACAATATCTAGGAAGGAAATTAATTGAGTTCACTTTTTCCATGTTTTACCCGTTCTGTTATTCAGCTGCGTTCCGCTCGGCTTGCTGCGTTTAGTCGTTGCTAGGCAACGCGGCCCTCCCGCCTCAGACGCTGAGGGAACGCAGTGACGCTTTCCCGCGTCCAGCCCGTCATTGAAATCGGTTATACGGACTTAGCTGGTTTGATGATCAGCCAATGAAATGACACCAACTGTTCACGGTGGTCCTCTCGGGGCCAACTGGTACCCATCTGTTAGGTGTTATCAGTAGAACTCGCTGATAACAAGCTCCCATATTGGCGGCGCCAATAGGACAACCTGCTAACTCATAATATTAGCTAAAAGCTTAGCCTAAATGGTAAATGACGGGGAACCACCTCGAAAGTACCGGTAGGTCATGAGGGGTGCATTAGGTTGCTGACTTTTATCTCTTACTACGTCTGCCCACATGCCAGATTCTTTGAAGATTCAGCGAAAAGGTGACTTAATGTTACAATTTTAGGGAGCATATTTAAAGGTTTATTTTGGGCGGATTGTAGATACAAAAATGTGATTGTCTCCAGAGCCCCCGAAAAGGGTTAGTTCTTAACTCTATGTCCGTTTTTTTCAGTGGTAGGCCTACCACCGTTCATGACCTGCTTTTGGGACTGTTCCCCCGTCCTTTACCTTAAAAGTGCGGCCGTTTATTGGGGGCTTTGTACAAATGACGTCATGCATTTTTGACCCCCCCTCCCCCCTTGTGATTATACAACACTTGACCCCCTCTCCCCAGCATGACTTCATGCAGAGATATACCCCCCCCCCAAGTGCATGAATAGTGTAGGCCCGGGGGGGGGGGGCTTCATATGTTTGACATACACAAGTGTGCGGCTGGCAAGGGTGCTTATTCAATCCTAAATCTCCCTAGCCAAGGGTCTATTTTGGGAAATCTCCCTAGGCAAGGGTCTACCTTTAGGGTATTTCCCTAGGCAAGGGTACATTATGAGTAAAAAAATGCTGCGAATGTGCATAATTTTTCATAAAAATGCTTAAAATTTTCAATTTTTTCCACAACATTGTACCATTCCCTTCAAATTTTCCCTAAGCAAGGGTCTATTTCCTTTAAAATGTCCCTAGGCAAGGGTCTTTTATTTGCTCCCTAGGCAAGGGTAAGGGTTGCAAAACCTCCAACCACACACCCGTGTCAAAAAAAATTTAGTGCCCCCCCCGGGAGTGTAGGCCTATAGCCTATAAACATTTGCAATGGTTCAAAGCGTATCATGGGTGTGAATTGGCAATTAACGGACGAGTCATTTATTCCCCATGGGGGGGGGGGCTTGTTAGATATAGGAGGGGGGTCATTTTGAAAAAGAGCCCCTTGCATGGTGGGAGGACCAAAACTCAATAAACTTTCATACTGGGAGGGGGCTAGGGTCAAAACTGAATATGTGCAATTCAAATACCCATCATTATGCATCATTCCTTGCATGTGTCCAATTTTTTTTTTTTTTTTTTTTTGGGGGGGGGGGTCATTGTGCAGTCATTGTGAAGGATGAGCTATACATGCAAAGTTAAAAATGATGAACTAGCATCCCCTCAATTAAAATAGCCAGAGGGTGGTAGAGAGCTCAAAGGGAGTGTTCATTATTTATCAACAGCAGGAGGGGGTGGATTGGGGGACGAACAAAATAGTTTTGACACTTCAAGGGGGGTGTTAAAAAAGGTTCATGCCTTTTCGGCAAAAAATCTGTGGATTACTATGCCTGAGGGCAGCAGCAGCAGTTCAGGGGTATTTTAAATGTTGCCTGAGGGCAGCAGAGGCCCTTTTTAAATAGGGTTAAGTTGGTATGGGCCTAGATTAGAAGTAGGATAGATTAGTGCACCCTGGCCTTCACATCACCTTGACTTGACATTGATGGCAGTGACACTCATTGAGTGAGAGGTCTGAGGAAGGCATGCATGTAGGGTCTATAGCCTCGGTACCGTAATCTCCCGCTTATAAGGCGCAGCCCACATATAAGGCGCACCTAGAGGTTTTGAAAATTCTCAAAGAAATGAAAAATCCATAACTTTGGTTCTAGTGAATGAATTTTCGAAATTCAAAAACCTATGCGTAGCTTGGGCGCCACATACCCCCCCCCCCGGCCCCCCTTATTTCCTATTTTGACTAAGGGGGCATGTCACATATCAAAAGAAAGGTCCTGGCGTCCCCATTTGTGGATGCAATGAGAACTAAAAACCCCCATATAAGACGCGCCTCATACATGGAAGATTATGGTAATATACAATTTATGTCCGATGAATGCATTAACCTTTCCTACCTTTACAAATCTTTTTTTTTTCTTGCCAAAACCAAAGCCAATTGTGATTTCTTGATGACATGATGTCGTGCAGCCCATATTACCCCCCTCCCCCTTGTCATGCTTGGTTCTAGTCCTCCCCTCATGCATGACGTCATTTGTACACAGCCCCTTGGTACCGTCATTTCCTATATCTATGCCCCCCCCCCCGACACACACACACACACACACTTTGGATCCTCCACTGGAATACAGGGCCTGACCATGAATTGCTGAAACTACCACCCAGGAACTACCGGTACATCTATAAAATATTAAATTTTATCACGAATTCATGGTTTATAAGCTAAACTCTCTTATTCTCACATCAAAATAAGAAAGAGAGTGAGAGGCAGGAAGAGAGATAGAAAAAAAGAGAGTTCCAGGGGCACTCATTTTTTTTTGTCATGGGACACCGCCAATGGGTGTGCAGCTGGAGGTTTGTAACCCTTACCCTTGCCTAGGGAGATTTTGAAGATTTATAGCATTGCTTGGGGAAATTTTGAAGAAAAATTTCTATTTTCCATACCATTTCTTGAAAAAATACCCTTGCTGAGGGAAAATATGGAGGGTATGATACAATGTTGGGGAAAAAGTTGAAAACTTAAAGCATTTTCATGGAAAATGATCAGCATTCTGGGCATTTTTTACTCAAAATGTACTCGGTACCCTTGCCTAGGGTGATTTTTCGAAAGTAGACCCTTGCCTAGGGAGATTTCCCTAAAGGAGACCCTTGGCTAGGGAGATTCAGGATTGAAAAAAGTACCTTTGCCAGCCACACACATGTCTATGTCAAACATATGAAGTGCCCCCCCCCCCGCCTGGGAGAGAGTTAGGGGGAGGGGGGATTGAGAGATACCAAAATCCAATCCCCCACCTACATTTCAATGGGTCGGTAAATGTGACTGTTGATAAATACTAGCTACCATAGGGGACAACAAACGTAGTGGCCCGTTTAAGCGCCTGGTCGCTCATTAATTTAGTGCACCCTGGCCTTCACATCACCTTGACTTGACATTGATGGCAGTGACACTCATTGAGTGAGAGGTCTGAGGAAGGCATGCATGTAGGGTCTATAGCCTCGGTACCGTAATCTCCCGCTTATAAGGCGCAGCCCACATATAAGGCGCACCTAGAGGTTTTGAAAATTCTCAAAGAAATGAAAAATCCATAACTTTGGTTCTAGTGAATGAATTTTCGAAATTCAAAAACCTATGCGTAGCTTGGGCGCCACATAGCCCCCCCCCGGCCCCCCTTATTTCCTATTTTGACTAAGGGGGCATGTCACATATCAAAAGAAAGGTCCTGGCGTCCCCATTTGTGGATGCAATGAGAACTAAAAACCCCCATATAAGACGCGCCTCATACATGGAAGATTATGGTAATATACAATTTATGTCCGATGAATGCATTAACCTTTCCTACCTTTACAAATCTTTTTTTTTCTTGCCAAAACCAAAGCCAATTGTGATTTCTTGATGACATGATGTCGTGCAGCCCATATTACCCCCCTCCCCCTTGTCATGCTTGGTTCTAGTCCTCCCCTCATGCATGACGTCATTTGTACACAGCCCCTTGGTACCGTCATTTCCTATATCTATGCCCCCCCCCGACACACACACACACACACACACACACACACACACACACACACACTTTGGATCCTCCACTGGAATACAGGGCCTGACCATGAATTGCTGAAACTACCACCCAGGAACTACCGGTACATCTATAAAATATTAAATTTTATCACGAATTCATGGTTTATAAGCTAAACTCTCTTATTCTCACATCAAAATAAGAAAGAGAGTGAGAGGCAGGAAGAGAGATAGAAAAAAAGAGAGTTCCAGGGGCACTCATTTTTTTTTGTCATGGGACACCGCCAATGGGTGTGCAGCTGGAGGTTTGTAACCCTTACCCTTGCCTAGGGAGATTTTGAAGATTTATAGCATTGCTTGGGGAAATTTTGAAGAAAAATTTCTATTTTCCATACCATTTCTTGAAAAAATACCCTTGCTGAGGGAAAATATGGAGGGTATGATACAATGTTGGGGAAAAAGTTGAAAACTTAAAGCATTTTCATGGAAAATGATCAGCATTCTGGGCATTTTTTACTCAAAATGTACTCGGTACCCTTGCCTAGGGTGATTTTTCGAAAGTAGACCCTTGCCTAGGGAGATTTCCCTAAAGGAGACCCTTGGCTAGGGAGATTCAGGATTGAAAAAAGTACCTTTGCCAGCCACACACATGTCTATGTCAAACATATGAAGTGCCCCCCCCCCCCGCCTGGGAGAGAGTTAGGGGGAGGGGGGATTGAGAGATACCAAAATCCAATCCCCCACCTACATTTCAATGGGTCGGTAAATGTGACTGTTGATAAATACTAGCTACCATAGGGGACAACAAACGTAGTGGCCCGTTTAAGCGCCTGGTCGCTCATTAATTTCAATCCCTCTGTATCCCCAGCCCTTATTCGTGACAGGCGCTTATTTGAATACTGTTATTAGTGCGTAAGATCATTTACAATACACTTGTACCCCCAGCCCTTATTCGAGACCGGTGCTTATTTGAGACCCTGGCGCTTAAACGAGCCATTACGGTATATTGACTTTGTGCCAAACCATGCTGCTAACAATCCAATACCCAGTACCCAGCATTACTGTTATATAACTACATCCACGACACTAAGTGGCACACAAATGTACCCAAACAGTCATCAGCACCTGCAGGAGCGGGGGGGTAGGGGCACTTCTTTTATTTTTACCCATATCTACTCTAAAAAGGGGCACTTGTCATTATCCTTTGCTAACACACATGGCAGCTGTTGGTTTGGTCTGAATGCGTCCCGCAGTACCGTATATCCTCGTGTTAAGGCCTGGTCAAATTGCCACTTAGTAAGGAGGTTTAGGTAGTAGACAGTACTAATACAAGCCTGGGCGTATAAACGGGGAAATATGGTATGTAGCTATGGGTCAGTCGAAAAAAAAACCCACTGCGTCTCACACCTCGGTGCCTGTCTCGGCTTGGCTTTGTTTGAATGCGTCCCGCGGTTATGGTAGCGGACACACAGGGAAAAAAAAGATGCTCCCGGACGGGGACTCGTTCCGCCTACCTCTAGCAGCTGAGCGCAATGCGCTAACCACTAGACCACCGGGCCACACTTGTCGGCGCCCGGCTTGGCTTGCAGTCCTCGCCATTATGCGAGCAGTAGGGAACAAAAATATATGCCCAGACCGGGACTCGTCCCGCCTACCTCTACAATCTAACCAAGCAAACACACACCGTTTCTCGTCAGTCCCTGTGGTGCACTGCATAGGGAGTTAGATTTGGGATCTGAGACTGCAGGTTCGAGCCCTACCCTGGCCATGAAAATTTCGTGGGTTTTAACATGTAACATATGACATGTAAGGACATGTAAGGTGTGCAGGTTATCCATGGATAACCACACTGGGTGCCTGTTATCCATGGATAACCGCACGCTTTACAAAAGTCATGATGCAGGCATCATGCCATGCAATATCGACAGGTATGTGCATGGGCATATCCAGGAAAAGCACTCAGAATCCCAGAAATCGTGTAATAACAGAAAATAATCCAAGTTAGTAAATACTTATCTAACTTAGACAAAATCACTCATTAGGCAAAATACCCAACATGTTAGTAACATCTTACTAATGTGTAAGTAGTATTAATTAACCTATTAAGGCAAGCTGACTTGAAACACCTTTTCTGTGGAAATCTAATTTACTCATATATCCACATCTTTGACATTATAATAAACCCAGAGCAACTATTAAGTTCACCCCTTGCAAAGAAAATGATGTGAGGTATTGAACTTGCTTCTCAAATGGAGAAGCTCTGTTCTGGATGTCCTAACCTATGTGGAGTTTACACTAACCATTTCAGAATTAAGAGAATTGCTATGTTGCTTGAAAGTCTATGTAGTTAGTGGAAAAGTCTAAAGCAAGTTAGGAGAAATCAGGTAAGTCAGGCATTTTTCCTGAGGGTTAGGCGTAAACTCCCAAGAAAACTTCGGTGGTTTGGGGACATGCAGCCTCCCAACTTGGGTTAGCAAGTCCAACAAATGTTAGGCGAAAGGCCTAAGATATTCAGAATATTTTTGTGTGTGTTGTAGCAGTAGCCCTTCAGGGCTTATGCCTTATTCACCGCTACACCTCATTCATCAATTGATATCCATTCCTTACGAAGTTTATTACATGATTAATGCATCATGCATTCATTGAAAAGAGAACGTCTACAGACCAACCCGGCATAGTTGGTCTGTTGAATGGCATATAGTTTTACTGCTACTATCTATGTATTATGAGAAAGTCAAGGGACCTAGCGGTAGCACTGCAAGGTGCAGAAGCTAGGATAATACTTCCTTTTGTGTCTGTATTTTTACCCAATAAACAACTTTAAAAAATGGCATTTTCACAAATTGATTGTATAGAATGTAGGAGTATTGACCCCACCCCCACCTGCCCAGAGCTTGGTACGTAAAACCATGTTTCAATTCGTTCACCCTTACCTGTGGCTGACTGCACAGCACGCAGAACTATCAATATTGCGGCAGAGTTCAATCCCCGTAGTGGGTGGATGGTGAACAAGTAATCAATGGATAATTCATGACGAGTGTGTGTTAGTGAAGGATAATGACTTTGCTAACACACACGAGTCATGAATTATCCATTGACTACTTATTTTATACCACGAAACAAATAAATAATCAATAGAATAGCAATAAATTCAAGTTGAAAACAAAAATTATTCCCCCTCCCCGGGACTCGATGCCAGCCATTGTGTGTACACGATTGGTACATACAACTCGGCACCCGGCAGCGGACAGCGACAGCCCCGGTCTCGGCTTGGCTTGCTTTGAATGCGTCTCGCGGTTATGTTTGTGTATAATACACCTCATCGCCCGACAGCGGACAGCTACAGCGTACACGTCGGAAAAAAAATGCTTCTCGCGGTTATGTTTGTGTAAAATACACCTCATCGCTGTTTTGTCATCAATAACCAATAATTATAATGAACGGGTATAACAGGGTACACTTATGTGTGTATTTATTGTATGCTGTGTTATGCATGTATTTATTGTATGCTATATGAGAGAGTGCTATAGGAGTCCTGTGTAGGGTTTATGGTAGCTAGAGTTTATGGTAGCTGTGGAATGCTGCAGACGGCGATGGAGTCGACGAGATCTGGTCAGGAGGATTCTGTAGGGGGAAGAAATACGTGTAAGCCAAGTACATGGCGTCTGGGAGGTGTAGTGGGTTAGTGAGAGACAGGTGAGGAGTTAGTATTGTGAGAGCAGTTGAGGAAGCAACACATACTCCTGGAGTAGACGAGGATGAAGCTGTTTAGTATCTAGTATTACACTTAGCCAATGTAAGAACGGATTAAGCAGGATCTCTATGGCACCTATACCTCTCTAGAAGCACTGGATTGTTAGAACATGAACTGCTTGTGTGAATAGACTGATGTCGTTGAAGCTATACAGAACTGAGTGGAATCACCTAACAACTGTAACTGTGAATAACGAGTGAACAATAAATGGTGACTTGTATCGGCGTCTTGGTGTTGGTTAAAAGAATGGGCTAGGCCAACATCATACCACTAGAGTTAGTCTTCCCAATATGTGAGATCAGTGGAGCAAGCTGATAATAACTACACAAGTGAGACCACATTAATATACACGTAAACACAACCCACACAGCCCATCGCCTGGCAGCGGACAGCGACAGCGCATACTTGTTCACCATCCACCTCTGACGGCTGAGCGCAATGCGCTAACCGCTAGACCACCGCGTCTCCTCTTTCTGCGGCCGTCTCGGCTTGGCTATATTTGAATGCATCCCGCGGTTATGGTAGCGGACAGCCCGCAGTCGTCGCCTTCCCGGGCTTTGTATCATATCGAGACGTGGTTCGAACCAAGCATCTCTCGCCAGTCCCTGTGGCGCAGTGCATAGGGAGTTGGATTTGGGATGTGAGACTGTAGGTTCGAGCCCTGCCCTGGCCTTGAAAATTTCGTGGGTTTTAACATGTAACATATGACATGGAAGGACATGAGAGGCGTGCGGGTTATAACCCGCACCCAGTGCAGTTATCCATGGATAACCGCACGCCTTCCAAAATTCATGCTACAGCATTCATGCTGTGCAATATCGACAGATATGTGCATGGGAATATCCACCAAAAAGCACTGTGCAACCCAGAAATCGTGGTATAATTTTCAATATGTTCATTTCCATAAAAAAGTGCTGATATCCACCTCAAATCGTGCTGATATCCACCTCAAATCGTGCTGATATCCACCTCAAAATGAGCTGCTGATATGCTGGAATATCAGAATGCACATATCCAGGAAAAGCACCGTGAGTCAAAGAAATCATGTAGGTAAAGTGACCATGAGTCGTCCACCTGGGCAATCTTACCACCTACTAGCTGGTCTAGGATCTTTGTAATAGTAGGAAAACTTGCAGGGGTCATCCTAAAATGGATATAGATATTACCCAGATGTCTTACTCTTTCCATCCAGCGATGTTACAACTTTCATACCTATAGTCATGGAGCCCTTTGAGAACTTTATTGAATAGATGTGAATTTTCTTTCATCAGTACCATGAGTCAGCCACTGTGGTACCTTGAGTCAGCCACATCATTAAATGACTCAACTAATCATAGTAAAGAGTGTGCTTTTGAAGCAAAACAAGGAAGACATTTAGTGATCTTGGTCAGAGTGTTTCTGGAATGATTTTACTAATTATAATGCTGATTAATACCATTCCTTGGGTAAACATACATTATAGCAAACTTATCCCCATTTATCAGCTGTCCGTCATTTCAAAGTGGCTGTCAATCTATCAGAAGACCTCTCTACTTAATAGGGTCCTCCACCCCCTAGTTCCACACTTGACACCAGGTGGCTACATGCACTGAAGGATGAGGGTTACGTCTTTGGGGGGAGAAGCGCTAACGTGGCGCCATTTTCGCTTGTAAAATATGAGCAATAAACTTTCGCCGGTACCAGGGACACACTTCCGATCATACCGTTTCTCCTCGAAAGGGTTCACGAAGGAGGTCTCATCCTGAACCTATCTGTTCCTATTAAACATACATCAAATTCATAGGCTTACCATGAAAAAAATTCAAACAGATTTCGATAATGCTATTATTTCCCGGAATACTGAACATGTCTCTTTGTGGATTGTCATTATGTGATAGTGGATAGATGCAAAAAAAATAGGAGAAATGCCCTCTCAAACTGAGTGTTCCCTACGCTGCCAGTGGACACTCAGGTCACCATGACACCGCCCACAGCCCTCTAGGCCCACGGCCTGCACCCTGCTCACTCCAGTGAGTGGTAGCTGTAGTCCCCCTTCTACTTCAGGGTGGTGGTTTGCCGTGCGTCATACCCCCTCCCTATGCTTCGTTTTCTACCTTTACTTTGATTAAGTTGATAATATATATTTTGATGCTGCTGGATACATATGTATCTAACTGTGTATAAATTGCTACATGCATGACAGTATCATATCATGAGTATTTTTAGGTGGAAAAATATGGGACTGGATGTAAACATTGGCTCCCATGTTTGTATTCAAAGGGCTGTAAGTACTAAGCTACCAGTATATCTGCTATGTCCTAATCATTTTAGAAGTACTTTCACCAGTATAAATTTATGTATTCTACATGGCAAGGTGTTCTTCACATCATTGTACACTGCATGTGGCTATAAATTTGATAGATATGCTAGAAACCGTATGCTATGAATAAAAAGGTCAACTGGGAAACCAAAGGTAAAAGGAAGTAAGGGATGTAGTATGTGGACAGCATCTATAGTTTATATTACTGGGTAGATGACTATGGTTGGATAAATGCTACTGAAGGTGGAGCCGCCTTCGAGATGGGGTTTAAGGTGAATGGCGGGAATTGTTAGTTCATCATTTGGACACCAGGGGTCTCTGTTGTACATTGACTTTACGGAAAGACAAAATGTGCAAAATACACGGAGGCTTGGCATGGATTTGAACCCAGGATCTTCTGTAAGGCAGACATTACACATGAGCCATGGGGGCTGCTGTGTGTGACCACCTAGAAAAGAATGTATAACCTCATTGTCACTATTCCTACCATATCCTTAAATTCATTATTTCAATCATCAAAAATATTGTAAATATGCCTGGCACCATATGTCAATATTCCATCTACTGTAAAGATATGCTTAATATCTAAGTGCTGAACAAAATTTAATTACTTTTGGGATATGAATCCAAGGATTTATGTGACAAATCACTATGATCCTATATAGTGAGTGAGTGAGTAATGGTTGTTTAATGCCATTTCGACAGCTAAGGTCATATTCATGGCAAGAAGTACATTACAATTTCACAGAGGAATGTGTGGGTGCCCGCGCATATGTGCACCACACACATCCGAGGGGATAGGAAAGAGGAGAAATAGACCCTTTTAAGTGGGCTAGGGAAGCCCGTATATAGAGTTAAATCTTTATCCCAAAAATATGCATGGGACCCTCTATTATTTTTTGTACATATGAAAAGTACAAATCATTTTTAGACTTTGGCGAGAATATGGCGAAGATCTAATTACTTTTACTCCATCCCCGCCAGCCACCTTAATATCTTATATTCTTGAAGTTGATAGGGGGTTGCTCCAAGACAAGCGACCTAACTTCATTATTTTGGGACCCCTACAAAATTTACACCTTACACTACCACCAATCTATAAAAGCTAAAGGTTTAAAGTGACCCATCCCTAGAAATCTCTTAAAAATAATTTTATCGAGGACCCCGATTACAGGCTCTCTATGTAACTATAGGTTGGTTTTCTCAAGGCAATCTCCAGAAAACCCTGACGATCTCCATCCCTTCATAATTTACATGTATTCATTTGCCTTCTTATTTTGAGATGAAAACATGAGCCGACCACAACAAAACGCTTTATTTTAATACCTTTTATTCCTCTTTCTTTCCTTTCACACATTACACATGCAGTCTGTAGAACGACTGTCGCCTGCTGTGGCCAGTTTCACTGAATTCTGCGTTAGATATTTGTTCAGGTCACCTCCGATCAACAAGTGGGAAGTGAATACAATTACAGCTGTTTTCTGATCAATCCCCAAGACGGGCGACCGGGTGAGCTGCATTACTATAATATATACAGCCGCCGCTCCTACCTAATAAAGTTACGCAACACAACAACAATCAAGGCCTTGTGACCAACCAGAGGAAGTGACCACAGCAGGCTTCAATACTAAAAACAGTACCTTAGGTGCCTGAGATGGGGTTTCCTTATTTTTTTGTATTATTTTCACAATTCATTATTTATAATATTATAATCATTATTTCCTACAATTTTTCTTCTTCCTCCTTCCCTGGGCCCTGCATCCTTTTTGGGTGCTGACCGTAAAAACTGGGGTGGCGGTACCTGGTGTTTTACAAGAGAAGACACCTGGCTGCGTCGTTATGACATTACACGAGAACACAGAAGGTCACATTACAACACAGACAGGGTGCGATAAGTCAACAAGTTCGCACACTTCAATATCCCCCTCCACAAAAGAGCCCTGACCCTCCCATTATATACCTTCATATCACTCTTATTTAAAACATTCTGCGTTCATTAAGACTGCAGCGGACCTCGTGACATGGTCCAGTTCAATCGGGGGCTTTCATGGTGGTAGTTACTTTAGTTTCCATGGCAACAGCTTCATGAGGACTATATCAATAGTGTTTGCATCATCGCCATCAAAGTATGTAACATTAATACGAATCAACATAAACCAGCGACTCTTTTATAATGCATGCCCGACTCTTTATATAGTTTGTTTCATGCTACTTTGTATAAACCATGGGAAGTGGGTGGTGTCGAGGCTGGGCAAGTTTCACATGAGTCTGGCGTCATAGTAGCCATCTGCATCTTATTCCTTCTCCTCCTCCTCGTCTTCCTCATCTCCGGAGTCTGTGGGAAACACAAAGCATGCAATTTAGACTATTATGCTTAGAGGTGCCATTAGGCCATATAATTACAACAACTTGGATTACGGATTGTTTGAGTTGACATTTATGATTTTGGATGAACAGAGGCGAAGTTTGTCTTTTTACTTCCCAAACTGCCCAGTGCAGGGATGAAAGTCACCGAGGCCAAAATCCCTGAAATGCTCCATAAGAACCCATCTAAATATTGATTTTGTATATAAAAGTATAGGGCTTTGAGACTTGAAAATCCCTGAAATCAGGGAAATCCCTGAAGACTTCCATCCCTGCCAGTGATTGGGGGGGGGGGGGGGAATTCCCCCTCCCCATTTTTGAAAATGCCTAAAAGAAATCCAGTAACAGATCCGTAATCAAAGTCTTTATATATTTCAGTGGCCTTAGGTTCTATAACTACTTCTACTAATTTGGGGAATGCTTTCAATTTGGTTATCTTTCATCGAACATAGACATTCCACTGGTCTGGAAAAACGATTTCTATAACAGAAGTAGAAGCAATGGACATGAACCGTCATGTTAAGAATTTTTATCCATCAGATGTTTGTGACAAGATTTGTTCATGGAATAATTCCCTCAGACTCATTAGATCAGAGTTTTGCTATCAGAATATGTCAAGCAAAAGGTTTATCGTCATTGGGAGAGCCATCTTAATCATTGTCTGTTTTTCCCTCTTTCACCCTTACCAACAAGAAGCATGTCAGGGCTGTACATCATTTGTAAACAAATGTATAGACCCTCGCGGAGAATGTTTCATTCAGACAACAGGGTTGAAAAAGAATCAAACTAGGTAGGGGCCACACTAAATAAGTTGGTCTATAGATTTCCCACATCATACTTTTGAAAATCCAAAAATATTTTGTCTATGGATAGTGCTTACATCATTTCATGAAGATTTGAATTCTTTCTGTTTTTGCTATATAGAGGCAAACATGAATGAAGTTGCAGTTCATGTATTTTCTACTACCAAAAATTCTCTTGTATAAGCCACGGCTTTTAACAGAACCAAAATCAAAATTCGGCTTATAGAATGAGCCTAAAATCAGGGTGTGGCTTATATGAGGGTTTCTAACACCATGAAACAGTACTAAACTACCAATTTTCAAGTCCCAGATGTGGCTTATATGAGGGTGTGGGTAATACTAGAACCCAAGCAAAGGGTCAGCTAATTGAATGAGCTCAAAGCCTGGGTGCGGCTTATATTGGGGTATTTAATCTCATAGAACAGTACAAAAGCTTCATTTTTCAAGCCTTGGGTGTGGCATATAGGTGCTCCTAAAGTAAGGGGTGCGGCTTATATCAGAGAATTTAAGGCAGAAGTCATGAGACTAAGCTATATTCTAGCTGATATTAATGCTACAATACACACTGAGATGTAAGTCAGGTACTGGGAAAATTCCTGAAAAGCTGTTATCGCGACACTGGGAGAGTTGGCAGCACCTCTGGTATATAAGCAGAGTGTTCAGGGCAGACTCTGCCCAGCATAGCATCATGGCACCCCCTGGTGTTAAACAATTGTACTATGTTGCTGACTGATGATTTTAGACCAATCAGAGAGCATTCCCTTCATTTCTCGCTAGGAGGGTCTGCCCCTGAGATTCCCTGCCCAGAGTCTCCCCTGGACCGGTGAGTCCCTCTGACTACACCAGAGGGGCTTAGTGGAGTCCCTAGTTGAAGAGACAACTGAGGACTGAGTCTGTTTGAAGAAAATTTACTAGGGAAAGAAGGCTCTGAATAAATTCTGTCCCTGAAGACCCTGGATATCCCTATTCAGACTACATTTCAACATTTTTGAATTCCCTATTTTCAGGGAAATCCCTAACAACTTACATCTCTGTTAACACAGACATGATAAATCCTATTTTTTTTGTCAGCATTAGAAAAACATTGATGGATGCATAGACATGACAAATCCTGCTGTCAGTAGGAGAAAACCACCCATGGACAGTTGTCTCCTACTGCCAGAAGGAGAAAACTGTCCATGGACACATGGACATTACAATTCCTTCTGCCAGCAGGAGAAAATATCTCTCAACTTGAGACTGCTCTCATTCTCCAAGCACATGAATTGTATACTCATATTGCCAATACCTTTGAAACATCAGCTGGAGGTTATCATTGCATAATAGTTACTGCTGACCTGTCATTTCATGGTAAAATGTGCATCCATTCAGTATATGGACATCTGTGAACGTTTTACATCTATACAAGAAACATAAATAAATTAAAAAAGATTTAACTTGTGATATATATCACATATGGCCCAGGGTCTACTACCCCCCCCCCCCCACCCAATATAAAAATTGGGCGTTGTGCATTGAAGCACAGAAGGCACAGGGGAGGTACCATAACACCCTCTATCAACCCTGTAGGGTCACAGGAATCAGCACTTGCGAAATATTGACTAATTACTTACAAATAGAGACTATTATCTATACATGTACTGACACCAGTCTGGCATAATCTTCTTACTAAACCCCTTGGACCGCTGGCCCCCGGACACTTGGCCCCCAGACACCTGGCCCCCTGGAGACCTAGCCCCCACAGAAAACTTTATCCTTAGCATGCTTAGTTTATCGCTCAGTCCCCAATGTGTTATGTGTATAGCTTGGACACTGTAAACATTACCTGCTGAAAAAAAGTGTCTCACTTGGTGATTACCCATAGGACTCCATGTGCTAATTTCATCGCCAAAATCTATCTGACCCATAGACCCAATGGTTAAAGAACTTGTAGTCAGTATAGCTCCCAAAAACATGACGTAAGTACAGCAGCTTTTTTCGTAGAGAAAGACATCACTCACCATAAAGGACAAAATGTTGTCTGATAGATGAGATTTGAAACTTTCCGTTAGCTTTTGAAAAATGTGTAAACTAACAGTATATCACTGAATGATTACACCCTAAAGTTGGTGATTACAAATTTGTGGATCTGACTGAAAACCCGGCTCCAATAGCCCAGGGGATATCCTGGGCCAACAATGAACGTTCAGGATCTCTATAATAAAAAGATTTAAATACTGGTGAGGGTTTCCGGGACGGCATGATGACGTTCATGTACCTTTGTTGTCATGATACACATATACATAGATGCAGTCTATGTACATTGGCACATCATGCTCGCCTTTAGGGAGTGTGAGTGAGTGAGTAATAGATGTTTAACGCCATTTCGACAGCTAAGGTCATATTCATGGCGAGAACTACATTACACAATTTCACAGGGGAATGTGTCAGTGCCCATGCATATTTGCACCACACACATCCCGAGGAGATAGGAAAGATGAGAAGTAGACCCTTTTAAGTGGGCTAGGGATGCCCGCTTTAGGGAGTGTACCAACCCCATAGGGTCAATGCAATTATTCATAGACGTGCAGGTGATGGAACTACCAGATAAAACTCTGGACGACAAACAATCTTGACTCAAATTGAAGGAACGTTAAGAACCTGATAAATTGAACGACTTTGCAGGTATGATGGACTCTCAAATTCATGCTACATTAAAGTACTATGCTTCCCTACAAGGGTTAGGATTATGTCAAGAATTGAAGAATGCTGTGTCCTACCTTCCTCCTCAGCGTGCTGCAACCATTCCACAAACTTGCGGGTCTGGTCCAGGAAGACGCTCTTTCCCTTAGAGCTGTGGGCGCCATTGTGCCACTTGAGGATCGTCTCCTCACTCAGTACATCCGCTGTAACATAATGGGTAGACTAGGGTTAACATCTAGATACATGCCACATAAGCAGTATTGGCGTTAAAGAGTCCCTGATAAATGGTGTGTTAAACTATGAGACTTTAATGTGAACCGTGTATAAAAGGTTTTTATTTCTGTCTAGAAATGTAGGGTATGGAACTAAAAACTACACTTGGATTTATTGTTGACTAATGGTTTACCGCAGTGGCCCGTATAAGCGCATGGGCGCTCATTGATTCCATTCCCACTGAACCCCCGGCGCTTATATGAGACAGTCGCTTATTTGAATACTACTTTTAGTGCTTAAAAGTAGTTTCAATACCCCTACATCCCAGCACTTTTTCGAGACCAGCGCTTATTTGAGACCCCGGCTCTCAAACGGGATATTACAGTATTTGATATACCAAATGCCTAGATCTGCACCCCCCTCCCCCCACAATTAGGTGCGAGCATTTGGAATGAAAAAATACAATCTTTCCTCAGACTTAGATCGTAATTTTGCTATCAGTGAACTTCAAGCAAAGTTGGCTGTTCATCAGTGGAAAGTAACTTTAGTGGCAAAATTGATAAAACCAAGGTACTTTAAACCTTTAAAAACTAACTTAAGAAATCTTAATATTTTTCTTTACTGCAATCACCCTTTAACTAATCGATTTCCCTAGCAGTACACCATCTGTAAATCGAATTTCATACTACAGGATCATCTCTGAACTTCTTATCGTGCTTTCCACAATTGTCTTAAAACTCCTGATTATTATTTCTCGTTTTCCCTCAGACTCATTAGATCAGAACTTTGCTATCACAGCAGATCAAGCAAAAGCTTTTTCGTCATTGGGAACTGATACTATACTACACCACTCCAAAACGAAGTAACACTGCTCAGAAGCCACGGAAATGCTTAAAACGTTCAGTTGATTTTTTTCTATCTCTTGACTTTGATGTAATGTAGGCATTTTTTTCTTTCTTGCCTTTATCCTTTTTTCTTTTCAAATTGATAAAGCAAAGGGCTTATCGTCATTATCTCAATCCTAGAAGTCTCTGGTCCCTCACCTTTGTAGAACAGAATGACAATCTTCTGGAACACCTTGAGGAAGCTCTGATTCTCATAGCAGTACTCCTGGATCTTGAGGAGGAGGGCCAGCTCCGAGCGCTCAGTGGTCGTCAGGGCCTCCAGGAGCAACGCATTAGTTTTAAGATGCTTCAGCGCCTGCTCGGCCACTAACTCTTCCTTCTTGTTCCACTCGACGGACGACATCAGAACGTGCCAGGCCTGAAGCATAGGGTTATATTATGGTTAGAACATTATGGAGATATCCCCCTTCCAGGGACAGTATGAAGCTTTAATACTGGTTAGCACACACGAGATGCAGTCCCACAGTAAAGGTTATATTTTTTTGGGATAGCTGGGCATCTTATTTTATGTAGCAAGGTCTACTATCAAACTCCACTCATTGGGTAGAACCCTGGGATGGTGTTAGCGAAAATCTTGCATTAATGTTGCACAACTTCTACACTCAGAGTCTAATGATACATAGACGTGAGCTCTAGGTCGTGCTCATAGCTTTCAACTACGTTTTATCTATAGTCACCCTCAAGACGAAAATACACCAAACAAATTTTTTTTTTTTTTTTAATTAAAATCCTACTTCAGCATGTTCCAGACACTGCTAGTTTTTTTAATGCAAAATAGTGGGATCAAATGTCAGCTAATTTCTTATTTGAATGACATTAAAACTTTCCTCTGACTTAGATCGTAGTTTTGCTATCAGGGTGCTTCAAGCAAAGTTGGGTGTTCATCAGTGGAAAGTAGGGATGTTTAGTAGATAAAAATTTGACTTTCCTTACCTTAACACCTCGGTCCCATTTTTTTTTTTTTTCAGTTATTATAAAAGTAATATCATTCAAGTTATCAACTCTTTCCTACGATTTTCTACTCTCATTATTTTTACATCATTGGTATGATAGATTTTATTTTAGAAGATAACCAGCCAACTCAAGCACTGAATAGAACTTTAATAAAATGGCGTTTGTGCTTTGTCAATCATTCACAAATACGACCATGAGTATGGATAGGAACTCACAAGGGCTACAGGGCTCGACAAATCAGTTTGGAGACTGTGTGCCCACTGGGCACAAGGGCAAAAAAAAATTGCGCCCAGCAGACGAGCTCTGTGCCCAGGACCTTTTCTTTCGATACTCAAAATGACATATTTAGCTAAATGGCACACATATAGTTTATGATAAACAAAAAGATTTTATTTCATCCCATCTCTAGGGAAACAAGTTTCAGAGACTACTACACCCAGATAATCTCAGCAGCGTTGCATTGTGCTGAGATCGTCTTTAGTAGCTTTTGGACAGCTGTGCCCATTGGGCACAACTTGAAAAATATTTTGTGCCCAGTGAATTTTTTCTGAGTCACGGGCATTGGGCACAGGGATTTGTCGAGCCCTGGGCTACAATTCAGCTATGACAGAGCAGCCACAACAGTGTGGCGAAAGAGCTGTGTACATTGTGGTAAATTTTACATCTATTACAGTTAATTTACTTTCAGCCTCAAGTTGTGCTAAATTCTTATTTCTACTTCCCTCAGACTCATTAGATCAGAGTTTTGCCATCAGAGTATGTCAAGCAAAAGGAGGATCGTCACTGGGAAATACGCTTATTTCTTTGCCATTTTTAGTTCCAATGATATTCACCTTTTAAGACCACTATCCAGAAGAGACTATTCAGTCTCAAAGGGTCCAACATTGCCTCAACCGATGTAATAAGCGCACATCCCTGAATGAGCGCACACCCCTTCCTTTAGGTCAAATTTTAGACTACGAATGACCCAGCAAATTCTGATTTAGAGGCCCAATTCAAGTACTATACATTTTTAATATTTCTTGTGCACTAATGTTATGGCTTAGCGCATTATACCTTATAATGGCTTTACAAATTCACTAAATCCAGTCACTCACCATAACAGCGACCTCAGGCTCGGTGATACAGTTCTTCACCATGTTCTCCTTAACGATGACGATGACGTCCTTGAGGGGGTCCTCTTCCTGGATCATGTCCTCCATCTGCTTCTGCAGCTCTCGCTTCACCTCCATTGTCTGTTTGGCGCGCTGAAGAAGTGTGAGGGAAAGGTTAGCTTTTGTTTAACCCATTGCAAAATGTATAACTGGCATGCATGCAAGACTTTGCTTGATTTGATTAACATCTCAAAGCCCAAAGGACTGCCACAAAAGTTTGAGGACATTTATCCTATTTTTTCTTCTTCCTGGAGTGGCATTTAAAAGCTGCTTGTCTAGAAGAGCTAGACAGGGACCTATATTCTCATTGTCCAGAACAGCAGTGATAGACAGCTAAAGTGTAAAAGTCTGAATCATTTTTTTTTTCCATTTTCAACTCGATTTCTTTCCCTCCATCCTGCTACTTTCACTTACATTAATATATGCCTGCAGGGAGAACATAGAAATATGTTGAAATCGCTCACAAGTCACTTCAGAATATTTAATTTTCTTTTGTGTAGCTGTAAGGAATTGGAGGTTACATGTTACTTACCTGATAATCGCATATTTGCTGCAGACCTGCCTCTCTGAAGTGAGCCTCAAAGTTAACAAGCGTCCGTTTGTTGATGGGCAGCAAATTCTACAATTTTTTTAAAAAATATTTCAATTCAAATTTATTCTCAATGCAAACTTCGTACATATACACTCAGGGATGTAATTCAGAATGTTTGAAAAATTCTGAAGACACATTTAGAAATTCTGCATTTATTGTAAAACAAGATTTAACGTGTGATATATATCACATATGGCCCAGGGTCTACTACCCCCCCCCCCAATATAAAAATTGGGCGTTGTGCATTGAAGCACAGAAGGCTCAGGGTAGGTACCATAAAACCCTCTATCAACCCTGTAGGGTCACAGGAATCAGCACTTGCGAAATATTGAGTAATTACTTACAAATAGAATCTTCTCTTACTAAACCCCTTGGACCGCTGGCCCCCCCGGCACCTGGCCCCCCTGGACACTTGGCCCCCTGGAGACCTAGCCCCACAGAAAACTTTATCCTTAGCATGCTTAGTTTATCGCTCAGTCCCCAATGTGTTATGTGTATAGCTTGGACACTGTAAACATTGCCTGCTGAAAAAAAAGTGTCTCACTTGGTGATTACCCATAGGACTCCATGTGCTAATTTCATCGCCAAAATCTATCTGACCCATAGACCCAATGGTTAAAGAACTTGTAGTCAGTATAGCTCCCAAAAACATGATGTAAGTACAGCAGCTTTTTTTCGTAGAGAAAGACTATCACTCACCATAAAGGACAAAATGTTGTCTGATAGATGAGATTTGAAACTTTCCTTTGGCTTTTGAAAAATGTGTAAACTAACAGTATATCACTGAATGATTACACCCTAAAGTTCGTGATTACAAATTCATGGATCTGACTGAAAACCCGGCTCCAATAGCCCAGGGGATACCTGGGCCAATTAACCCTTTAACTGCCGGATTGGGGTTTATGCTACCCTAAATTAGCATCATAGGAGTATGAAAACATTCAATGACTATGGGGTTTTGTACTTTTCTAACCAGGATACATGTATATTCATGTAGAAACACTTATATTTGTAAAAGAATACATTTTAGTGATATAGGGAGGCCAGAAATAGGTACCGTAATCTCCCGCGTAGAAGACGCTCCCCAAACTCACGGTATGCTGGTTCGCGTAGAGGACGCATCCAACCCCTCTGAATCAATTTGTAAAAAACCCCCCGTACAAGACGCCCCCCCAACTCAGCAGGGGGGGTTCGCGTATAGGACGCACCCCCCCACCCCCCCACCCCCTAGGAGTCTATGCTGTCATCGGCCCATACATTCCCTACACCCCGGCAGGCGTGCGGACCATTCCCCGGTCTGCCGCGGCGCTAGCGTTATGAGTCGAAGCTGTCATCACCGACATCGGCCCACGTGTTCCCTACACCCCGGCAAGCCACACCGCATTGTCAACCTGTTGAGTCTATGCTGTCATCGGCGCACGGTCTGCGTTTTGCCCGCCGAGCAAATCTACAGCGACCGGTCTGCCGCGGTGCTGGCTATATGAGTTCAAGCTGTCGTCGGCACACGGTCGGCGTCAAACCCGTCGACACCTCCCGGTCTGCCGCGGTGCTGGCTATATGAGTTCAAGCTGTCATCGGCACACGGTCGGCGTCAAACCCGCCGAGGAAATCTACACCTCCCGGTGTGCCGCGGTGCTGGCTATATGAGTTCAAGCTGTCATCGGCGCATTTTCCCAAATGAGATGTTGGAAAACCCCGCATATAAGACACACCCCCAACTTGAAAAAATCCTATAAGACGTACAAGGCATTTGTTTGGCGTAGAGGACGCATCTTCTACGCGGGAGATTACGGTAGTTTTGCCCCTGGAGAGACCACTGATGCTGCCCTGAGGCAGCAGCGGCAGTTCAGGGGCATTTTAAATGCTACCTCAAACTTTGATGCAAGAAAGGAAATTTGGTTAAATGTATTTGACACATCTGATTCTGAAAACTTACATCCCTGTACATTGTATCTATTAGACACCAGTTCCCATCCATAATGTCGACCCCTGCAGTACTGAGGTAAATATGTTCTAGAAGAGTCACAAGTTTTTACCTCCAGCGGAAATTGTGGACCCTTAATACTGGTTAGCACATGCAATGCAGTCCAACAGTTAGCTGGGTGTCTCATCTGCAGTACATGTAACAAGGTCTACTATCAAACTTAACTCATTGGGTAGAACCCTGGGATGGTGTTAGCGAAAATCTTGCGTTACTGTTGCACAACTTCTACACCCAGAGTCTAACGATACGTAGACGTGGGCTCTAGGTCGTGCTAATAAGCACGTTTGAAATGCTCCTGAGAAAAGACCTACCATGAGTTTGCCCTCAAGACCGGCACGTTTCAGAACGGTGGCCACAGCATTGATATCCTTTTCCGTTAACCATGCCTTGAACAAGTTGGTTGCAAACGTTAACGATATGCCTGCAAATAACAATCACATGTCCAATGGTAAGATTACTTCAGTAACAGCAAAGACAGAAAACAAAGTATTCGAGGATGCTAAGTTTTGGACTAGTGGCCACATTTATTCTCTGCATCATACTTGAAATGAACTATAGGATTACTACCCTTTAGAGTTTAAACTGCCCTCCTTAATTTTTAAATGGATCTTTGTAAACGACCTTCAAATATCTCAACTTTTTAAAATTCCCCTCCCCCAATAAATTTGTTGACGTATGGGGACAGAAATATCATATACATTGCAGTGCCCAGTCCTTTTTCTAAAGTTTCACACGAGGAACAACTAATCTCAAAACCATTATTTATTGAGTCTGAGAACACGTGACAAGTGAAAACACTCACCGTCCTTGACAAGGTGGTCCTCAAACAGAATGCTGAGACAGGTGGCGTTCCCCATTCCCGCCGCCATACACACCCCCATCACCGTCGCCAGTTTACGTCGCTGCTCCTCATCGAAACCCTTTAGGAAGACTATCAGCTTCTTCTGCTCTTCTTCAAAGCTCTTCTCCAGGTACTTGTACCGGCGGATCAACTTATAGAAGATCTACAAAAGACATTCAGCAGATATAGGTAAGGTATATACATGTAACATAAGAACAGAATAGTAGCTGAGGGCGAACTTGTACATTTTTCTAGTAAATAAAATTGTTGAAAACGAACTTGACCTAAGCTCAATAACATGCGAAGGCTGAGGGCTTGTTGGAGCATACATGTTGTAACAGAATATACCGTAAAACCTCACCTATAATTTCTTTTGCTGTTTTATTTTTGTTTAAGTCGAATTTTTGGTTTCAAGTAAAGGGGGTCGACTTGTAGGTAGGGTTTCGAAAAATATGATATGAATTTAAGTATTTCAAATAGATTTTAGACTTGATTTTTCCAAAGGGCAGATTTAAGATCTTTCCAGTATTTTAAACGGTTTATATTACTTTTATAGCTGGTTTCAGTGGATTATATAAAATTTCAAGCATACTAAGAATATTCTATACACGAAAAAGAGGACAAAAATGGTTGTGGAATACAGGTCTAGGACCTAATCAATTCTCAAGTTGGGGGATCGACTTATAGGTGAGATTTTTTGGCTCTAAGTTGGGGGGGGGGGGTTGACTTATAGGTGAGATCGATTTATAGGTGAGGTTTTACGGTAGGTGTGCACTGTTTTTTTTTTATTATTATTATTATTGCAGAGATGTAAGTCAGGCATGGGCAAAAATCAGGAAGCCATAGATTAACTTGATATAAAAGTCTTCTTTTTTTTCCAAACAGCCCTCCTTAGCACTTGTATAAGGAATAAAAATGTCATTCAAAATCTTCAGAAATCAGGAAATCCTGATAAAACTTGAAGACTTACATCCCTGTTATTGGGTCTCATCAATTCCTAAAAAATTAAGAAAACTGAAGGAACAGAGTTGAGTAGCGAGAAAATCTCACCTCATACTGTGCCTTGATACTTTCGTAATCCTCCTTGCAAGCGAAGATACAAATATCGGTCTTGAACGGCTTACCAGGGTCGCCATCTTCGATGATAGAGCCACCAGGGGCTGAAAGGCAAACAAATCGCTGTCTTATTTCACCTATCTTTCCATATAATATTTGCATGGCATGCTTCATTTTCGTTGAGTAAAGACATTATTGGCATGGTTTTATGATCAGTGTTCTCTCAGATTAGATCAGTTAAATGTTTGAATCTTCAAGACAATTCAGAGGACAGTATCATCACCAAGAACACAAAAGAAACAAGTATCTTTACTCCATTGAAATGGACCTGCATCTTATCACAGTTATCAACATCTCTTTAATTAACAATAGCAGGTCTGTATACCATGCAGACATACTACCTCCAGTGATATCATTATGTTCCTGATGTGTCTACATCTAGCTAGCTCTTTAAGGCAGCCGAAATTTTTAATGCACTGTGGTCATTACTTGTAAAGTTGTATCAACACAGACAAGGCAAATGATCCATGCATTGTTACATCCAAACAAAGCTGGCATACGATCAGAGGGCCAGCTAAGCAGGATTCAACAGTGCAGCATGGGCGAGCTACTCGCCAAGTTTAATCTTGAAAACCGGTGCATGAACTTTGGGACCTACACCAACCATAAACTGTTGTCAGTGAAGACGCAATATGGGATGTTATCTCAAGTTGAATACTGAGGCTCCAAAGGTTTAACCAAGGAACCCTGTAATGCACACCCCCATGCAATAACCCTATCCCGTATTACACAGGCAGTTGATCCAGCCTTGAAGGGCAAATAACTATGATTAAGTCAATATTTTGTGTCAAATAAATGAAATTTGGAACATATCTCACTAAAACATGAGATAAATGTAAAGGTTCACTCTAAGTGAGGGTTCTTTCTCGGCTCCGCCTTGTGAGATAACCCTCACTCAGACCAATTCTCGTGAACCTTTACCATTTTCCTTGTGCAAGTAGGCCTACATTATAACCCCCATTGTATCTACCTCACTAAGTGTGCTATATATAGATCTGACCTGGGACTGGAGGAGTATACATGTACAGTCTATACTGTATAACCTATGTGTGCCATTGCTATGTGGCCCACAGTAAGCAGGATACACTGAGTCACGACCTCACTCACTATAGACCCACACACCAAACAAAGGGTCTTAGTCTGACACAGGCGTCTCCTTCTGTCTACTTTGTAGAGAGACATGCTTTAATTTTTTAATTTTTAATAAGACTGATTGTTTTATAAACAAATCCAACCCATAACTCATGGGTTGAGGCAGAGGTATCAACCCCCCAATCCTACCTGGGCCTAAATGAGTGTTCTGGATTGTGCTTTGCTCTATCAGATTAGATCAGTTAAATGTAAAGATCTTCAAAAGTGATCAGAACACAATATCATCACATAGAACAAAACAATGCAAACTAAATTCTTGTTTCCAACAGCTAAAGCTTTAGTTCCAGTAAACAGTTTATACCCTAAGCTTCCAATGAATCTTTTAGTTTTTTTCCCCCACTGAGATGTACAAAACCAAATGTAATTCTATCTACCCTGGTACTTTGTATGTATGCATTCTCAATTCATGGAAAATACCTGCACAGTATATTTAACCTTAATCCTCAGTTTAATGGATCTACCAAAATCTGTGGGTAAAATTACAAACATCGATCTTTCAAGATTGTGTTCTCTCAGATTAGATCAGTTAAATGTTGAAATCTTCATATGGATTCAGAAAACATTATCATCACCAAGAACACTTTCTGATGAAAATATAATATGGTATTGGTACCAGGTAAAAATGGTGAGAACTTTTCTATAAACCATGATTACTCACCTAGAATTCCACCAGCGAAAAGTATATCAAACAAGGCTTCTGCATAACGCCTATAGTTGAGTTTCCCACCGGCTAAATCCAAGAACTTGGTTATCTGGAGTTACATGGAATTTTTTTTACATTGCAGGAAGTACTTAAATTTAAATATCTCTGGAAGAAAATATGAGAGGAGTACAATAGGAAAATCCCAGGAATGCTTTGACTCCACAGATCAGAACAGATCATCGGGACACATGCAAGGGCTATAAACCATATACCGTAAATTCTCTTGTACAAGCCGCGGCTTATATGAGGGTATTTAGTACAGTAAAATTCCATTACAACGAATCCTGTTACAACGAATTCTCGTTTATAACAAACAAATTCCATTGTACCAATTCAGCCTCATACATTTATATAGTGAAGAAATCCCTTTACAACAAACTTATCTTGGCCTGAAAGCGCTTACAACAAATTTTTTGGGCCTGAACAGTAGCCTAACTGGCCGTACAATGACTTCAAAGGCTTCACTTGTACCCTCTGAGGGGAGGTGTCAGGATGTGTGATAGGGCAGGGCTTTTGACAGGGCTGCGCAGTGCGCAATACACGCATTTAATGCCTAAATGTCGCATTTAAATGGCTAGAATGGCCATTCATTTACAGAATGGCGCATTGTATTTGCAAAAAAGTGTGCAATTGGCGCATTGCAAAAAATCCTGTCAAAAGCCCTGATAGGGCTTCTACGGCCATTAACTTTGTGGTAGACATGTCTGTGGGCCGGTACAGGAGATCTGAGAGGTGTCAGAATGTGTGATAGGGCTTCTACAGCAGCCTATATGCTGCTATGAACGAGTATATGCAGGTATGGGAGATTCTGATAGGTGTCAGGATCTGTGATGGGGCTTCTAAAACTGCCTACATTGTACTATGAACTTATTAAATGCCCTCTACCTACATTATAAATGATTATTTGGTTACAACGAAATTCGTTTATTACGAATTTTTTCCCTTGTCCCAAGCACTTTGTTATAACGGAATTTTACTGTACTATGACACAGTACCAAACCACCAATTTCAGGCCTCACATACTCCTAAAGTGAGGGTGCGGCTTATACGAGCAGGGATGAAAGTCACAGCACAGAGAGAACTTCAAGATCCCTGAAATCAGGGAATTCCCTGAAGACTTTCATCCCTGTACGAGGGAACTTACGGTACACATTAAAATAGGACTTGTACTTTCATCTAACTGGATTGATATATTGAAAGGTTATTGTCACCACTTAGTGACTAAGAAACGCGAACTTATTTGCACAAAGAGTGTCAGTTCCCAAAGTGTTTATTCTGATACACTGGTTTTGACCACAAGAAAAATCACAGTATTTAAATACATAGACAAAGGTTCACTCGTAGTGGGTCTGACTGAGGGTTATCTCACAAGGCCTCATAACCCTCAGACAGGCCCACTGTGAGTTAACTCTCAGTCAGACCCACTACGAGTGAACTTTTCTATTTATTTCATGCTATCTCGGTCAGAAATGTTCAAATCTTTTTGAAATCGCATAAAAAGGTTACTATTTACATGTTTTGTCATACGGGGGTGGGTTATCTCAAGGGGTGTGTGAGATACTTGGCTGCAATGTTAAATCTATGGGTTGTCAGTATCTCTGGCATATCAACATGAAAAAAATGTAATTTCTTAATCGGATGGTAAGTCTCTACTCACTTGGTCTATGTCTGTTCCAGCTTCGTTAAGTCCTTGCACAATAGCATCACGGAAAGCGGTAGGGTTGTATTTCTCCTTTTCATCTGGAAAGTGAAAAGTGATTAGCCATTACCAATCAGCCCATTGTATTAATTATAAATCATCACTCATTCAATGGGAATGAAAACCACCATAGAGCAGGGGTATGTTTAGCTAGAAGTGAAAAGCAGAATTTGGTGATAAGTGCACTTAAAATGTTAGTGTGCCGTATTGGACCCTGTATAAGTCTAAGATGCAGCGTATATATGTAAATTAATATTGGTGCCCGGTGCAATAGCTGTTATAAGTGTGTGTGTGTGTTTTCCTTGCAAGTACCAATCACTAGATCAAGCAGTGATGGTATACACTAGGAGTTATGTAAAAGTAATAAGAAATAGGGTCAAGGTATGACAAGGCTTTAGTACATGTATACTGGTTGTTATAAACTTGGCTTAAAAGGCTATCGTACATCTAGATGAACATGTTACAGTGCATACAGTTATGTTTTCAGTATTGACTTAAGACTGAAGGTACCGTAATCTCCCGCGGATAATACGGTGGGGCTGCCCGTATTCATTGAATACGGGCAGCCCCACCGAGGTAAATACGCTGTAAAATTATTCACTGGTCGTGGACATTTGCATTTATTATATGGCCCACGGGTTTAAATTGCTTTTAAATAAAGGATTTCAACAATATTTACTGGTTTTGAAGGCATAGACTCGTCCCGGTTTGTTTTGATCCGACATGACACGTTGCTCAACGAAATTGGTCATGTGATACGGAGCTAGCCGCTACTTTTAGTTTCGATATAAACGTTCCTTGCACAGGGCAATATCTTCTTTTTTAACATGGCGCTAACACTTAGATATACCTTAAACCATTCATAACATATTATTTAACTAGTTCAATCATTCTTTTTTTGCGTAAAATTTCTAATAACCATACCTAAATACGAAACTAGTTAGCTCTGTATAAAATTCAAAATGGCGTTGCTGAATATGCGAGGATCGTATCCACCCCCCATTGAATACGGAGTAAGTAGTACTAATCTATAGTGTCGTCGATATTAGCCATATAATAAGACGCAGTGCGCGTATAAGACGCACCTAGAGTTTGTGAAAATTCATAAAAAAAAAAAAAATGAAAAATTCATAACTTTGGTTCTACTGAGTGAATTTTCAAAATTTAAAAACATGTGTGTAGCTTGGGCCCCCTGTACCCCCTTATGCCCTATTATGACCATTATGGCCTGTAACATATCAAAAGAAAGGTCTTGGTGTCCCCCTTGTGGATCCAAGGAGAACTAAAACCCCTCGTATAAGACACGTCTTATACGCGGGAGATTAGGGTAGTTCATAAAGCAGCCACTGTGGTGGGCTTTGGCAACATTTCAATTTTTACAAGAGGAGGGCTGTTTCAAGTTGGTGTTCTCTCAGATTAGATCAGTTAATATTTGGAATCTTCAAAATGATTCAGAGAACGTTATCATCACCAAGAACACTTGTTATAAGGGGTGTGGAATCCCAAAACCAATTTCCTCTGAAGCGTAAAATGGCTTGTTAGTTTTTTTATGAAGGATGAAAGTGATTTGAAAGTGAGAATATAAATTAACACTGATGTACGGGGATGTTTGGAATTACCATTGGGATGCTAACATTTCTCAATCTGGAATGAGATTGGCAGAAAATTCGAAGTTATATCCCCACCTCCCACACAAATGGTAAATTCATTTCTCTGGATTTAATTCAGGACTCATTCAGTGTTTCAGGGGTGTGAAATTCCAAAACCCATTTAGGCCGGAGTGCACTGAGCAGCCTTGTAAAGATTTGTAAATACCATCTTTACATAACAAAATAGTGGTTCAAATGGTCTAATAGTAACATTATCACACTTTCTGATCTACAGGGAGGCCAAAAATCACATTTGGGATACTAGAATTTGTCAATTTTGGATGATGTTATTTTTCTGGTGAGCTTAAAAAAGGCTGAAATCCGCCTTTGGGCTGAAATTTCACACCCCTGTGTATAAAGCACATGCTACCTTTAATCCTCCTCAGGCCACCCTTAAAAATATGTTCGTTTCCTGTCCAGAGGGTGGAATTTTTCAGACCCGTGAGGAAGGGAGGGTAAAATTTTTTTTTAGGATTCTTTTTTTATTTGTCGGCATGAATTTGTCATCGTGTTCTAGGATTCAGTGATTTGAAACCTAGAGTCTTGTGCTGTTGGATGAAAAAAAAATCTTTTTCAGAACTCAAGAAAAAAATTTCCCATTCTCGCAAAAAATTCCACCAGGCCTCTGGACAGGAAACGAACATATTTTTAAGGGTGGCCTCACCTATAGATTACTTCTTGAAACTGTACACATTGCTGCTAATGTCAGTACTGACGCAGTACCTTGCATATAATCGGTGGCTTACATGCAAATCAGAGGAGTATTGCAGGTTATAAAACCTCGCACAAAAGAACTTGCACCTTACATACAGGTGGGGTACATTTAATTAAAGAATTCAAACTGTTCAAAATCAGTCCCTAGTGCCGTGAGGTATGTACCGTAATCTCCCGCGTATAAGACGCGTCTTCTACGCCAAACAAATGCCTTGTGGGTCTTATAGGATCTCTACAAGTTGGGGGTGCGTCTTATACGCGGGGAAAATGCGCCGATGACAGCTTGAACTCATAGAGCCTGCACCGCGGCAGACCGGGAGGTGTTGACGCGCTTGGCTGGGTTCAAGCCGACCGTGTGCCGATGACAGCATAGACTCAACAGGTTGACACTATAGACAAAGCGGCATGGCTTGCCGGGGTGTAGGGAACATGTGGGCCGATGACAGCATAGACTCATAGCGCTAGCGCCGCGGCAGACCGGGAGCTGTCGACGGGCGCTCGGCGGGTTTGACGCCGACTGTGTGCCGGTGACAGCTTGAACTCATATAGCCAGCACCGCGGCAGACCGGGAGGTGTCGACGGGCGCTCGGCAGGTTTGACGCCGACCGTGTGCCGATGACAGCTTGAACTCATATAGCCTGCACCGCGGCAGACCGGGAGGTGTCGACGGGCGCTCGGCGGGTTTGACGCCGACCGTGTGCCGATGACAGCTTGAACTCATAGAGCCTGGGGGTGGGGGGTGGGGGGGGGGGGTGCGTCTTATACGCGAAACCCCCCTTGGTGAGTTTGGGGGGCGTCTTGTACGGGGGGTTTTCTAAATATCGATCCAGGGAGGTTGGATGCGTCCTCTACGCGAACCAGCCTACCGTGAGTTTGGGGAGCGTCTTCTACGCGCACCGCGTCTTCTACGCGGGAGATTACGGTACATTATATTAAAGGTCCTTTCATCTCCTGCTTGAAATATTAAGTTTACGCTAGGTCCTTTTACAAGCAGTACAGTACCAGAAGCCAAGAAAACCACTGTATATCCTTATCTATAAGGAGGGCTGAAGACTTGCAATCACCCAAGCAAAAGTGTAATATGTGGAAGGTTGATAGACACATGTTCTCTCAGATTAGATCAGTTAAATGTTAGAATCTTCACACAGATTCAGCGAACATTATCATCACCAAGAACATTTAACTTCAATTTGTAATTGGTCAACTAATAAAGAATCAGTTTGAACTAAGCTTGCAGTGTGTGCAGGTTGCCAATATGCAAAACTTTCCTGGAATAAATCATCTTTAGTGCCATCTGATATGAGTTTTCTTCTTCTTTAATATCCAGGGATAAAAGTCACTGAGACCAAAAATCCCTGAAATGCTTGATAAGAACCCATTAAATATTGATTGTGAATGTATAGGTCTTTTGGACTTGAAAATCCCTGAAATCAAGGAAATCCCTGAAGACTTCCATCCCTGAATAACGATCATATGCATTCATGTTCTGATAACACTTTTCAGAACATGACAGTACGTTGCAACTTTCTTCACCCCTCCCCCTTATTATAAGCCACAATACGGGATGAATGACATGTTTCAGATATGGACGAATCAGAATAATCCTGGAATTTGGATCTTTGAAAACTTAAGAAGTTTGCAGGTATGTTTCTGTTTCTTGTCTCCTGTCGTGAAGAATCAAAGAAAATATTCAAACCACATTCCACCTCAATTCATTTTAACTTACCCCTTTTTCTGGCCTTTATGCGTTGACCGGACAACACAGGTTTTTCGACCTTCTGACTCATATAACAGTTTGCTGCAATGAGAATTTGAATAATTCGATTCTTGATGTAGATTTATCAACAGGTACCGTAAACTCCCGCGTATAAGACGCGTCCTGTACGCCAAACAAATCCCTACTCGGTCTTATAGGATGTACTGAAATTGGGGGTGCGTCTTATACGAGGGGTAATTTTACTGTAGAACAGTACTGGATTTACAAAATTGAGCCTTAAAATGTGCGTCTTATACGCGAAAATGCATGTGCTGAGTTTGGGGTGCGTCTTATAAGCGCACCACGTCTTCTACGCGGGAGATTACGGTAGTACATTTGGATTGATAAAGTCAAGTTTTATCACTAAATAAAAACATAATTCTAAGGGATTTTAAACACGTCTTTTGCAAAGCATATCATTCATGACCAGGCCAGGGTTCCCACTATTACCATAAATGGCCCGCTTCAGCACCGAGGTCTCTAAGAGCGCTGGTCTCGTATGAGCGCTGGTCTCATATGAGTGCCGGGGTACAGGGTCACTGAAATCATTCTTAAGCACTCAAAACAGTAATCAAATAAGCGCCTGTCTTGTAGGGGCCATCCACAAATGAATACTGGACACCTCAGAAGCAAGGACAGGTCGGAAGCAAGAATTGGGACATCACGGAAGCAAGGACAGTTTGGGCGCAAAAGGAACCATGATAATATCCCTCTCCTCTAATAGAATTTAAAAGACAACAACCCTAGTGATACTGTCCCTACGCCATAGAATCATGGAATGGCAAAAAATATGTTTTAAAATTGTTAAAACAATTATTTAGAAAAGTTATTCGCTTCCGAAATGCCTGCTTCCGACCTGTTCCTGCTTCTGAGATGTCTGCTTCCGACCTGTCCTTGCTTCCGACCTGTCCAGTTACCCCACAAATGACGAAGCCGAGGGGGGGGGGGGGGTCATGCCTGGCATGACGAAAACAAATTTCTATATACCTTCATCATTGCAAAATTAGCCAAAAACATGACCAGAGATGTCAGTTCGTTATTTGGCGAAACTCTGAAAATTATTTTTGGGCACTTCAAATAGGAATAACACCCCTGCACCTACTCCCGTGAGTCCCTATCTGTCACTATAGTAAATCAATCAATATGATTTTCTATTTTAGGGCTCTTTTCCACTGTCAACATTAACTATTTTCATGTTCAAAGGGTAAAAATAACCAAGGAATCAGAATTTGTGGGTCATTTTACTCTAGATCCAGTCATTGATTTATAATCTTATCAGTTCTCAAGGGGTATTGGTGTGGGCAGACTGTAATTTCTATAAAACCTTGAAATATAAAATGCTGATATTTTTGTTAATTCTTGGTCAATTTTTACATTTGAGACCTCTACTCAAATCTTAAGACATTATCAGTTATCATAGAGGGAGAAAGAATGAAATATCTGGACAGATTGTATATATTTTAGAAGAGTTTTGACTTAACCCCAAAAATATCAAAACTAAATATTTGTGTAACTTTTTAAAACTTATATGGGATAACCACAAAAGTGTGGACTTTTAGGATCTTTAATCAGCTATTTATTATCTATTAGCCCAAATTAGCCCAAAGCTAAAGAGTATAGGAGAGTTGAGTAAAAAGTCCAAGAATTTCAGGTCCGCTTATCACACTGCCATTTAGAAAATTTTGACTTTCCAACATGATCTATAATACTTATCTTAGTTCCTTTTGATGCAAAATATAACCCATTAATCCCCAAACTGTTGTGCTTACAGTGATGTAATTGGTTACCCTCTATGATCATTCAATCAAATTTAATTTAAGATTTAGTAAAGCAAGGTCTGAAATGTGTGAGAACCAGTGCAGCCTGTGCACAGTGGACTGGGACTGATAAGACCCACACTGGCTGAAAATCCACTGACAGAAAATATTATAGAAATTCCACACTTAACCCCTCATAACTTCTGTTCTGGTACCATTATAAAGACAATTTAAACACCATTAAATTACTCAAGTTGCCAGCTTCCTGGTGATGTAAAATTATCCGGGTAAATCCAAAATAAAAGTTTGGCATGTTTTCCCTACTTCAAAAGTGGGGTTATACCCTAATCAGAGTGACAAATACCTTTAAAATTAATCACTTAGGGTTGGGTGTATCTTTAAGGATTATCAGAATTATAAAATATTCATTTTAAATTTTTTCTCTTATTATTTGTGCAGTAAAATATCACCTTTGAAACTCTGAAATCAGAGAAAATCTGAAACTCTGTCATCTCTGCATGACGGGGGGGGGGGGGTTAAAAAAAGGTCAAATTTTGCATGACGTCATTTAATTATGGATGGTCCCGTATAAGGGCTGGGGGTACAGTGGGTATGAAATCAATGAGCGCCTCAGCACTTACACGGGCCACTACGGTAATTTAATGGGTCATGATTAACGGTCTTTTTTTTTCAAATCTATCTATCAAAAATATTTTGACAGAAAAATTGGATTTTGAGGGTTCAAAATTGAAGAAAAGAATTACCCATGTCCATGACCCTTGAAATTCTCTCATTTCATTGAATTAATTTATTAAGATAAAGTGCCGGTTGTTTATTGAATAAAGAACGGGGAAATATTTGGTTGTCCGGTTGGTGATATATTATAGTACGTTTCCGTTAATATGTCTATCATTTAGAATTGCTTGATGAATCAACACAGGAAAGAGTGGGATTAAGTCAGCATGCCATGATAATTTGTGGTTCTTGTCATGAATCCACTGTCGAAACAGGACCTTGATGCAGTTCCGTCTCCTCTTTCCACTCAACTTTTATGACAGGCTATTCTTTGAATATGTGTGACCTTTTCTTTGTTGATAATATCAATATGTGACGCAAATGTTTTAAATGTCTAGTGACAGTGAAATGGCGACATCAGAACAGACAAGTGACAGTTCCGGTTGGCTAAATTTTGCTTCGCACGTGATTCCCAGATTCCCCTAAAAAATCTGCCTTTTTATACCCATTTCCAACCCAAAACCCGTAGACTAATGGACCTTTATTACTATGCCTGGTCCCTTGTCTATTCCTAGATCACATGCCTCAAGATATGAGTCACGATTCCAACAGTTGTCTGTGGAGCACTGACCACGACAAAGCCGGCTCGGGCCGCCATGACCCGGAGACGAGACCACTCGCCAGTGACAGTTGAGAAAATTTGGAAGAGATTGTGGTCCCCAAACCTAAAATATGGCATTTGTATCAAGTTGAATTGAAAATATACATGGTGTGTTATTTAACATGTAACTTACTTGTGGGGTAGTAGTCCTGATGTGGTGTAAATGTAGAAATAATTTAGCTAACTCACCGTGATCACAACCAACAGAAACCGTGCTAAACAACAAGTAGGTCACCCGAACTTTGCACACGGCTTCTCGTCATCGTCGACCAATGTGGGCGAAAATTTTATAATAACTTTAAATAGTTGTTCTAATATATGGATCCAATTATATCGTATTGTAACATAATGAAATATACAAAAACCATAAACTTGTATTTAGGTTTTCTAAAACGTTCCAGGACATTTTGTACCAAGTTTCGGGACCCACATTTTGTCGATCGCAAAACCTATCCTACCATTGGTTCATATTTTACAATATAAGGAAGTGATTAATACACAATTCAAACATGTGATTGAAAAGAACATCATGTTGTAGAACTTTTTAAAATATTAATTTTTTTTATATGGGAAAAACATCTGAATTTTTTATCGCCTCAGTTCCGCAGCAAACATAAGATGGCGGCCTCCATGGGACGTGTGTGTGTCCTCTGCGCTAAAATGCAGGTAAAGTGTTGAAATAAAGTTATTTTTCAACTGGTATTAAATATAGAATATACATAATGTAACAAAATACCAGTAACACTCGATTTATATTCAAGAATTAAGAGAAATGCAGCTAAAATGTGAGATGCCTCAAAGTTTGACAAGCCGAAGGACAATCTCTGCAGACCTTTCCCAGTAGTGCAGCGGGGGCCAGCTTGCCACTGACCCCCTGATACTTTGACTAGGTATGTGAATGAAAAATTAAAAGTCATCATTACATATTTGGCTTTACCCTAGCTGTATTAAGGGGCATGTAAGAAATATAAGGCTTTTGGAGTTTTTGAAATAAGTAATATTTGAGGCTGTGAGAGGACCTTTCATGAGACAAGGTTGGGCAGATTTTTGTCATCATTTTAAACTTTACCAGCGCCTACGGCGCTGTGATAATGGACAAAAAGTTATCACATTTTAAAACCCTCTTGCAGAGAATACATGTGGATCAACACGGTAAAAGGTATGCCCAAGCACCCCCTCGCGGGCGTACCTTTTACCGTGTTGATCCACACATATTATTAAATTTTCTTTAAACATAAGATTTAATCATAAGCTTTGCAGCACATAAGATTAAAAATATTACAATTTACGAAACTGAGACCAACTTCTAGTTCTTGTTTTAATCACAGGGGGAGCACAGGTGTAGCTGGTTATCGGCTGGTCCAGCGGAGCATGAGATTGCAAATATTGATGACATATAATGCAAATATTTTATAACTTTAGAATGAGAGGACACTCTGCCAAGATGATGGAGTATAAAATTTATTTGAGATAATATCACGGATAAGGAAGAAAATTAAACTGCAGTTTGAGCATAAGAGATTTATGAAAAATAAGTGCCTATGAATGTGACAATCACACAAAGTACTACTTCTGTTTTCAAACTTCCGGGGCAGCCATCTTTGTTTCGGTATTTTTTTAGAAGAAGTAGGTTAACAAAGAGAGATGGTCTGTGATCACATCCGTGTATTTTACTCAAATTTTAACATGTTTCTATTACCCTAAACTATATATTTTCTGAAAGTTCTTAATCTTGCGGACATTTTGCAACTTTTTCTGTGTCTCTATGATGTATACAACAGAAATTATGAATTTTTGAAGAAAAAAAGTTTGAAAAAACCTTAGAATTTAATCAATGAGAAAATCTGAGGAGCTTAGATAGGTATGTGTGCACTGTTCAATCTTCTTCAAACTTGACATACATCATCTTAAGTGTTTAATTTAACTCCTTATGATATTTTGAATGCTCCTCTTACTTGCCATGAGGTAAAGGTTATCAGTAGAAGTTGATGTTCATCTTAATTAAGCTGTAATTAATTAACTACCAATACCTCCTTGAAATTAAGGTAATGACAGCACAGGGAATCTTATGTACATAATATTAGAATTTTAAAGTGAATTGATACATCAACTTAAACCATATATATAGCCTAATAACTGAGAGCTACATGTGCACACCCCCTAAAAAGGGTCACAGAATGTAGTGACACATGTCCGCGCTCACAGTGGTGCCGACGTTCACATACCTACTTTGACAGCCTCGGCAATCTTGCCACAGATCTGAGACCCTAATCAGGCTAATGACACTACGTTTTAGGACACTAGTATCTGAGTTGGGCGCCAATCAACTACGGCCAGCGGCTATTAATACCAGGTTAATAGCCTGGGAGCATCTGGATGTGTATTCCAATTTATTATACACGCTTGCACGGTCTGTCGTATTTGGTCATGTAGGTGGTTACTGGAACGATGACCCCAAGGAACAATGATCCCATGGGAACGATGATCCCATTTTCTCCTCCCCAGGAATGATGATCCCATCTTAAGGAACCATGATCCCACATTAGAATATCTCTCATACCTAATGTTTACTGACCCCTGTGCACTAGTATTTTATGATTTGTTGGTGATTTATGCATGGAAATTGATAGAAATGATGAAAAATAATGACAAAAATGTCTGAAATCGATCTTTTTAACATACTCCAGGCTAATTAAGGGAGTGTTCATTTTTTAACAACAGGGGGGGGGGTTGGTGAGTTTGAGGGGGGCGTAAAATTTTTTTACCCCTCCTGAGGGGGGGGGCGAAAAATATTTTGACTGCTCTTGAGGGGGGGGGGTAAAATTTTTAGACCCTTCTCGATGAGGCACGAATTGACGCGACTTGCCGTAAATACCCAAATTGATAAGTAGTGGGGACAATTTCTCAATATATCACTTGCAGAAGGAGAAAGTTTATACTGATATTTTTACAATGCATCAGAATGCACCATTTTCTTTCTAAAATTTCAAAATTTTTCAGGGGAATCATAATTCCAACAAGAGTGTATGCAGAGCTCTCAACACTCAAGCATCTGTCGTGAATCTCACACATCTGGCGTGATTCTCACACATTTGGGGGTTGTCTCACTCTTACTGTTTCTCATGCATTTTAGACTTTGTAATTTCAGTATAAACTTATATAGTGAACTTGAGCATCCATCCTCAGTTGATGTACCAAAATGCCCTAAAAATCAACAAATGAACCTCCATATTTCTCCAAATTTTCTTGGGGGCATACCCAAACCCCCTGGAACTGCATTTATTTCAATGCATCTCGGAAATCTAGAAAATTCCAAGCTTCAGGGAAAAGTCTCACTCTTTGGCTCCATTAGAACATGAGAGCTCTGTGGTATGTGTGACGCCTGTCACAGATGGCTCGTGCATACATGCATACAAACTCCTCATTTTTTCAGTTTTCTCCATTATTCTAAGATCTGTCAGGGTCAATCTTTGTCCAGATCCCATGAGATATCATTTTACCATTTTATATATATGGTGGGGTCTTTGGGTACAAGGGCATCAGCCACCCTCAAAAAGCACCAAAATGCACAAATTGACGTCTCAATATTCAAAATTTTCCTGGGCTAGATACCCCCAGACCCCCCTCCCATTTTAACCTATCAATGGCAAATCAAAGAAGAGTCCTTACTTTTAATACCTCAATTTTTTTTCGCATTCGGAATTTGCATATGTCATGGTCAGATCACGTGCTCAGTGTTCTCTCTCTCCCTAGCCTTTCCTCCCATCTCCCCTTCCCCTAACCTTTCCCCAAATCTCTCCCCTCATCTGGAGTGGGCCTAGCAAGACATACCTGACCTGACCTGGATGGCCTGACCTGTACCCACCAAGACTGCCCCTGGACAGATCCACCTGGACAGACTCACCCAGACCGGACTGACCCGGACCAGACAGATCTACCTGGACTGCCCCCAGACTCACCCTGGATGGATCCACCCTGACAGACCCAAACTAAACCAACCTGGACTGGAAAGACCCGGACCAAATGGACTTGGACCAAATGGATCTGGACTGAACCTACCACAACAGACCCAGTCAAGACTTCAATGGGACCCAGACCAGACCGGACAGAATCAGATGGATCCAGACTGAACCGAACCACACCATACAGAACCATACGAGATGGACTCGACCGGGATAAACCCGACCCATCCAGACGGGTCATCAAGTCATACCTCAACAAAATGCACCATTTGACTTTTCAATATTCAAAATTTTCCTGGGTGACATCTCCATATACCCTTAAGCTCCCTGAGCCAAAAACAGTGTATTGATGATGCAGGGGTAGTAAAACCTTAGGGTCAGGTGGGATGTATGCCCCCCTGCACCATCCAGTCATACATCATCAAAATACACCATTTGACTTCTCAATATTCAAAATTTTCCTGGGGGACATACCAGTCGGGTCATCCAGTCATACCTCAAGAAAATGCACCATTTGACTTCTCGATATTCAAAATTTTCCTGGGGGACATCTCCATATACCCTAAGGCTCCCTGAGCCAAAAACAGTGTATTGATGATGCAGGGGTAGTAAAACCTTGGGGTCAGGTGGAATGTGTGCCCCCCCTGCACCATCCAGTCATACATCACCAAATTGCACCATTTGACTTCTCGATATTCAATTTTTTTTTTGTGGGGGACATCTCCATATACCCCTAGGGTCCCTGAGCCAAAAGCAGTGTATATGATGCAGGGGTAATAAAACCTTGGGGTCAGGTGGGATGTGTGCCCCCCTGCACCATCCAGTCATACGTCACCAAAATGCACCATTTGACTTCTCAATATTCAAAATTTTCCTGAAGGACATAGCCCCAGACCCCCCTCTGATTCTTACTCTCTATCACACATTAATCACACTAACAATAAAAAACATGCCCAAGAGTTTTAAACATTTTTCTTGGAAAGCAGTATGCGAATACTTAGAGTTGGCCTGGCCATTTGCTCAGAAACCCAAACCCCCAACCCATGTAAATGGTAAAGTTTTTGATTTGCCTGTTTGGATTGCTTTGGTTATCCCCCTCCCCCAAACAAAATTTCCAAAGGCTGTGCTAAAAGAGCCCATTCCCTATAGTTAAGAGTCATAAAGGCCCATGTGTGTCTGCAGCAAGTTGATTCAGACTTAAAAGATCCCTCAAATACGGTTTGCTTGCTTGCTTTAACCTAAGACCACAGAAATCAATCTTGTGATTCATCCAGATCCATGCAATGAGATCCCATTTTAACATTTTGTAGGATTTTAAACAGAGGGTATAGGGAAACCTCAAAAACCTGGGGTGGTGATGCCTCCAGACCACCCTATACTTAGCTTGTCCTGGCTGCTTTTTCCAAACAAAAGACATAAGGCTAAGTAGTGTGTGACTCACACTGCAGCTACTGATGAAATTGGTCTTGAGAAGTGGAACCACCTTTTCAATTTCTTGCATTCCAATAGAAAAATAATTAATTGATGATAATAACTCTGGGAAGTGATACTTTTACCTTATACTTCAGTGAAACAATACAATTGAGTGTGATATGATGCTGTACAATGTGGTGCAACACAACTCGATGTTGGGGGGGTGAAATATTTTGACCCCTCCTGAGGGGGGGGCAAAAATATTTTGGCACCTCTCAAAGGGGGGGCGGAAAATATTTTCAGGGGTCAAAACGAAAACCCACCAACCCCCCCTGTTGTTAAAAAATGAACACTCCCTAAGATTACATACACATTAGGCACAATAACAACAGTATGATTTGTTGGTGATTTACCTGTACCTACACACAGTAGGGGCTGTGTACAAATGATGTCATGCAGGAGGGGGGGGGGTGTCCCACTTGCCATGACCAAGCATGACAAGGGGGGAGGGGGGGGGGTCATGGGCTGCATGACATCATGTTATCAAGAAATCACAATATGCTTTGGTTTTGGCAAGAACAAAAACTTTTGTAAAAAGATGTGTAAAGGTAGGGAAGTTTAATGCATTCATCTGACATAAATTTAATTACCTATAGGCCCTACATGCATGTATTCCTCAGACATCTCGCTCAATGAGTGTCACTGCCATCAATGTCAGTGTAAAATCAAGGTGATGTCCAGGCCACTATAAGGGGGCACTACTACTCTATCCTACCTATACCAATTTAACCCTTTTGAAAAGGGCCACTGCTGCCCTCGGGATCTAAAATGATGCATCTAAAATACCCCTGAACTGCTGCTGCCTCCATAGTATTCCACAGGCTTCTTTTTGAAAAGGTGTGATATCCCCCCCCCCCCCTCCTTGAGGTGTCAAAATTATTTTGCTCCTCCCCCAATCCACCCCCTCCCGGAATCCCACTGTTGATAAATAACAAGCACTCCCCTGGAGCTCTCCACCACCCTGTTGCTATTTTCACTGAGGGGATGCTTGGGGAGATGTAAAGGGGACCTCCCCCAAAACTTGCTCTCCACATCTTTGTCTGAATGGAACTCTATCGGACTCACCTTATTTGCAGATTCTACAGTAAAATGCTGAGGTGACTCAATTGCTTTGTAAGATCATAAATTGGAACTATGATTGCAATCGATGGTCTCCTGAGAATTTGTGATGCTTTCTGAGATTATTTTTTACTATTAGGCCACTCACTAAATTCAGAGTGTTCTGCCTGAAACCTATTTCTAGTACACTTGTATATGGTTCAAGTTACAGATTAAATCAATACATTCAATATATCAATACATTCAAGCTCTTGAACTATATGATCCTTAATACCTTAATCTCCCGCATACAAGGCGCAGCCTGCGTATAAGGCGCACCTAGAGTTGTGGAAAATTCTAAAAGAAAATGAAAAATTCATAACTTTGGTTCTACTGAATGAATTTTCAAAATTCAAAAACCTATGGGTAGCTTGGGCCCTCCTGTGCCCCATTTTGTCCCATTATCACCAAGGGGGCATGTAAGATATCAAAAGAAAGGTCTTGGTGTCCCCCTTGTGGATCCAATGAGAACTAAAAACCCCCGTATAAGACGTGCCTCATACACAGGAGATTACGGTAATAACTGTTGTCGATTTTCTCTTCGCTGACAAGTGTACAGCTTTCACTGCAAAGAAGGCAGACTATTAACTGTATTGGAGTATTGATCTAGACAGTTTTTAAGCCCTTTTATCACAGGAAATACTTGTGTATGATCACTACCATAGTACTCCGTGTATAACTATAAGGCACGGAAATGGTACATCCTGCATATAGGGACCCATACATTATATATATGCTGACTGTGTTTGGCATGTTTCTCTGTTCATTTGTTGATCAGTGCTAGTTCTTTTTTCTCTTTGCGTGTATCTTATCCTTTATTGCCAATTCACACCCACTATATGTCCCTTTGAACCATTTTAATTTGTTTATAGCCTATACGCCTTCACTATTCATGCACTTTTGGGGGGGGGGGGTATCTCTCTGCATGACGTCATGCTGAGGGGGGGGTCAAGTGTTGTATGACGAAACATGACAAGGGGGGAGGGGGGGGTCAAAAATGGTCCAAAAATGCATGACGTCATTTGTACACATCCCCGTATGAGTAGCCTACTGTCACTATACCGGGTACCTGTCACTCTTAAATTCTTCCTAGATTTCATGGAAAAACCTTCATCTAAATACCAAAAGGTGGGATCATCGTTCTGGGATCATCATTCCTTGGGATCATCGTTCATGTAATCATGTAGGTAAGGTCACGTACGGGGTCACTTCCATTTGGAGAGTAAACACTGGCTCGCATGGGCTGCTTTAGCACTGATGTCTATGGGTGTGAAGTGACTCTGTCTCAGAAAATCATGATTTGTGAATAAAGTACTCGCAATTTCGGCCCCATGTTACAGCTACAATGTGAGAAGAAGCCCTCTAAAAGGAAATTCATGAGAACGTTCTGGATTTCATACACGAGCTTTTAGCCTTTGTAAACTCTGAAGTTGTTGCTTTCAATGCCCGCTCCGACTTTGTCATTGACTGTGGCGTGGCCATTGGAAACCAGGTTTCCTGATACATTTGTAAATAACAGAATGTACAAATACCATAATCTCCTGCGTATAAGGCGCGTCTTATACGTGAATCATATAGGGTGTGCGCCTTATAGCATTTCCCCAAGTTGGGGGTGCGCCTTAAACCCGGGGTACCCTCAATTTTCTGATTCAGAATAGGCCAGCTATGTACACAAGGTCATGTGTTTGCTTTAACCAAAGAAAAGGTGTTGTTGATACCATGGTAGGCTATATACCATTCTGCTAACCATATAAGTGTTTGAAAACATATGTACAGCCCACTTACTGACAGTTTTTTTCAATTATAGTATTGATCTTAGAGAATCTTAGAGAATCATAGATCAAGCAATACAATTCTCCTATATGTGTGCTGCCATCTGATGTTAAATCTTGTTTGCCCTTGAATGATTCCTAGATTTTACACTGGGTGGCAGCACCCTACAATTTCAATATAATTGAAGTGCTTAGATGAACTAAGATAACTCAAAAAAGAGATATTTAAACTTTTTTTAAATAACGTGATGATTTAAGTTCATTCCCTTACCTGCCACAACATCAGTGAAATGCTCAAATGGAGAAAAAAACTGATGATACAATAATAGATTTAAAATACTTCTGTTCACACCTCATTTGTGGCATCCTGAAAATTATATCACCAGCATCATAGCTAAATTTTTTTCAACTCCATGTGTAAGGTGTGCCTTCTACGTGGACAGCTTATCCCAAATTAGGGGCGCCTCTGCGCCTCTGACGTGTTGTAAAAAAATATCAAGCCTCGTCAGCCAGTAAAATGTTTTAAAAATTGGTCCTCCGAAAAGTCACTTTCATTTAGAACGATGCATTGTGGTGAGTAGGCCTATTAATAGTCCTACCACAGTTAGCAATGAGACATTTGGCCAACGTCGCTTTGCTAGCTGGAATGTATGAGAATCACAAAGGTACGAATAGTAGCCCCCCCCCCCAGTCTCCCAGGTGTCATTTGAGATTTTAGGGAGTGGTCATTATTTATCAACAGCCCCACCCCCACCTTTGGTACTTTGGCACTTTTTTCCCCGGGACTTTTCTCAATCTGCTGTAGCTAGGCATAGAACACACTTTTTCAGGGAACATATAAAATCCGACAAGAGCCACAACTAGCTTTCGACTAAAGCTGGTGTCTTGCTCTGTCTGACATAGGCCTACCGGTAGCTAAGCCTGGTACGGTAAACTACATCAGAATGAAAAAAAAACACGACCACTTCTACAGGCAGTCTCTTGTTGATTTGATATGACACAGCAAAGTGCTATCCCCGGGCCACTGTCATATCCACAAGTTCAGAAAAGAAACTATAAAAACCCGTAGCTCTAAACAGACCTACCGGGCGTGTTATCACTGTATAGCCTATGGGAACTGACTCCTTTATCGACCTAGCATTATTTCTCTGATAGATTTTTTATTAATGCTAAGTTTGTCAGTCATCCGTTGGACTACAGAATCAATGTTTCCAATGTTGTTGACCTGCCTGCATGCTATGTTAACATAACTCTACTGTAGAACAGAGAAATACAACATTTATTTGGGGGTATCGGGAAAGCAGCTTTCGAAACTCCTGGGTTTGTTTACTCATCAAAACTCCGCGCATGCGGGAGTTCGCGAAACTGTGCAAGCGTGTATTGCGTTGGTCGGTACGTTCGACCCCTGGCTTCGTAACTTACGGAGTTCCGCTCCAATTACCAACTGGGTTTACTTGAGTAAGGCCAGACCCAGACACATGTATCACAGGAAGTCATGTGACATCTGTTTGTAGCATAGGAATGGGGCACTGTGGGATACAAACAGAGGTCTGAGGCTCTGTAACTTACACAACAACCTGCCCTGACCCATTTATGATGTCACAGACTGGTAGCCAATCCGATACCGAGTGTATGCGCCCATGCTAAGGCTAAGCCCACCCAAGGTCAAGGACAAGAGTGAGAGATTTTAGAGTACATACAATTTATTAGATTATAAAATAAATAACGTGATAAAAGATATTGTTGATCAGCGATATTGCCAGGATTTTTTGGAATGGGCCAATAGTGCACTTATGTGGCAAATAATGCCCCATTTCAAAGGACTATGGGCCATTTTACCTAAAATACATGCCCCTACATTTTCAAAGTCAAGGAAAAATGGACAAATATTAAAAACATTGTTGTTGATAAGTATGAAGTATTGAATTAAGATTTTGCGGGTATTCTGGAGCTGCCTAGGCCTAAAGGTTATTATGTCCAGGTAACATGACCAAGAAAGGAAAAGTCAGGGCAGGAAGGGCGATTTCCTTTTCAAAATCATACTAGGGGGAATGGATGTATTAAAGGAAGAGAATATATGTAAAACAAATTCCTGATTTTTCAAAAGTGTTGAATGGGGTCTACTGTTAAGAGTAGAAGGCCAACTATCTTCCTGACACCATAAGCTTTAATTTAATAACATAGTTGCAAACTTCAGACAAAAATTTTTTTTTTTTAAAAAAGTCCCCCCTCCCCACCCTCATAAATGATAATATGAGATCTCACTGCATATGGATGAATCACAAAATTGACCCTGATGGATGTTTCAACAAAAAAATGCTATTTGGGAATTCATTTCAACTTTTTTTTTCCACAATAATACCCAGTATTTCCGAAATTTATATTCTCAATCTATATTTCCAACCTACAAATGGCTGTTTTCCTGATGATTTCAGCTTTCCAACGATATACAACACTACATATTTCGATGTAATACATTAGTTTGGGGCATGACTTTTAAAAGTCTTGGTATTCTAATGACTACATATGGGACAATGGGTGCACTTTTCAGCATTTAAATGCGCCATTCAGCATTTAAATGCACCTATGGTGCATGGCGCGGCCCTGGCAATATCCCTGGTTGATTGTATGTACGAACAAGATGAATGAAATTGGTACAATTGGTATGATGTATTAAGATTGAATTGATTATGTGGTAGACACATTTGATAGAATAAATATATCACAGTAACAAGGAGTGATATATGGAAAGAGATTAAACAAGTCCCCATATGCAGTCCCATGAGGCCTACGGCCTTAGGACGTTAAACAAATCAATCAATCAATCAATCAAGTCCCCATATGATGGGAAGAAAAATATGGAATATGAAATTTTAAGTGTTTTGTTTAAAATTATAGGAGAGGGTGGGTGGGTAAAAATAGAGAGATGTTGGAGCGTCTAGCGCTGTGTGGATAATGAAGGGATACAAGGTTTGAGGTCGGTCCATCGGGGGAGCTCGGTATGGTGGCGCCACCAATGACCAACAATACGCATACGTATCATCCCACCATTAGTGTATGCGCCCGTGCTAAGCCCACCCAAGGACAAGAGTGAGAGAGTTTGGAGTACATACAATTTATTAGATTTTAAAATAAATAACATGTGATAAAAGACCTTGTTGATTGTATGTACGAACAAGATGAATAAAATTGGTACAATTGGTATGATGTATTAAGATTGAATTGATTATGTGGTAGACACATTTGATAGAATAAATATATCACAGTAACAAGGAGTGATGTATGGAATGAGATTAAATAAGTCCCCAAACGCCCAGAAAGTATGGATAGTTATATGTATGTGTGTAGTTCTATGGGTATGGATTCACATCCTTGCCATAGCGTGTGCCAGCACCATTGTGACTTTCCTTGTGTTCTGGCAGGTGATGTAGTCCTTGTATACGGCTGACGACCAATCCCCGTACCTCTGCACCTCCAGCTCTGAACAGCCCTCGTGGTATGCAGTGTCTGAGGCTGTTTTCCTTATTGAGTGAAGGGAGTATTTCTTGGCCGGTATGCCGAGGGCCTTCAGGGCATTAGTCCACCTCGTCCTCACTACACTGAGGGGGGCCGGGTCTGGGGACTCCGGGTATGTGTACAATGCCTGGTCCCACCTGAATGTAGGACTCATGGCCGTAATTGGGCAGAGGACGGGGTTGGTGGCCGGGTATAGCACCACATGACCAAGATGTGGGATCCCTTTTGTGCCCTGCGCAAGAAAGTGTGCAGGGCGACAATAACATTGGCGGATTCTAGTTCTGTGATAATGTGTTCTGGGTCGGGAGGTGGTTGGATTTATTGTCTATATGCTTCATGTTGGCTGCCCCCCCTAGACCTGTAAGGCATTCATCCACTCAGATTTCACCTGTGGGGGCAGGAGGTGATATCATGCCTACACCGTTCCAATAATCACAGAGTTCAATGAAGACACCTAAGTCTTTTCTCATGGCTGGTGTGATAATGCTCCACCCCTGTTTATTCCCTCTGAGGCCCTGGAGGAGGCTGTGGAGAAAGGGTCGTGCCAGGGCAACACACTGGGCTACATGGAAAAGTCTACCTAGGAGTGATTCCAGGGCCTTCCTTTGTATGGATGTTGCATTAATTGTCTTATAGAGGGTATTTCTTAGGTCAAGCATTTTATCTTGAGGAATTGACAAGGTCATAGCGTCTGCATCTATTATAATTCCCAGCCAGCATATGACCCTGGCTGGGGGTTGGGCTTTTTGCGACCGCCTCAGGGAGGCCCAAGTCAGCAAAGAGATTCTTGATCCTTTCATACTGTCTGATGGCCGCCTGGTGGTTGTCTGCCACAACCACCAGGTCGTTCAGATACATTATTGCATTTATCTGTTCCCTCTTTCCCTCATATTGCTTCGGCGACCCGCTGCATGTGGGCAGAGAAGAGCAGTGGGCGCCGAAGGGCATGGCGATCTCAATATATGACCTGGAGTCCCATTTCAGGGCGAGTAATGGCCAATCTAAAGGGCATGCCCTGAAATTCAATTCAGTGTTGCCGAAAACTTTTCCTTGACGCAGGCCAAGGTGGCTTGCGTCAAGGACCTTTCATCATTAGAAAGCTCAGATCATGCCAGGCCATTCTGGCCTGCGTCCTAAGGCCCTACGCCGGCCATTTAGATTCTACGCCAGCTTTTGCCGGCGTCATTTTGCCAACACTGAAATTCTTATAGGCCCCGGAGAGATCCAGAGTAAACATGTGCACCTCTGAGCCAGCGTGGAAAGGAGATTCACCAGGTGGTCCACTGAGGGCCAACAGTGGTCTCTGATCTCTCCAAGGGCAGTGTTCTTTATGATGTATGCGTTTATGGATGCAGAGTCAGGGTAGGTGAGATCTGTGATCACTCGGCGTTCTTTGGGGTCTGATTTTGGTCTCGACATTAGTGGGGCCGTATGGACCCATTCCTGGAAGGGGGGTTCCTCAAAGGGTCCTACAAGGGCCCCAAGGTCGACCTCCTTTTTAATGAACTTGTCCTCTTAATAGAGAGATGTTGGGGCGTCGAGCGCTGTGTGGAGAATGAGGGGATACAAGGTTTGAGGTCGGTCCGTCGTGGCACCACCAATGACCAACAATATGCATGTGTATCATCCCACTTTTATTGCCCCCTTTGATCTAGATAAGAATCTGATCGAACCTGGATGTGTAGTCACTCTCCAGCAGATGTTTTGTAATAATATAGTTGTATAACATCTGCTGCGAGAACTAGCTCGCCGCCTGGATGACGATCTTCCCAGATGAAGGTCTAAGCCAGCCCATACTCTGATGGGCTGGAGGGGGCGAGCCTGCCTTTGTCTTTGATCTAGATAGGGAGTGGTCATTATTTATCAACAGGGGGTTGTAGAACCACCTCCCACGCCTAAAATTCTAGGTGTGGGGGGTGGGCACGCAAACACGTTTGACTGCCCTTGGGTGGGGCGTAAAAAAGTTTTGCACCTCACACCACCCCCCCTGCTGATAAATAATGGCCACTCCCTTAAAGAATCTGTTTGAACCTGGATGTGTATTCCCTCTAAGTTATGATAGTACAGTGGTATTGCCTCTGGTGGGAGAGTTAGCTCGCTGCTAACGAGCGGTCATTATTTGGGCGTCGATCTACCCAGATGAAGGCCTGAAGCCAGCCCATACTCTGTTGAGATGGAGGGGGCGAGCCTGGTGATAGGGCCCGTTTGGCCCCAATTCACCAAAGTCAGTAACTGAGCAAGGTTTTTGGACAGATCGACTATTTACCATGTCCACAAATTCAACAGAATTTCATATCACATGAGACAGTGCTACAAGATGATTCAACAGACTCAGTCTCTCAGATGCATTTCAACCCATGATGATATCCCTCTCTTCTTAAAGAATTTAAAAGGACAACAACACTATTGATACTGTCCCTACGCCGCATAGTATCATGTAATGGCAAAAATTTCATTTTCACTTTATTGATTTCCAGAGGTGCAGCTTGTCCGGCCTCACCATGGGTCGTGCGGGGGGAGCGACGAGTCAGCTGGTCAACTTATGGCACCAACAGACGCGGACAGCCACCAACAAACACTGGGATCCTAAATGGAGAAAACAACGTGCAGCGAAAGTCCTCAGGGTATGTATAATTTTTAGGCCGCACTAAAAAAAAAACAGTTCGTTTCTGGTTAAGAGGATGAGGATTTTAAGTCAGCAGGTAGGTAGTTTTTTTTTTGTTTTTTTTTTTTAATTTGCATGTTGCGTGCTGCTCCGTCCTGTATTCTGTTGCGATTTTATGAGTTTAAATTAAAAAAAAAAAATCTTCCCAGTCCTGAAAAAATATTTTTCATATGCACCTCTCCCACTCGTACGGCCTCTCAACCAGAGACAGACATTTTTTTTTAGTGTGGCCTTAGGTCCCTCTTTTTAATCCTGGTGCTTAAATTCATCTCTGATGAGTAATTCGTTCATACACTATGGTAGCACATCATATAACTGTGAATTATAAAGCAACATGCTTACTTATTTATTGGAAACCCATCTCAACCACATGAAATGTATGCTACCTCATCAGAGGTGTAGGTAGCAAATATTTAATGGCCCAAGGGTCTTGGTTAGGGGGCACTATACTTTAAAAACGGGCTTCCCTAGCCCACTTAAAAAGGTCTATTTCTCCTCTTTCCTATCCCCTCAGGATGTGTGTGGTGCACATATGCACGGGCACTGACACATTCTTCTGTAAAATTGTGTAATATAGTTCTCGCCATGAATATGACCTTAGCTGTCGAAAAGGCATTAAACATCTATCACTCACTCACTTTAAATACTTTTATAGGGAACCCTCCCAATATTGGGGAGGAGGGGCCTCCTTTCTCCACAAGAGTGTACCTAACCATTATGTTTTCTCTACCACTTCAGTTTACCTTACCAGACTATCAAAAGTTCCGTAAAGAGGCAAACATGTCGCCGGGTGAAATGAGGGATGAAATGAAGCGAAGAGGTCAGATGCCACCAAGAACCTTCACAGAGCGTAACATGCTTATCTCTAGTACAAGTAGGTATTATGTACAAATTTCTTAATGATGAGCAATTTGCATGTGGGTGCAAGCTTGTCGTTCATAATAAGATTGGCTCTAGAAAAAAAGAGTAGAGTACTTTTTCCTTGTGTAATTTCTAATAACAAATAAAATCGACGGAGGAAAAAAAAAGAGTGAAATGTACTCTTACTTGGGTATTTGCACTTGAATATTGCTAACTGTATCACGTACGATAGTCTTTTCTTATATATAATTTACTAACAAGCTCTCCCTTTACTTCTGTTATATCATGGACCTTGACGATGTGTATTGGGCAGGTCCATGATCATACCCAATTATTCTACTATGGCTTCTTATTCCTTGCAGATTCTATTTTTGAGGCTTATGTCCCACCGGAAGGAGATGGTATCGCGTCTGTCATTTCAAAAGAGGTATGGATATGACACTTATTTCAGGGGAAATTAGGAAGTACCGTAAACTCCCGCATATAAGACGCGTCCTCTATGCCAAACAAATGCCTGGGGGGTCTTATAGGATTTTCTCAAGTTTGAGGTGCGTCTTATACGAGGGGTAATTTTACTATAGAAATGTACTAATCTTACAAATTTCAGTCTTAAAATGTGCGTCTTATACGCGAAAATGCATGTGCTGAGTTTGGGGTGCGTCTTATACGGGCAGCGCGTCTTCTACGCGGGAGTTTACGGTAATTGCATTGCTCGTTTTTTTCATGATATGTTGTTTCATATAGTGTATTCAAAGATCATATTAGCTCACAGCACGCTTAAGAAATATTCAAAAGCAAAGAGAGGGAGGGGATGCGCTTATTAGGGTATTTGTCCTCATTACTTTAAGTACGGTATGTTTAAATTGTATTCATTTGATTTGGGATGGGGATTTGGGATGTAGGGGCCAGCTCTGGCTGTAAGTCCATGGTGGTAGGCCATCTGCCCTGTTCCGGTTGCACCAGCCCTCAGGACCTGGTCAGCCTGTGTAAACTGCCCCCCTTGTGTATCATCCCAATACAGGTGTAGTTGGAAGGTAGGAAACGTCAGCTCTGGGGATGTAGCTCAGTTGTAGAGCGCTTGCTTGCAAGTTGAGAGAGCTGGGTACGAATCCCAGTGTTTCCAAAGACATTTTTGCCGACCTCTACAGCATTAACTACTGGGTACCTTAAATTCTCAATATATGCCGCATCTTAGTGGAAGTCCTAATAGCCTGTTGTTCTCATAAACTGTGTAAGAGAATTCATGCTATACTCTAATTTCAGGGAGCAAAACAGCGAATGACTGAGTTGGAGAAGAAGGGAAAGTCGTTGCTGCAGGTTCGGCAAATTAAGAAGTTTGAGGAAGATTTTGACACTAAAACATTTGCACAAAGGGCCCTTGACATTTACATTGAGGCTCATAATCTACTAGACAAGTAAGTGTGTATAGAAACTAAAACTTATTCGTTAATGTTAAATGTTATCATAGAATGCATTGTTGTTGGAATTGTGCGGATGATCTCTTGAAGTACCTTATAGGAACATAAGTCCAGCAGACCATGGCATCTTGTCTCTGTACAAGATATCATATGACCGATTGAATAGTCACTTACACCTTATACACGAGACACTACAAAACTCTATAAATTGACAGCCAAGGTGAATAGCAACACACCTTCGAGCCAGAGATAAATTGGGAGACAGAAGTGAATAAAAGCTAGAAATATGACAAGGGAGACAGTTATCCTGTCTATGATGCTTACCTCAATCATTAACTCGAAAAGCAAGTTATAAGAGCCAGGTAAAAAAAAACAAGGTTTTCAGTGCCTCAGTAAAGGTGGGGAAAAAGGGAGGGGCAGGATTTCAAATTTGCAAATACACTGTTAAATGATGCAATAAACTTCACAATTTGTACATGGAACTGGAGCTTAGAATGTCTATTTTATGATATGGAAAGAGTGAAGTTGTTTTCTTTTTTACTTTCTTTAATATCCTGTCATGAGTGCATACAAGTAATTCACAGTTTGTGTCCAGTCCATTTAAGATGCTTTTTGGACCCAGTGCTGAGCCTATTCCCGCCTTTTTACACTGAGGTGGTGTGAATGGCTATTGGGGGTGCAGATATATGTAAATGAGGTTCAAAGAGAGACTGGTGGTGCGAATAGTTCCCTGTTGTACAAACGTACAAAGTACATATCATTGTAGTGGTGACTGATGAGAAAACAGAAGAAAAATAATTTGGCTTTTCGAGTTACCTGCAATGCACATTGCTATCCTATATTAATGATTATATGTGGTTCCTTTTTTTCAAATTTCAGTATTAGTGATAATGAAGACCGACTACATGAGCTTGTATCAGAGAAGGCCTACCCGGTGAGCAGGCAACTTATTTCATATATGTACCTTAATTGTCTGTTTGAGTGTTCTATTAGTACCCACTGAATAACATTTTCAACATTTTATCATGGACCCCTCAAGGTCAATACCAAAAAAAACACACCCAATTACACTACCATTACAAGTTCAATTAAACATAGTATTTTGGCCCTAGAAGTCAGGGAATTCCGAACCAAGATTTTTATGGGACCCGACTAATGTTTCAAACATTTTAACATACAGGTATACATTTTGATACAAAACAAATTTTAAAGTGTTTATTACGGTAGTAACCCATACATGAAAACTGCTGCAGGAGATGGTGTGGTTGCTGGAGAAGAAAACTGTGCGCTGGAGTTACATTGAGGCGCTGGAGGCACCACGGGTGGTGCACGTCAGGGTGACGGACATGTTGTCTAAGGACAATAAGTACGGTCAGGTCACTGTCAGACTACACACTAAACAGGTCAGTCTTACTAGGGTAGGATCTCAGTCCTGACCTATTGTTCTGTTCTCTTGGAGTGTCCAGTGTTTTCACAAAAGTAGGTAGAATATCATGGAGTGAGTGCATTAGCCATCAGGGGGTTCGCAGGGTTTATCATAATATATTACAACATTGACTATTCTTATTAGTTACAGTTGGGTCAGAGATACATCAGGGATTCTTTTTTTTTTGTTTTGTCACTTATTTATGTTCGGATTATTAGAAATTGTGTGCAACTTTTTCAACATTTCGGATATATAAAAAAAAACACCTAGATTTTTCGTCTTGTAAATATTTTGCTTTCGTTTCCATGCAGTTGTGTCCCTTATTAAAGAAGATCAAATGTTATAACAATTCGTATGCTGTTCATAAATTATTGTGTTCTTATCTCCGACAGACATTGGCACTATACGACCGTTTTGGCCGACTATCATATGGTAGTGAACACCTTGCTAAGAACGTCCTTGAATATGTCGTCTTTGAGAAGCATCTATCTGACGAGTATGGCGAGTGGAGAATACACGGCAAGATCGTACCGGACTGGATGCCACCCCGAGATCCCGTTCTACGCACGCTTAGAAAACCAGAATTTAAACCAGTCGAGGATATACCTGATACTAAACCTGGGGAGAGCGGGACTCCACCACCATCAGCAGGAGCCGATGGCCAACAACCGACTCTCGCTACAGCATAGAACAATCTCAATGTGTCTTTCAATCATATTATATGTATAACAACTATGTTCAGATATTGGGTACAGAATCCAGAAAAGGGATTTATCCTTTAATAACATTGTGTACAGATGACAATGAGGGTACAGAACTCGGTTCACCGGGTGAATAAATGTATAAAGAATTTGGTAAAAGTGTTTTTATCAATTACTGAACTACCGGTACTGTGAAGCCGACATACAATCTTGGACGGGAAAGGGTTTTCCCTAATATCAGGGGTAGGCAGGTTGCATTCAAGAGATAATAAAAAATAAGGTGTTTGAAGTTGCTGATAATTCCGAAGTTAAATTATTTCATGAGAGTCTATGCTGAAGATGAGAATTGTCTCGAATATACTAAAATCTTCCATGCTTTTACACGAGTATGGAACCCAACACCAGGGGCTACTACGGTACTCTGGTCTATATGTGTAAATTCCTATGAAGAACTCGCATCCTGAGTTCCGGAGATCCTTTGTGCCTGAGTAGACCACAGCTTATCTTGCATGGTTTTACGGTATTTTATCTAACATGCTAGACAGTGGAGAAAGTGTTAACACTGATACCAGTGGTCGGACACCAGCCACCACAATGACAGAAGTGTGTATAACTGTCACTTGACGTATTGTAGGCTTAGACTAGATCCATATAAGATACGTGACCCAGATAGAGCCTGATAGGCATTGATAGGCTGGAGGTTATCTGTATCACCGTCTTTATCAGGACGGCAGTCTATGTAGCAGACTACTATAGAGTGAGGCACAACTTGATCTGTGTATTTTGCACATATGTGTTTGGTTGGATACTCTGGCTAGTTAAGAGTTTAAAGTGGACATTTGCCAACACTACCGCAAAACTCTGCATATAAGACGTGAGCTGCATGACTGAGGATTTGCTCAAATATTTAGAAATTTTGTTCTATTAATTGGGTTATCAAAATCTGATAAAAGAAAAGGGGGAATGAAGGATAGGGTCCTAAAAGGTAAGTTCCTTTGGCTTGCAAAGGACAGAAACAGGGAAATATGAAACGAATATAAGATGGGGATACTATAGCAATACTCCTGTCTTTCCCCAGGATGTTCTACTTCCGTCATCTGCATATAAGGTGAGCCCTGGGTTGAAGGAAATGCCAAAAGGTGCTATAAGTGAAATTAGGCGTCAGGATTGCATATAAGACTGCTTAGGGAGTGGTCATTTATTATCAACGGGGGGGGGGGGAGGGGGGGGCGTAAAAAATTCTGACCCCTCTCGAGGGGGGGCTAAAAAAATTTTGACCCCTCTTGAGGGGGGGGCTAAAAAAATTTACCCTCTTTTTAGCAAAAAAGCCTGCGCGCTACTATAGATCAAAGAGGGGGCGCGAAAACTCTCCGCGCCTCCAGCGCGGGGGGGGCGCAAATTTATTTTACTGCCGTCGAGGGGGGGGCGTAAAAAATTTTCGCGCGTCCGCGCGAAAACCCACCACCCCCCCCCTGTTGATAAATAATGACCACTCCCTTATATGCGGGAGATTACTGTCGCTGCACCTTATACGTGGGGTTTCAGGGTTCTTCATACACCAGCACTACATGTTGTCCAGTTACAGACTGTGATCTGTATAAATCAATGTATCACACGTACATCCACAAGGTACACTCCTGGTCTCATAGTCTTAGTGGGCAGATACAGATTGCTCTTGTTGATTTGGACTGTTACCTCTTAGGATATCAGACTCCACACATTGTAAGTTGTTTTAACACATTTATATCAAAACTAATCTTTGCAGCCCTAGAAGGCTTTAGTGTGACAGAATTTCACAGTAGCCTTTAGACCATTTTTTTTTCTGACACGGCTCAGACATAATCAGTCCAGAGAGTATATACCTGTTTGCATCTCAAAAGGGTATTTTATCTCCTCTTTCCGGTTACCTCTCCAATGCACAAATGCATTGGCACTGATACACATATTCATCTATCATTAACTTAATGACTACCGTAATCTCCCGCGTATAAGCGCGTCCTCTACGCCAAACAAAATGCTAGGGGGTCTTATAGGATTTTTTCAAGTTGGGGGTGCGTCTTATACGAGGGGTAATTTTACTATAGAAATGTACTAATCTTACAAATTTCAGCATTAAAATGTGCGTCTTATACGCGAAAATGCATTTGCTGAGTTTGGGGTGCGTCTTATATGCGCAGCGCGTCTTCTACGCGGGAGATTATGGTACTATAGATTTCGTGCCATAACCTTAGGCTTAGCTATCAAAATGGCATTGAACAAACATTATCCACTAATTCTGAAACTGCTTTAGCAATTATGATCTTATTACATTTTCTTTCTCCTGGCTGCTCTTCAATCACAAAGAAATCACCATGCCCAGTGCAGTACACATACGTCGTGCTCTGCTGGCAGACCGTGAGGCGGTACTGGGTATCAGTCACACTATAAGTGATGGGATGGACTACCTGCCCACCCTGTACACTGTACTCCTACAGGACCCTACATTCAAGGCCTATGTAGCTGTGGTGGACAGCCAGATAGTAAGTTGTACAGATGTTGGTCTGGGACTTGGGCTACCTGGGAATTAATGACCAATTAATGATTTCAGGCCCGTAACTAGGTGGGGTTCGTCGGTTCGAATCCCCGGCCCCTGTTGGACCAAAAATCCTCCATCCTAGCTAGCCTAAAAGTGCACATGATAAGCTGCATGTCAGTTTTCGCGGCTTGTAAATGGGACAATTATTAAGGTTTTTAGACAGTGAAACTTAAAATTGGCGCATTTTGCCGCATATAGCCCATCACCTTTACAGATTTGTATACAAATTAAGGACATTTTTGTCTTTTATGATATGAAATTTTTGGCATGTTCCACCTTTGAACTGATTGAGTTCCACCTTATCTAAAATTGAACCACCCCGCAACGAGGGTTAGTTATGGGCCTGTTTGATCATAAAGTCCCTTGAGGTCTATGCAGTCTAGAGCATGGCCAGGATTATATCCCATTCCCTATTCCCTAATTACATGTACAGGGATAAAGAGTATGATGCCCGGAAGCATGCATCAATTAATCTTCAAATCAACCTCCCTTTAATAACCCATACAGTCCCATTCCTTTCCTTCTGTACTGCCTGACTGTATTTCCCTCTGTTCCCTTCTTTGCACTTCCCTTATGATGAAGTTTATTGCCTGACATGGAATACAGAGTGCACATATTTTCTAAATGAAATATCCAGGTGTCCTTCAGTGGTCGGTTTCTGGATAAAGAGAATGGATTTTACAGCATGGTGGCCGCGAGGACAGTAGAGCGATTCAAAGGTCAAGGTTTGTATGCTTTTTAAATTCAGTCATTCACAAGACACTACTTTACTGTGTGATGAATACGATTTATGGCTGTAAGTATTCCTATGGTAAAAGAAACATGACAACAAATTGAAACAGCAAATAGGCTTTAATAATGAGATGATTTAATTGATTAACTCAAACGTCACATTTTCTCCCAAGAAAAAGTATTGCGCACGGACTACCATTATATTGTATAGATTTAAAACTATCACATAATATATAAATAAGAAAAACCACAGATGTAAATCTCACTTTAAAAAATGAACGATACAAAAAGGAATATTTTGGGAAAGTAGGCATATTTGAAACGAATGGAAGATACCGTAATCTCCCGCGTAGAAGGCGCGTCTTATACGCGAATCAGATCGTGACTGGGTCTTATACGCGGGAGGGTAATTGCCTTGAGTTGGGGGTGCGCCTTATACGCGGGTTTTTCCAACATCTCATTTGGGAAAATGCGCTGATGACAGCTTGAACTCATAGCGCCAGCACCGCGGCAGACCGGGAGGTGTCGACGCGCTCGCCGGGGATAAGGCCCACCATGCGCCGGTGACAGCTTGAACTCATATAGCCAGCACTGCGGCAGAGCGGTCGCTGTAGATTTGCTCGCCGTTTTTTTAAACCGACCGTGTGCCGATGACAGCTTGAACTCATATAGCCAGCACCGCGGCAGACCAGTTGCTGTAGAATAGGGGGTGGGGAGGGGGGGGTGGGGAGGGGGGGGCGCCTTCTACGCGAAACAGCCCCCCTGTGAGTTGGGGGGGCGCCTTATACGCGGGTTTTTCCGGAAATCGATCCAGAAGAGGTATGTGCGCCTTCTACGTGAAAAGGCCTTCTCTGAGTTGGGGGGCGCCTTCTACGCGAGCTGCGCCTTCTACGCGGGAGATTACGGTATTTCCCCAAACAGAAATCATGTCAGTGGGGGTATTCAAACTCGTGACTGCTAGAGATAGGACTTGAATACATTTCTTAAGTGAACTAAAGAAAAATACAGTGGCCAAACACACATTTTATATTCTAAGTTAATTAGAGAAAATTGACTCGTATAAACTCACATACACAATTTCATCAAAACAATTTCTCAGAGTATCATCATCATTAGGCTACCCTAGATATCTGATGTGAAATCTTAGGTACAGGAAGACATCTTTATGTATTCTGAGTAAGCAATAATGCTGGCACAATCATGTGAGTGGCAAGGTGATTAAATAGATCTGATGGCTGAATGAAGCCATTCACACATGTAATGCAACTGGAGTAATCCCGGCCAGTGTGAGTAGTCATGTTTGAACTTAGAGCCATGTCGTCTTCAAACATTATCTACAGTGCACACATGATAACCTGGAAAGCTATATTTTCTCTCATGAAAAGAAGTTCTGTGCTCAGATTTCCATTATAATTATCTCCCAATATAGTTCTTAGATTTGAAACCACACCATTTGTGAAAGAAGAGAAATCAAAGATTTAAAAATTAACAATATATATATATATATATATATATATATATAAAAAAAAAATTGAAGTGATTTTCCCACAAAGAAAATAGGTCAGTAGGGGTATTCAAACTCTTAACTACTAGAGATATAAGTGACATTTTAAAGTGAACTAAAGAAAATCGACAAATACAATGGCCAAACAATTTCTAACAAGGCCCTGCCAGTACCCTCTCCTGAACAGTTAAAAGATGTATGTACACAATTGCATCAAAACAGGTTCACGTAATAATATCATCATTAGATTACCCCAGATACCTTATGTGAATTCTTAGATACAGGAAGACATCTTCATGTATTCTGAGTAAACAATACTGCTGGCACAATTATGCGAGTGGCAAGGTGAGTCAGTCTCCTTTTCTAGATAATTAAAAGGCAATCAATATAAACTCTCATGTACACAAATGCATCAACATAGTCTTGCATGATGATACCATTAGACTACCCTATATATCTTAGGTACAGGAGATATAGGTAAGATAGAGGTAAGATATATAACTAACCCTCGCAGACATAGGTATTTTATATATGGTAGTGAAACCAGGCTTAGATCTACTTTTTGTCCATTATCACAGCGCCGTAGGCGCTGGCCCGAGTAAACAATAGTACCCATACTGGAACAATCATGTGAGTGGCAAGGTGACTCAGTAGATCCGCTGGTTGAGTGAAGCCATTCCCACATGTAACGCAGGTAAAGTAGTCCTGGCCAGTATGAATAATCATGTGAGAAGTTAGTCATATTGTCTTCAAACATATTTGCCTGCAGTTCACACATCATTACCTGAAAAGCTATATTTTCTCCTATTAAAGAAAAAAATTCCCTGCTCGGATTTCCATTATATTACCTGGTACTCAGATTGGGAAGCACAACATTTGTGAATAAAAAATAATAACAGATTAAATTTGTTACAAATTCCATGGCCAACCATTTAATTTTTAGGTTAACTAGATAAAGTGAGAAATACAATGGCCAAACATTTTCTAGATAGTTGAAAGGCAATTGATATAAACTCATGTACACAATTGCATCAGAACAATTTCTAAGAACAATATCATCATTTGAGTACCCTAGATGTTTTATATTAATTTTTAGGTACAAGAAGAAATATCAGATATGTTGAATACCTGAAAAGTTATATTTTCTCACAAGAAGAAATGTACTGTGCTCAGATTTCCATTATATTAGCTGGTAGCTAGTTTTGAAACCACAACATTTACCAAAAGATGAAAAATCAAAGATTTGAATCTCTTTTTCAACAATGAAAAATATAAAGAGAAAATACATGTACTAGAAGTCAGGTCAGTTGGGGTATTCAAACTCTTCAACTACAAGAGATTTAAGTGAACTAAGGAGAATTGACAAATACAATGGCCACACAATTCCTAACAATGCTCTGCCAGTAACCTTTTTTTAAATAATTAAAAGGCAGTCAATATAAATTTATGTACACACATCCATCAAAACAGTTTCGCACAATGAAATCATCATTAGACTACCCTTGATATCTGATGTGAAATCTTAGGTAAAGGAAAACACCTTTATGTATTCTGAGTAAACAATAGTGCTGGCACAATTATGTGACTGGCGAGATGACTCAGTAGATCTGATGGTTGAGTGAAGCCATTCACACATGTACCACAACTGGAGTAGTCGCGGCCAGTGTGAATAGTTATGTGTGACTTTAAATATTTCATCAGAGCGAACTGTTTACTACAATGACGACACTTATAAAGTTCCCCTCCTGTGTGAGTCATCATGTGTTTCTTTAAGGTCTGTAGCAGTGTAAACCTTTTACCACAGTGAGAGCACTTATGAAGCCTCTCTCCTGTATGGGTCATCATGTGTTTCTTTAAAGTCTGTGGCAATATAAACTTTTTACCACATTGAGAACAAACATTATTCCTTTCTCCTTTATGACTCAGCATGTGTCTTTTCAAGTGATGCACCAGTCTGAACTGTTTATCACATTGAGAACATTTGTAAGGCTTCTCTCCTGTGTGGGTCCTCATGTGTAATTTTAACCAGGGTGCCAGGGCAAACCTTTTACCACATTGTATACATACATGAGGTTTCTCCCCTGAATGGGTCTTCTCATGTTGCTTTAAGTCATGGGGCCTGAGAAACCCTTTACCACAGTGGGAGCATAAATGAGGTTTCTCCCCTGTGTGGATCATCATGTGATTCTTGAGATTACGTGCCCCTATAAAACTTTTACCACATTGAGAACACATATGAGGCTTCTCTCCTTTATGAGTCAACATGTGTCTCTTTAAATGGCTCAGTCTAAACACTTTACTACAGTTAGGACATGTGTGACGTTTTTCTCCTGTGTGGGTCATCATGTGTCTCTTTAAACCTAGCTGTGAAGAACACTGCTTATTACATTGAGGACACTTATAAGGTTTTTCTTCTGTGTGGGTTGTCTTTATGTGTGACTTTACTTGAAGTGCCACTGTAGACTGTTTGCCATTTTGAGAATATATGTTCAGGTTTTCATTTGTGTGGGCCACCATGTCCATCTCTATGCTCTTTACTCGTGTAAACTTTGTACCATTTTGAGCAATTGTGTGAGATTTCTGTTGTGAATGGATCATCATGTGTTTCTCTAAGGTGGATGCTTGTGTAAACTTGATACCACACTGAGTACATATATGATTTTTGTGGGTCACCATATGAGTCTTTAATTGAAGTGCATCCCTAAACAGTTCATCGCATTGAAGACATGTGTAAGATTGACATGTGTAAGATTTTTCTCCTGGATAGGTCATCATATCTGTCTTTAACTGAGTGACACCATTAAAGTTTTTACTACTAGAATTGGCGGTGTTTGAGTCTTCTCCTATATGGTTTATAATGTGTGAATTTAACTGACCCAAATCATTTAACTCCTTACTACAGTGAGTAGTAGTGTTGAAGCTTTCTCCTGTGTGTTTCACCATGTGTGACTTTGATTGAGCAACAACATCAACCTCTTTACTACAGTGAGTAAAGGTGTTGGGGTTCTCTCCTGTATGGTTCATCATGTGTGACTTTAACTGAGTGACATCAGTAGAGTTTTTACTACCACAAGTAAAGGTGTTTGAGATTTCTCCTAGATGGGTCATCAAGTATGAATTTAACTGAGCCAAATCATTAATCTTCTTACTACAGTGAGTAGCAGTGTTGTAGTTTTCTCCTGTGTGGTTCACCATGTGCGGCTTTGACTGAGCAACATCATTAAATTCTTTACTACAGTGAGTAGAGGCTTTGGAATTCTCTCCTGTATCAGTCATCATGAGATTCTTTGGGGTATGCACCAAGGTAAATTGACTATCACAGTGTGGGGGGTTCTTTTCCTTGTGTGTCATCATGTGACTTTTTAAGGAACCTTTTTTCGCAAACCGCCTTCCACATATGGAGCAGGGATGAAGTCTCTCTCCTGTGTGGGTCATCATGTGTGACCTTAAGCTTTGTCGCAGTGCAAACGATTTGCCACATTGGGAACATACATAGGATTTCTCTCCTGTGTGGATCATCAGGTGCAACTTTAAGGTCACTGCCTGGGCATACCCTTTACCACAACGAGAACATACATGAGGTTTTTCCCCGGTGTGGGTCATCATGTGGTTCTTTAAAGTCTGTGGCAATATAAACCTTTTACCACATTGAGGACACACATTATTCCTTTCTCCTTTATGAATCAATGTGTGTCTTTTCAAGTGATGCCCCAGTCTGAACTGTTTACCACATTGAATACATATGTGAGGCTTCTCACCTGTGTGGGTCCTCATGTGGAATTTCAACCGGGTCGCATTGGCAAACCTTTTACCACATTGAATACATACATGAGGTTTCTCCCCTGAATGGGTCTTCTCATGTTGCTTCAACGTATATGCCTGTATAAACCCTTTACCACAGTGGGAGCATAAATGAGGTTTCTCCCCTGTGTGGATCATCATGTGTCTCTTTAAACCAAGCTGTGAAGAACACTGCTTATTACATTGAGAACACTTGTAAGGTTTTTGAAGGGCCACTGTAGACTGTTTGCCATTTTTAGAATATGTGTTCAGGTTTTCATTTGTGTGGGCCACCATGTCATTATCTATGCTCTCTACCTGTGTAAACTTTTTACCTTTTTGAGCAATTGTGTGGGATTTCTCTTGTGAATGGATCATCATATGTTTCTTTAAAGTACAAGCTTTTGTAAACTTGATACCACACTGAGTACATATATGATTTTTGTGAGTCACTACATGAGTCCTAAATTGAAGTGTGTCTCTAAACAATTCATGACATTGAAGACATGTGTAAGATTGACATGTGTAAGATTTCTCTCCAGGATAGGTCATCATATCTAACTTTAACTGAGTGACATCTTTAAAGTTTTTACTACAAGAATTGGCAGTGTTTGAGTCTTCTCCTATATGGTTTATAATGTGTGACTTTAACTGACCCAAATCATTAAACTCCTTACTACAGTGATTAGTAGTGTTGGAGTTTACTTGTGTGTGTTTCACCATGTGTGACTTTGACTGAGAAACATCATTAACCTCTTTACTACAGTGAGTAGAGGCTTTGGAATTCTCTCCTGTATGGGTCATCAAGTATGAATTTAACTGAGCCAAATCATTAATCTCCTTACTACAGTGAGTAGCAGTATTGTAGTTTTCTCCTGTGTGGTTCACCACGTGCAACTTTGACTGAACGACATCATTAACCTCTTTACTACAGTGAGTAGAGGCTTTGGAATTCTCTCCTGTATGGTTCATCGTGTGTGACTTTAACTGAGTGACATCAGTAGAGTTTTTACTACCACAAGTAACGGTGTTGGAGATTTCTCCTAGATGGGTCATCAAGTATGAATTTAACTGAGTCAAATCATTAATCTCCTTACTACAGTGAGTAGCAGTGTTGTAGTTTTCTCCTGTGTGGTTCACCATGTGCGACTTTGACTGAGCAACATCACTAAACTCTTTACTACAGTGAGTAGAGGCTTTGGAATTCTCTCCTGTATGGGTCATCATGAGATTCTTTGGGGTATGCACCAAGGTAAATTGACTATCACAGTGTGGGGGGTTCTTTTCCTTGTGTGTCATCATGTGACTTTTTAAGGAACCTTTCGTTGCAAACCGTCTTTCACATATGGAGCAGGGACGAAGTCTCTCTCCTGTGTCGGTCATCATTTGTGACCTTAAGCTTTGTCGCAGTGCAAACCCTTTCCCACAGTGAGAGTATAAATGAGGTTTTTCTCCAGTGTGGGTTTTCATGTGTTTGGTTAAGTAGCATGCCCTTGCAAACCGTTTTCCACATACGGAGCATTCATGAGGTATTTCATCTGTGTGGAGCATCAAGTGTTTTTTTAAGGATTGTAGCAACGTAAACATTTTACCACATTGAGAACATGTATGAGCCTTTTCTCCTTTATGACTCAACATGTGTCTTTTCAAGTGATGCCCCAGTCTAAACTGTTTACCACAATGAGAACATATGTATGGTTTCTCTCCTGTGTGGGTCCTCATGTGTCTCTTTAAATCCCGCTCCGATGTACACTGTGTGTCACATTGAGAACACTTATAAGGTTTTCCTTCTGTCTTTATGTGTAACTTCAATTGAGTGGCATTATAAAACTCTTTACTACAGTCAGTAGATGTGTTGGGGGTTTCTCCTGTGTGGGTCATCACGAGTTTATTTGGGGTATGCATCAAGGTAGATTGCTCATTACATTGTGAGGATTTCTTTTTATTGTGGGACATCATGTCAGCACTATCATTAAACCCTTTACTGTAGTGAGTGGACGTTTTAGAGTTTTCTCTTGTATGAGGCATCATGTGTGACTTTGATGGAGTGAAGACACCATATAACTCTTTAGTGCAGTGAGTAGAGATGTTAGAGTTTTTTCCTGTATGAGGCAACATGTGTGATTTTAACTTAGCAACATCATTACTACAGTGAGTAGCAGTGTTGGAGTTCTCTCCTGTATGGGTCATCATGAGTGACTTTTCCTGAGTGACGACACCATTAAACTCTTTACTACAGTGAGAAAAAGTGTTGGAGTTTTCACCTGTATAGATCATCATGCGTGACGTTAACTGAATGACATCATTAACCTCTTTAATACAGTGAGTAGAGGTATTGGAGTTCTCTCCTGTATGGGTCATCATGAGTGACTGAGCAACATCACTAAACTCTATATTACCTTGAGTAGAGGTGCTGGAGTTCTCTCTTGTGTGGGTCACCATGAGGTTATCAGGGGTATGCACGGAGTCAGAGGTCAATGGCTCATCGGAGTGTGGGGGCTTCCCTTCCTTGTGGTTTTGCATATGGCTGGTTAAGTGATTTCTCCTTCCAAACCGTTTTCCAAACTGGGAACATAGATGAGGCTTTTCTCCTGTGTGTATTTTCATGTGACCTTTTAAGTAGTCAGCCGATGCAAAGCCTTTTCCACATATAGCGCACACATGGGGCCTTTCATCTGTGTGAGTTATCATGTGCCTCTTCAATGAAAGTGCCAAGGCAAAGTTTTTCCCACATTGAGAACATGTATGAGCCTTCTCCCCTGTATGGTAGGTCAGCACGTGTGATTTTAAGGCCTCTGCCTTAATAAACCCTTTACCACAGTGAGAACATACATGAGGTCTCTCTGCTGTGTGGGTCTTAAGATGCCGCTTTAAATATCCCACCCGAGTGAACTGTTCACCACAATGGAAACACTTGTGAGGTTTCACTCCTGTGTGGGTCACCATGTGGGACTTCAAGGTCTGTGCGTCGATAAATCTGTTACCACAGTAAGAACATACGTGAGGTCGCTCTCCTGTGTGGAGCATCATGTGTGTCTTTAAGGTCTGTAGCAGTATAAACCTTTTACCACAATAAGAGCATACGTGAGGTCTTTCTCCTTTATGACTCAATATGTGTCTTGTTAAGTGATGCCCCAGTCTAAACTGTTTACCACATTGAGAACATTTGTAAGGTTTCTCTCCTGTGTGGGTCATCATGTGTCTCTTTAAATCATGCTTCAATGTACACTGTGTGTCACATTGAGAACACCTGTGAGGTTTTTTTTCTGTGTGGGTCATCTTCATGTCTGAGTTAAATCTAAACTGAGGGGCATTACCACTCCACTGTTTACCACATTGAGATGTAGGAGGTCTTTCTCCTGCTAGAGTCAACAAGTTCTCTGCCTGTACAAATGGTGTGCCGCATTGGGAAGGTGTCTCAGAGGCCTCTCTTGTATCACCCATTGTGCATGTATATATTGCCTAAGTGAATCCTATGTAAAGGTTATTAATACATGAATGTTCTTGTTTGGCTGTTTGTTTGGCCTCTGTTTTTGGGCGCTGTTCTTGAGTCTCAGGAAGTTGTGGTGGCCATAGAATTGTACTTGTAGTGGAAGTTGTCACACACTAAAACGTGTTTGCAACCATGCATGTCTAACTCCTTTGTGAACAGGCAGGTAGCAGCACTGAGCTGATTATTAGATTTTAGTTTTCCCACTAGATGTCAGACCATTCACATTTGCCACCTTGCCACCTTACTGGTGCTTTATTGCATGGGCTGGGCTACATAGTGGTGCAAATACCCCTGGTGTGTTTGAATAAATCTAATGAGAACAGCATTAGGGGGCCATCCACAAATGACGTCATGTTGGAGGGGGAGGGGGGGGGGTCAGGCCCGGCATGATGGAATCAATTTTTGCATATACCTTCAGCATTGCAAAACTGGCAAAAATAAAACACGAAGAGAGTGGAGGGGGGGGGTCAAAAATGGCCAAATTTTGCATTAACGTCATTTATGGATAGCCCCTTAAATTGCAAAGAAAGTTTACCGTAAATCCTCGCGTATAAGACATGGCTTTTTCACCAAAATTACACCCTCTGCATCCTATAGGATTTATCCCAACTCAGGGTGCGTCCTATATGCGAGGATTTTACAATATATAAGGGAGTGGTCATTATTTATCAACAGGGGGGTGGTGGGTTTTCGCACGGACGAACGAAAATTTTTTTACCCCCCCCCCCGTATGGTAGTCGAAATTTTTTGCGACCCCCCTGCCGGAGGCGCGGAGAGTTTTCGCGCCCCTCTTTGATCTATAGTAGCATGCAGGCTTTTTTGCTAAAAAGAGGGTGAATTTTTTTAGCCCCCCCCTCAAGAGGGGTCAACATTTTTTAGCTCCCCCTCAAGAGGGGTCTGAAAATTTTACGCCCCCCCCTCAACCCCCCCCCCCCCCCCCGTTGATAAATAATGACCACTCCCTTACATTACTAGAATAGTTAGAATATTGTCCTGATATTGTACATTTATATTCATGATTCTACTCAGGATAATTAAGGTTAAAAACAATGAGACTATCAAAATTACCTAAAGAGCACCAGAGTACATGCAACACTATAATCATATATAATTTAGGGTTTCCTTACAAGGTGTTATCCTAATGACATTGCAAACGGGCTGGCGACTTTATATTGCATGGGCTCAGGGACCTATACAGGGTGACTAGATCCTTGATGGCCTACACAATATGGTTTGAAAATCAGTGGCAGATTCAAGATTTTGAAAAGGAGGGTCCCAGCTAGCACAAGGAATACAGTTAAACATCACTTTAATGTGTTCTCTAGGTAAAACTCTCAGTTTTACGTAAAAGCAATATCAATTACATATGGTATGTGCTAGCTGGGGTGCGTTGCCCTCATTCATGCCCAAATAAAACTCTAAGGGAGTGGTCATTATTCATCAAAAGTGGGGGTGGTTTTTCAAATTTTAGTGGTGAGTAACATAGAAATTTTGTCTAAGGGGAATGATTAAAGTGGCATAAGGAGCGCTGAGTGAAGGATCTTCAAACTCGTCAGATTGAGGACCTATGGTCATCAGAAGAGGTACAGGGAGAGGGCAGCACCTTACAGGGAGTGAAATCCCTCAGTCTACATCTCCCCAGTATGAGTCTATGGCATTCTGTTGACAATATGTAACAAATACACAAGGTGGCAGGTATGTGCCACTCATGTTTGATGATTAGGCCTTTAGTTTTCAACTGAAGGTCTTCACCGCTGAGGACTCTAGGTGCTCAAGTTAACGATACCCAAATCTACAGCTTTGGGTAGTCAGATTGAGGACCCAAGGTAGTCAGCACCAAGGTTGTCACTCTAACAACATTATGTAATCAGTTTGACTACCTTGGATGAATGTGTTGACCTAAACCCATCAGGTTGACTACCCTGGGTGCTCAATCTGATGACCTTAGGTTGTAGATTTGGGTATCGTCAGTCTGACGACCTTGGGGCTTTCAGTGAGAGGGATGAGTGAGGGACAAGGAGGGATGAGTGACGGACATGGCGGGATGAATAAGGGGGGTGTGGATGGGGGGTCCCCCATGTCACATGTCAATTTTAAGAAATGGTTATGTCACATGTCACTTAAATCCTCATGTCCCATGTCACCTCTAAGAATCTCTCATGTCACATGTCGATTGTAAGAAATGATTATGTCACATGTCACTTAAATCCCCATGTTCCATGTCACCTCTAAGAACCTCTCATGTCACATGTCGATTTTAAGAAATTGCCATGTCACCATGTCAATTTTAGTGGTTGACACCCATAATAAGGGACAAGGAGTGATGAGTGAGTGACAGATAGGAATGAGTGAGGGACAGGGATGGGTGAGTGAGGGACAGGTGAGGGACAAGGAGGGATAGGTGATGGACATGGAGGGATGAGTGGGGAAAGGGAGGGATGGGTGAGGGATAGGGAGGGACAAGGAGGGATGAGTAACAGACAAGGAGAGAAAAGTAAGGCACAAGCCGAGATAGGTGAGGGACATCATGAGGGACAGGGAGGGATGAGTGAGGGACAAGGAGGGATGAGTGAGGGACAGGAAAGGATGAGTTAGGGGCAAGAATGAATGAGTAAGGGACGAGGAGGGATGAGTGACAGACAAGGAGGGATAAGTAAGGGTCAGGCCGGGATAGGTGAGGGGCATCATGAGGGATAGGGAGGGATGAGTGAGGGACAAGGAGGGAAGAGTGAGGGACAAGAAGGCATAAGTGAGGGACAAGGAGGGAAGAGTGAGGGACAGGGAGGGAAGAGTGAGGGACAAGGAGGGATGAGTGAGGGGCATGGAGGGATGAGTGAGGGATAGGGAGGGATGAGTAAGGGACAGGGAGGGATGAGTGAGGGACAGGGAGGGATGAGTGAGGGACAAGGAGGGATGATTGAGGGACAAAAAGGGATGGGTGACAGTAAGGGACAATAAGGGATAAGTGAGGGACAAGGAGGGATGCGTAATGGACATGGAGGGATGAGTGAGGGACAAGGAGGGATGAGTGAGGGACAGGTGATGGACAAGAAGGGATCGGTGAGGGTCATGGAGAGATGAGTGAAGGAAAGGGAGGGGTGAGTGAGGGACAAGGAGTGATGAGTGACAAACAAGGAGGGATAAGTAAGGGACAAGGAAGGAAGAGTCAGGGAGAAGAAGACATAAGTGAGGGACAAGGAGAGAAGAGTGAGGGACAAGGAGGGATAAGTGAGGGACAAGGAGGGATAAGTGAGGGACATGGAGGGATGAGTGAGGGACAGGGAGGGATGAGTGACAAACAAGGAGGGATAAGTAAGGGACAAGGAGGGAAGAGTGAGGGACAAGAAGACATAAGTATGGGACAAGGAGGAAAGAGTGAGGGACAAGGAGTGATAAGTGACGGACAAGAAGGGATGAGTGAGGGAAATGGAGGGATGAGTGAGGGACAGGGAGGGATAAGTGAAGGACAGGGAGGGATGAGTGAGGGACAGGGAAGGATGAGTGAGGGACAAGGAGGGATGAGTGAGGGACAAGGAGGGATGAGTGAGGGACAAGGAGGAGTGAGTGAGGGACAGGGGAAGGGTGTGTGAGGGACAAGGAGGGATGAGTGAGGGACAAGCCAGGATAGGTGAGGGACATCATCAGGGACAGGGAGGGTGAGTGAGGGACAAGGAGGGATGAGTGAGGGACAAGAAGGGATAGGTGAGGGACAAGGAGGATGAGTGAGGGACAAGGAGGGATAAGTGAGGGACAAGGAGGGATAAGTGAGGGACAAGGAGGGATAAGTGAGGGACAAGGAGGGATAAGTGAGGGACAGGGAGAGATGAGTGAGGGACAGGGAGGGATGAGTGAGGGATAAGGTAGGCTATAAGTGAGGGACAGCGGGATGAGTGAGGGACAGGGAGGGATGACTGAGGGATGACTGAGGGACAAGGAGGGATGAGTGAGGGACATGAAGGGATGAGTGAGGGATAAGGTAGGCTATAAGTGAGGGACAGGGGTGTGTTACTGAGTGACATAAACGATTTGGATTGCATGTTAATAACTGAGTTACAGCTGAAATATCATGATCAGGTAGGATTGTAAATTTTTCTATGTAAATGATTGATCATGGCAACCAACATTTTGTTTAACAGGTATTATGAAACAACTATTGGACTATATAATAGACCAAGTGGAGAAGGATTATGGAGGAAAATGTACGTGCTTGTCTGTGTCTTCTGAAAAACCCAATATTCATACTCTGAAACACTGGTCTGACCCCGAGTTGAGTCTTGTACTTCGACATGTGAGTATAAGTCCCTATGAACTTACCCAGACTCAGATCACAAATCATGGTAAATATTATGACCTTACACTTGACCCCTTTTCAAAGTACTTGGTGCCCTAATCTTCAGTTTAACTGATCTAGTAATTTTGCATAAGAATATATCTGTCTATCTTTAGACTACTTTCTTGGACATCATCCTAGTAGTCAAATCGTCTTTATCAATGCTACAAAACACAAACTGAAAAAGCTGTCCTCTCTGTCAGGTCTACCTTGTGTATGTGGTAACATATGAGGCAGTGCTTCGTGGTATAACCTTCAGTAGGGCGGATAGTCGGGTACGTCTCACACTGGTGGAGAACCTGAATTTCGACCAGGCTCAGGATATTCTCACTGATCCCTACACCAAGAACCAGCTCATCACTACATCCCACATCATGGCCTTCAGCAACTGTCTTCCTGTACCAGCCTCCACAAAGTACCTCAGAAAGATTGCAACCCAATGTAAGGTCTTTGCCACTTTTAAGGAGAATTCCTCAAAGGTGCTATGTGTGAGCTACTCGTCACTAATGTGCGGGCCAGTGTTTGTGAACTTTGATGTGTATTTCTGTGTCAGGGAACACCCAGATGTGGTTCTGGCACATATAACCCACCACCTGGTTCACCTTGTTAAGGTCATCACACCTCAACATAAAGTGGCACTCAGGTTGTATTTTCCAACTGAAGTAGATAAAGAAGTTGTTAAGGAATTCCTGCGACCGTTCTTTGGGAAAACGCGAATCAGTAAAGTCTGTCCACAAGAGAGTGCAATCATAGAGTGTAGAGGTGCTCCACTTCACAGAATCAATGCACGTCTATAATTTCAACTAATGATATTCTCTCCTATGCACTGCAGAGTTCTTAGGGGGCGAGTGGCATCCATCTGGCAGCTCTAATGATAAGTCGTTCATATTATACTGCTCAAAACTACCTCGAGCAATGGCTGCACCCATTTGACCTACTGAAACCTCAGTATAGACCTATGTACAACTTACATGCCAAGTATATACAAATGCACCCAACTATTAAAACTGACAAAGTCAGAGTTTGGCCAGCATAGTTTCTGTGGACTCACCTCCACTGTTGAAAGATCATTAACAATGGTTTTTTTCTCCTATTAAATATCATCAAAAATTACATACATATAACTATGTGTGATTTTCTTTAAAGAACAATAATTGTACTTGGATTTCAGGAATGCACCAAAAGAGTCAATCTCAAGGTCATAGTACCCTAAAGCCAAACTGCAGATGAAGTTCAACTAAACAATGCCAACATAAGAGGAATTGAAAACCTGAAGAATATTGCTCCAATGCTGTTATTCGCACAATATTGCAATCCCAACTAGCACCTTATTCATATAAATGGAATATCTATGTAGATCTAGTTATGTGAAAATGACCAGATGATTTTGCCTTTAGGAGCACTTTACTGACTTTCTGATCTACATTGCCACATTCCCAATCAAAAATTGGATTAAAGATAATCAACTGGCTGCAGTTATTGGAAAGAACTGAAACAAATGTCTTCTCCAATGTGTACTATGTTGTTTCTGTGTCATTCAAAGGAGAAATAACAACTGTGCAAGCAATGCACAGGATAGACACTTCTTTTAGGCCTTAAGAAAATATCTCAGAACCAACATTGACTTCCAGCAAACGTCACATCCCAGCCTCTGGGTGAGGATAATTGTGTAGTGCACTGAGAAAATATGCATACTCACATGAATCTAGATCCAGACTCAGGAAATGTCGCAAAAATGAGTATTGTTTGAAACTCATGTGAGTAAGAATATTTTCTCAGTGTGCCCTCTCTGTAGATATAAAAATACATGTAAATATGTTTTACTAAACAGGTACTATAATTATAATATTATCCTCTACAGAGTGTCCACGAAGGATGTTATATCCACATCTAGTACAAATCATATTATTATGTCTAAGATATCTCTCACAAGATTAGGAGGTATCCTGATCTGACTATAATTTGTGGTCATCATTCCAATTTCAATGGTATCTTTCATGTAATGATGACTCCTTTATTATCATGTCCTCATGTCACATGGTTGTATTTACGTTAAAAGTGATTCTATGAGTAACATCTTATCTATTATAGTCAGCTTATAAATCAAGATTAACATCTGTTTGATGATTTTCAAGTAAAGATGTCACATAGTGATATGAGCATGATTTACACATAAGATAAATTTTCTCCACAAAATTTGTGAGATAATGTTATGTAAGAGAAGGTCGGCACAAAGAGTAAAAATTATGTGATTTACAAGTTTTGCTAGCTGAGATGCGTCGATAGCTTCATGAATGAACTTTTTTTTTATTAAACTATTCTGGGTTCATGTTGAACCCTTAAACAATCCAATAAGTTCTGACTGAAATATGTACATAAAAAAAGGAACTACCGTAATCTCCCGCAAATAAGGCGCATAACCAACATTGACTTCCAGCAAACGTCACATCCCAGCCTCTGGCTGAGGATAATTGTGTGGTGCCCTCTCTGTAGATATAAAAATACATGTAAATATGTTTTACTAAACAGGTACTATAATTATAATATTATCCTCTACAGAGTGTAGAGGATAATATGATATAAAAATTCATAACTTTTGTTCTACTGAAGAGATTTTAAAAAATCAAAAAGCTATGTGTAGCTATGGCCTCAGGGACACCCCTGGAGCCCTTTGTTCTATTATAACTTAGAGGAAGTGTTACATATCAAAAGAAAGGTCTTGGTACCCCCCTTTGGGATCCAGGGAGAACTAAAACCTCGCGTATAAGACGCGTCTTATACGCGAGAGATTATGGTAACTATCTTAGTCAGATGTTAGTCAAACAGGCTAACTTAACCAGCCAAGTTTGGATTTTGCACATGCCCAAACATCTGGACGTTTCTTAGGATTTTATGACTAACCATTAGGGCAAAGCTTGCCTGATTTTGACTAAGGGAGTGGTCATTTTTTAACAACAGGGGGGGTGGTGAAACTCAGCATGTGTGCTGCGAAAATATTTCCGTCCCCCTCTCCGAAGGGTCTGAAATTATTTTCCCCACCTTTTATTCTTTAGTGGCGCGCTGGCTTTTTCGCTCAAATGTGGCAAACAGTTTTTTGTCCCCCCCCCAAGAGGGGTCTGAAAGGTTTTTGTCCCCCCTAAACCCACCCCCCCCCCTAAAAAATGACCACTCCCTAAATTCCTTAGGACATTTTGGAGGCCTTCGGACTGCCATTCATGAATTATTTCTGAATTCTGGTGCAAGCTGAAGATGGGTTCTACACAAAACACTACTAAACTAGGTATTTTTAAGCCAAAAATGTTTATGATATAGCTCAGGGCTTGGCTTATGAGTAAGGTTTCACAGTAACTCCTTTCAATCGATTTCTATGATTAGTTTAAGCTCTACAATTGGTTTAAAGACCCATAATAGAGCCCTGTCATTTAAGAAGCAAGTTCAATATGCCTCATATTGAAATGATTTAAACCCTTTGAGCTAGGTTGCTCTGTGTTTATTACAACATCACAGACCCAACAATATGGATACAGTGAGACCTCGATAATCCATCCCTTGATAGTCCGTCATTCATGGGATCTCGCCAGGCTGTGGCTGGAACATTCCTGTACAATTCTATTGTAATATGCCCCGTGAGATCTGACCATGAATTGCCTGCAACAGGGGTGGCCGGACTATCAAGGTCTCACTGTATGAGTATATTGAATATAAACGTAAATGGTGTTTGTATGTCTCTTGTTTGTTCCTTCAATACCCTTTTAATCTATTATGTGTGTTTTGTTAAATGTTATGCCAGACTGTAGAAGACTTATTATGCCAATATTTACTGAAAGCCACCATTATTTTTACATTTATAGACCTTTCCATGGTATGCACCTACCAGAAAAGTCTTCTTTTAAACCACACTGCCACTTGGTGTGAAGATCACTATCCCTTAGACAAAGTGGCCAACTTTCTCTCTTGGCTTAGTCAAGTTAGGTTACCGGATTAGATTAGTCAGTGTTACTAACATAGTTAGACATTGTTAGTCATATATGTTAGTCATTTTGCCTAATTAGGCATTTTGCTGATTCAAATCAGACTTGACTAACTCAGATTTCTTTTTTCTGTGTAGTAAACAACAATTTTTTTTAACACATCTAATAGAACCAATGCACAGTTACTAGAACTAGTAATTTAAAATTGTTGTGTTGCCAAGGAAGGAGGTAGCCCACTGGTGAGTAAAGGGGAAACCAGGATTTCCCGCCCCAGGGGAGAGACATAACCTCCCATATTGACACCCATGCATTGGGGCTTTACATCCTGAATAATAATTCTATGGTGAAATATGAAAGGAGCAATTTAACCCTTTAAGACACAGTGTGCTATAATGTACCAGACAGATTTGTTGATATGGACCACAGCTGTAATCATTCTTTTTTGAGGAACTTGATTCCTTGGGGAGGGGGGCAGGGGCGGATCCAGGGGGGGCTATGGGGAACATGCCCCCCTAGACCCCCTGAAATTGGGCCAGGCGATGACTCTTAACTATAGGAAACGTGG